>OY856415.1:153481079-153923579 GCA_963693085.1 Alisma plantago-aquatica
ACATATTTATACATAGATACATATATACATATATTACACACACACATATATATATGTACATATTCATACATAGATACATATATACATATATATACACATATACATATATATATACATATATATATATATATATATATATATATATGTATATGTGTATATATAGGTCGTTCATTGAATGCATGCACAAGCATTTTATTTTAGCTACCTAAAATTTGGTAATAGTTATTGTAATTCTATGCAATGTCAGTGTCAGTTACCAAGAGTCTAATCTTGTTTTTCCGTCGCGACTCCGATGGCCCAATCATTCCCTCTTCTCTTAAAATTTGTTGGTCAATTCCAATGTGGTGTTAGTCATGTCATACACATGTTTTGATGAGGAATGGTTACCTCTTCATAGAGGTGGTGGGTGGCTCGACAGTGCTGATTGGAAGATGGTGGATCTGGGCATCACCAATGTTGTTATTAGTGGGAATGTTGGTGTTGTCTTATTGATGAACAAGCCACTGTTGTTGTTGCTGAATTATCTCAGATCAGACCTTGTTCATGGTCTTGCAGCACAACTACGTCTATAAGGTGATGGATTCTTGCTAAACCAGTGGTGTCAATGTAGACTGCATGTTGAGGTCAGTCAACATGGAGGTGGTGGTGGGAGTGTCAGTATTACCATTGTTGATGTTTCCCGCAAAGGGTCTAACATTGTCAATTGAAATGATGTTGGTGATTAAGTCCTCCTTGTTCATCAACCCAAATCTCTTCCACAGCTCTCCCATAACACTTTGGATCTCATTCTTTATCAGGGAGAGAACAAACAACTATCGTTCCATTATGGACAACTTACTTTTAATTATGCAACACTACTTTAAATGTCAAATAATTACTTGTATCATAAGTTTTTGACTTTTTTGACATATTATTAGTTTGTATACCACATAGTTACTTATTAATAGAAATAATTGACCAGAGACATCCACGCACATAAATAAGTCTAAGCATAGATGAGAAAGTTGTTATAACTTTTAGTAATTAATATTTCTATGCTTGATGACCCAATGTAACATCTATTTCACGTGTTACTTTTTATTCATAACATTTAATTTTAGTATTAGTTTATTTTTATGCAAATTATTTACTTGATATACAAATTAGTTACTTTCTACAAAAAATAGTTACTCTCTATGTAACAGGATTACTTTTTATACAAAATAATTACTTTCTATACAAAGCCACCTCCATTATCCCTCTTGGGGAATGTATCGTTCCTATTCATTCACCTCATCCATGTCCACTTACCATAATTGTAATCTTAGCAAAAATCATCCATGACCTCACTTGTATCATCCGGTCAAATATCTTTGCCATAGCACCATCACATCTTTAGACATAGAGTCCAACATAGATGGCCTAACTCATGATGACATGGTGGTGGATAATGACAATGCCTATAGCTCCTCAAAAGGGGAATGTAACATCCCAGGATTTGAGGCCTCAGATAATATGATCTTAAAAGCAATAATTGGACTACCCATATCACCAAGGTGCACCTCCATTTCTAGAAGCCCATCTCTAAAGAACTCCATAGTTAAGTGTGCTCATCTTAGAGTAGTACTAGGATGGGTGACCAGTCGGGAAGTTGATCATGACTTGCAGATGAGTGAGAATAAAGTACACAGTTAAGGCTAGAGGTGGTCTATGGGGCCAGTCTTCATTCCTGAAACTCTACTAGAGCCTTGGGCAGTGGGCCCGAGCATTACAAATGATATCAGAGCCATAACCCCTCCAGTAGGTGGGGCCCACATGGGCATGTGGCATGCCGGTCTTGAGTCGTGCGGTCCAAGCATGAAGGAAAGGGTTGTCCATGGTTGACGTAGCCACCCCTGCGCTAGTATTCTGTGATCGGGAGATGGGTGTCCATGGGCCATTGTGGGTCTGTACTGAAATGGGGTTAGATGATGAGGCCATATAGTTGAGCCTTGACGAGGACGTCAAGAGTATAAGTGAGGGAGATTGTAACATCCCAGGATTCGAGGCCTCAGATAACATGATCTTAAAAGGAATGATTAGACTACCCATATCACCAAGGTGCACCTCTTTTTCCAAGAGCCCATCTCTAAAGAACTCCAGAGTTGAGTGTGCTCATCTTGGAGTAGTACTAGGATGGGTGACCAGTCGGGAAGTTGATCATGGCTTGCACATGAGTTAGAATAAAGTGCACAGTTAAGGCTACTGGTGGTCTGTGGGGCCATTCGTCATTCCTGAAACTCTACTAGAGCCTTGGGTAGTGGGCCCGGGCATTACAGGGAATGTATGTGGTAAAGTGTAAAATAGAAAATGAAGTTACTAGAATCACTTCGTAAGGAAACTTTTTTATGAACCCAGATTGTTACTATTTCATTAATTGAAATATATATACACGTAGCCGTCAGGGTAACACTGTATTGATATAAGAAGCTATATAAAAGAAGAAAATAAAAATAGCTAACTGTACAGACAATAAATATCTTTAATGCTATTCCACTAGGTGTTTTGTGTGTCACTATCAAAATTGGTGAAAATAAAAATTTCCGCTCAGAACATGTGTAATAAATGACAAAAATGGTAGCAATTTTCATCTCTCCCTTGAATCTTAAAAGATCTTATAGAACTCATGTCTCTTTCCATAGACTGAAGAGAAACAATCCCAAACACGATTGATAATATCACAGTCAAAGAAAAGGTGCAAGGAGTTCTCATAATCTACTTTACATAGAATACATCTCAATGCAAGGAAGAATCCCACTCTCTTCAAGTAATCAACAGTGCAAAGTTTGTTAAAATACAACTTCCATAAAAAGCAAGTAGTTCTTCTAGGAATCATATTATCCCACACCCACAAACCCTAATTGGGCTTTGAATTGATAGGCCTAGTCAATTACCAAGCATGCTTTTGCTTGAATTGAGTCCTCTCACAAATAGAGAGATGATCAACACACCCATCAGTGTTAGGCATTCCACTGAAAAGATTTGACAACAAATTTGAGCCATGGAAATTTGCGATGCACCACATATTTTAGAAATACATGTGTTTAGTTTATAGTTGACACATTTGCCCAATATGAACACCATTGGTTATCCACAAACTCCAAAAGAGTTATGTTATAAGGGAGACATATGTCCTTCCATAGAAAAAACTTGCAATCATCACCCACATGAAAGGTGATGTAAGGTTTAAGAAGATATCTAGAGTTAAGAATCTTTCTCAGAAGCTAGGAATGAGCATGCTTACATTAAATACACCAGATTGAGTCTTTTTTGAAGTATGTTTCAAGTAGAAATTTAACCCCTATAGATTGTTTGTCACTAGCAATATCCCAAAGGTTTTTGATGGTTCTAGCTCTAAACCAGTCCTCGATAGGCCTAATTCCAAGCCATCCTTCAGACATAGGCCTGCAAATGACTTCCCTAGAAATAGTATGTAGTTGCTTCTTAGCATATCTATATCTCTAGATGAAGTCTTTGAACATATTTTCATGTTGAATAATAACAATTTATGGGATGGGGAAAGCAGAGGCCTAAAAGATGTGAAAAGTAGAAAGAGTCAAGGTGGCCAATTCAATTATACTTGCTTGGGAGAGGAGATAACATTTTCAAATATCGAGCTTCCTCTAAATTTTATTCAAGATGGGGTTACAAATGTCTTTGGTAAGATGACCATTAAAACCCAGAAGACTCAGATACTTGATAGGGAGAGGAGTATTCTCAATTGTGAAGAAATCAATAGTATTAAAATTTGCAGTCAGCCTTATTGAGAAAGAGTTGACTCTTCAACGTATTAAGCTTTCGACTAGAGATTTTGTGGAAAATCTTGAACACATTTTTCAAAGAGTCATCTGAAACGTAGCTTTGGAGAAGACGACCAAGTCATTATCAAAGATAAAATGGGGGACACTAAAATTGTTAGAATCTTTGATGGGTCTGAACAAACCTTTAATAGAAAAAGAATCAAGAATAGAAGAGAAGCCATGCATTGCCAAAACAAAGAGAATAGGAGCAAGTAGATCTCCTCGACTCACACCATTAGAAGGATGATAGAAAGAGGAAGGTGAACCATTGACAAAAATCAATAAAAGAAGTAGTATTAAAAAAAAAGGCATCGAACCAATTTAACCGGTTCCTGGGAAACCCTACCTTTTGAAGCATGAATAGAATAAATCTCTATGGAAACTATCAAAGGCTTTTAAATATCATACTTAACATAGAATTTAGCATTGCTATTATAGTTAGAAAAAGATCTAAGAATAGCATTCGCATGCAAGATACTATCACCAATAGATCTCCATTTAATAAAGACCATTTGATTCTTGTCAATAAGAGAAGGGAGCATGAGGCTCAACATGTTAGATAGAACTTTGGTAATAACCTTGTAAATAGTTTTGCAAAGAAAGATTGGTTGGAAGTCCTTTAGATTAGAAGCACATGAAATCTTGGGATGAAGGTATGGTTACATTCTCTGAGCAACTTGCAGTGTCAAAAAGTTGAGAATAGCTTTAGTAATATTGCTTTCAACAAGATTCCAATAGGATTTAATAAAAAAACCCATTAAATCCATTACTATCTAGAGATTTATACACCTTAAGGAACTTAATTACATGCTTAGTGTCATCCTTGGTGATGCACTTATTCAGAATATCTAAACAATTAGAGGATATGACATGGATAATCCAATCATCATTCAATTCAACATAGCTATAAGAGGTTAAATTAGATAGTTTTTGATAGAAATTAACAATGTGAATCTCAATAAGATATGAATCATACACATTTTGAAAATCAATAATGAGAAAATGAATGTTATTGTTAATCCTTTAAATTTGCAGAGAAGCGCAGAAGAAAGAAGTATTCCTATCACCTTCATGTAACACTGAATTCTACATTTTTGTTTAAGAAAAATCTCCTCATGTAGAGAAATATGAGCATGCTTCCTAGTGTTCGTAATAAGGATATTCAAAACTTCATCATGTGGTTTTCATTGACTTTCCTTTGAATATCAACAACTAGAGCATCAAGTTCTTTTGATATAGAAAGGAAATTTCCAACTGAATGTTTGTTTCATTTGATAAGAGCCTCCCTGACTTCCTAGAGCTTCCAATAAAATTTGTACAACAAAACATCTTTAAAGGAATAATTTAACCAATAATCCTCAAATACCTTGCTAACAACTTCCTTATTTGCCAAAGCATCTACGAATCTAAAAGGTGTATTCTTTTTCTTAACACTCATTGTGACGCCCCATGCCAGACAAAGTGAGATCACTCAAAACAAAATGTGGATTTAACACTAATCAATCAAGTTACAAAAAAAAAGGAAATTAAAACCATTATTACATATCCACCTCAAGTGGAATATATCACATTAAATCCACAAAGTGACCTGTATATATATATATATATATATATATATATATATATATATATATATATATATATATATATATATATATATATATATATATATATATATATATATATAACACCTGACAAATGATTATTACGTAGCATTGTTTACTGGCTCACTGGCCACAACTTGTACACATGATAACATGTTCACATGCAGACCTACCGTATTTGTACAACAAAGTCATATAGACAACACAATGTCTTGATATACAAAATCTAAAAAGCTTCTCCAAGGACCTAAGACTAGAGGGATGACACATAAGACTCTACAAACAAACGCAAGCAACTTGACCAACCTTTTCTGAGCTACTGCTCCTTTTTCTACTCTCCCTCAAAAACACGATCTCTACCTCCACATGATCGACCACCTAAAAGATGAGGAAAACCGTGGGTTGAGACCAAACATCCTAGAGAAATATATAACTCTCCACCAAAGTCTATTAAAAGAACATGATGAAAACATACTTAAAAGGTTAAGTTGATTCAACTAAATGATATGTATAAAAATTATAGAGGAGATTAAGCAAGCTAGGCAGTTACCACTGAGCAGTAGAATAGTTAAAACTATATGAAGGAATATGAGGAACATGTATAACACTTGATTTCTCTTACCACTTTATAATTCAAGAAATTCGTACCAAGATAAGGAAAAGGGGTCATCCAATGTTATTTATATTTGACCCTAAGTAAATATACTACATGACTATATTATGTCTTTTATTATGCCTTGAGGAGATGAGGTATACCACTCGTACTCCAACTGACAATTGCTAAGTTAAAATCAATGCCATACAAGATCTAAGAGGAGCCAAACTCATATGACCTCTGCACACCTTCAGTCAGTGTGAGTCTACCACAGTGACGTATAAAGTCCAACTACAACACAACCGAGTATGCTTTGGTATATAGGCACAACACTAGTAAAACTTAGTCACAACCACAACCGCACTACTACCGAGGTATGACCATAGCCATCCTCAAAACATATAACATATAAGAACTGCATCACATCTTTGAGATACGACCTCGACCATTCTCCTGCCAGGGTATGAGCACACCCAATCTTGTGAAATAGATATACTCAATAATATACGACTCCGAGTTTCCACTAAGGGAGAACATGTTTCACCATCCAACAAGTACTGACATTGAAGATGGATCTATGGCACAGGGAAACTATATGATTAGGATTTCACTTGATTAGTTATTCTAATTGGGCATCTTTTACAATCAATCAAGTTACAATGTACAAACCCAAAACAAACTCTACAAGGATAAGGGAATAGTAAAACTCCAAAAGATATAAAATGTATAAGGTGTGAACTTGTCACATCATCATTACATGATATTTGTAGCGTTGTCATTCACAAGGCCATTACCAAAGCTACACAGCCATACAAGGCTACCAAATTTATCACATCACTGTGGGATATCAATCCCTCAATCACATCACTAAAGGATATCACCTCACAATAGGCATTAAGCCTTCAATAGATCATAGGACCCATCACATCAACATGATCTCATTATGTCTCATCAAGGCTCATAGCTATCACCCGATGTCATATGATCACCACCATACACAAGCTATGAAATTTAGTCAACCTACAAGTTTAGAGTCATGCAAGTACGAGAGAGAAAATGTAATCACATGCCTTTCATCCAGTAAACTCAACAAGCATAGCATACCCTAGACTTAGAGTTAGGGTTTCTAACACATAACTGATTAGGGTTCCACAGCATTATTAAATCATCGAACCCTAGTCTCATCACCTCCAACTTTCTTGGAGCATACTAAGATTAGGACATGATCATCAACTTGGTTAATCAACTATTTAAATAGCATTAGGTATCAACCAACATTTACATGTATATATGTATCAACCTTACAATGTCCCACATGTGTTACGACCATGTACTCATATAAGTGTATCGACCATCCATCAAACATGTGTCATGGCTACTGCCAAAAAGGTGTCTTGACCACAAGCCAACCATGTCACTCGACCATCACAAAAGCATGAGTTTCGACCATTAACAAACAAGTATCTTGATCATGACAAAAGCATGTGTTTCGATCATCCACAAAACAAGTGTCTCGACCACCCTAGGGTTAGGGTTTTGACCCTAACACAAAACATATGTCTCGACCCTTAAGTGTTATGACCCTCGACCCATTAGGGTTATGGTTGTGATCGTGACACAAGGTCATATGTTTTGACCGAAACAAAGCAAAACATCTCGACCATCACACTATCGTCAAAGTGTGTTGGCCAAGACAAAATCAAATGGGTAGTGACCACCGAGGTCAATCTTCCACAAAGGCAAATAACCATCATCAAAATAGAGATAAAGCACAAACAAAACATAAGTATACCACGACCAAAATAGAAGATTCACATCAAGGAGAATCATGATCATCAAAATGAACATCTTTAAACTAAGATGAACCTCACGACCATTACATCCAAACTTTAACATGAACCTTTAAGAAACAAACTAGGTGAAAGAAGACTAGGCTTCAACCTTAAGAAAAACCTGATCAAAACCTCAAGGAAAACATGAGAGTTGAACCATACCATGATGATACAAATAAGGATCACGATGCATGTATTAAAATCACCTCAACCATCACATAACAAATCAGGTACCAGAAACTTGTGGTTTAAGAAAGAGAGAAAACCACATGAGAATATTGGAAAGTCCTAAACCTTAGATCATGATAATTTCATCCAGCACATTAGCATCAAGTTTAGAGATCCAAACAATAGCATGCAACCAATACTATGATGCAAATAGAAAAGAAGGTACAAAGTTATATAACCCGCCTTACGTAGAGATCCAAACTCCAAGATCAAAGGTTGTAAGAGAGAAGAGGATACTCCAACTTTGATCAACACTTCAGCCACAACATCACCTCAAAAGAGAAGAACACAATGGTCAAAAGAATGCTCAAGAAAGAGGATGAAAAAAACCTAGGTTGAACTAAGAAGAAAGAAGAGAGCTCCTTCTCACTTAGGTTTCACAATGTCAAAACATAGTCTATGACCTTTTTGAGGAGAAGATCTTCAAGGTAGTCACAATTGCAAAACATGGTCTAATGGCTGAGAAGGAGAAGATGGAAGGAAGGGCTCCAAAGGAAAAACGTGATCAAGAAGGTAGAACCACTTAGCAAGAAAAGAAACCACTAAGAATTACCGCAAGGTAGGTGCTCAAGCTCCAATGTACCACATGAAAGGTTGAGCGACCTCCAAACCATCCAAGATCAGTACTTCTTGCTCCTCAATGCTCCAACAAACATAAGAGATGGGATAAGGAGGGCTGAAAAGATCACTTGCATGAAGGAGAAAGGGGTTATATACTCAAAGTAGGAGGGAAGTAAGACAGGTGTGAGGTGTATCCACATGAGAAAACCAAAGGGACACTTTTCCACCAAGAAAACAACCATGCATAAACTAAACATATGCATGCAACCTATGGTGATAAAACCTAGGTAGGGTTACAAACCTCGAGGTCAAAACAAACATCAATGTACCTTGTCTCAACCACAACAAAAGACCACCAAGCAAATAGGGTCAAAACGCATTGCAAGAAGGTCAACCATCTCGAACAAACCACAACAAGACCTTCATGGTTGAAACAAGCATCAACTAGGGAAAGTGTTGTGGTCACAATACACCTCCACATGAGCTCATGGTCAATACACATCACTAAGGTCAAAACCCTAGCATCTCCACATGATGCCACCTCATCAACCAAGGTTCAACAAGGTGCCCCATAGCATCATTATCTCTCTCATGATGCTAAATCACTATGGGCACACTCAACATGTGAAAAATTGCAAGATGACCCCTCAACATGGGTAAATTACAACATGGTCCACAACAAGTATACAAGGCTCAAACAACATCAGAGTAGGACGAAACTTAAAACATAAGCATGTCACAAGATAACAAAGCATATAAAAGAATTAGATTAAGTTTTAAGTATCTTATTAAGAAAAACAAGCATACACAATCATTAACTGAGGTCGGGGGCCTTATAAACATAAACCCCAAACAGTGATTTCTCCCCCAAAATTCTATGTGAATAGAGATGGTTAATTCCTAAGTGTCTCTTCCTCATGCTCCCATGTGGCTTCCTCTATGCCATGATGATGCACATAACCTTAACCAAAACGATATCCTTCTTATTCAACGTCTTGATCCTCCTGTCTAGGAACAACACATGACCTTCTACTTATGACACAACCTCATCAAGATCAACCTCTAGAGGCTACAAAACCAACTTAGTGTTAGGATGGCACTTCCTCAACATGGACACATGGAACAATTGATGCTACATGTGTAACTCAAGTGGAAACTCCAACTTATACACCACCTTCCCAATGCGTGCCACCATAGGGTAAGGTCCCATATACCTGGGAGCCAACTTACCCTTCTTCCCAAACCTCAACACACCTTTCCAAGGAGAAACATTTAGATACACTCTACCTCCCACTTGGAATTCCAAGGGTCTATGATGATTATCTGCATATGACTTCTTCCTATCCATGGCTGCCTTCAACTATTGTTGTATCATCTTTATTTTCTCTATTTTTTGCTACACAATCTCAACACCCAAAAGTTGGTACTCACCAGTCTCATACCAATACTATGAAGACCGACAATGTCTCCCATACAGTGTCTCATAAGGTGCCATATCAATGATCCTCTAATAACTGTTATTATATGCAAACTCTATTAGACTGAGTACACATCCCAACTTCTTAAAAACTTATGACACAAATTATCAATAAGTCCTCCAAAGTATGTATCATCCTCTAAGATTGTCTATATATGAAACTTCATCTGCATACCCAAAGTAGTGTTCAAGCGGTCCGAAAAGTGACCGGCAAACTGTGGACCTCTGTCTGACATGACGGTAACTGGGATACCATGCAAATGTACTATCTTCATCAACTTGTATTTGTGAAAACTTCTCTATTGTGTATGCCACCTTCACTAACAAAAAGTGCACTATCTTTGTCAACATGTCAATTATCACCCATATCAAGTCATGACCTTTGGCTGTCCTTGGGAGACCAACCACCAAATCCACCGTAACATGATCCCATTTCCATTGTGCTATATGCAATGATAGAAACGTCCCTACAGGCTTCTGATGCTCTGCTCTAACCTGTTGACACATAAGACACTTGGCAACAAACTCATCCAGATCACACTTCAAACCAGGCCACCATTATAGATCTTGAAGGTTATGATACATCTTGGTGCTACCTGGGTGCATAGCATACATCGAAGAGTGAGCCTCTTATAAAACCATCTTCCCCATATTATCAACATCAAGAATCACAACTCTATCGTAGTAACAAACTGTCCCATCCTATGACTCATGGAAGACATCTTGCTTCTCGCTTCTAAACTCCACTAGTATCTGCCATCTCACAATATTACTTTGTTGCGCATCTATGATTTACTACTTCAATGTGGGCTTCACCTATAACTGTGCCAATAGTACTGCTAATAGGGAAACTTTCAACTTTACACTCATCTGACGTAAGGAGACCAACAAGTCTCTTTTGTGGCACACCAAGGAACATAATTGTGCCTTATTAGCATATGATGATGATGAAGACTTCTCGCTCAAGGCATCTTCCACCATGTTTTCCTTCAGTGGGTATTAATCTATGGTGCAATCAGAATACGTAATCAGCTGCATCTGATGTCTCTGTTGCATGTTCAACTCCTGTTGTAAAAAGATGTACTTCAAGTTCTTATTATGTGTGAAGATCTGACACTTCTTGCCATAAAGGTAGTCTCTCTAAGTCTTCATGGCAACAACCACCACTGCAAGCTCCATATCATGGTTTGGTTAGTTCTCCTCATGCTTCTTCAACTATCCTAATGCAAAAGAGGTCACATTCTTATCTTACATCAACACACATCAATGACCATTCCTTGAAGCATCACAAAAGACAATATAGATTTTTCCCTACTCTGACAGCACTAGCACTGGTGCAATTGTCAGCTTCCTTTTCAACATCTTGAAAACACGTTGCCACTTGTCATTCCAGACAAATGGTACATCTTTCCTTGTCAGCTTCATTAGGAGTAACACCGCTACACTAAAGTTCTTGATGAACTTCCTATAGTAACCTACTAGACCTAGAAAATTGTGAACTTTTGTCGATGTCTTCGGCTGCTCCCACTCCACCATAGATTCAACCTTTTTGGGGTCCACACAAACACCCTCGACAAATATCACGTATCCCAGAAAAGACACCTTCTTCAACCAAAACTCACACTTGTTGAACTTAGTGTACAACTAATGTTGTCACAACAAGGTCAACCATTGGCAAAGATGTTGTTCACATTGTTGGTTGTATCTGTAATATCTCAAGATATCATCTATAACCACCACCATTAACTGGTCCAGATATTATCAAAACACCATGTTCTTCAAGTTTGTTAATGATGTTAGTGCATTGGTCAGCCCAAACAGCATAACCATGAACTCATAGTGACTATACATTGTCCTAAAAGCTGACTTTGGTATGTCATCTACCTTGATCCGCAATTGGTAATACAATGATCTTAGTTCTATCTAGGAGAAGACTACAACACCTCATAACTGGTCAAATAGATCATAAATATGTGGCAAAGGGTACTTATTCTTTATCGTCATCTTATTCAATTGTCTGTAATCTATGCACAGACTCATGGATTTGTCCTTCTTTTTTGCAAACAACATGGGAGCATCCCATTGAGACATGCTCAGTCTAATAAAGCCTTTATAAAGGAACTCTTACAACTATTTCTTTAACTCTTCCATCACAACTTGCACCATCCTATACGGTGTTTGTTCTATTTATGGCGTTCTTGGAACTAGATTGATCTCAAAATCAATATGTCAAGATGGAGGAAATCCTAGAAACTAAATAGGAAACACATCCTAGAACTCATAGACAACTGGTACCTCTTGAATACTCAGACTTCTTTCCTTGGTATCCACCACATGCGCTAAGAATGCATCACAACCTTGCATCATCATCATCTTCTCTACTACAATCATAGACACCAGACATGTCAAAAGAATCTTCCTATCTCCTTGGCAGTTCAACATCACACCACCATAAAAAAATCACCAATTTGGAACTACAGTCCAAGACCACCTAATACTTCTCCAATGTATCCATTTTAGATATCACATCTGATCCATGAATGTCAAGTGGTATGAGTTCTAGTTGAATGCTATGTCCTGAGAAAGAAAGGAAACATGAAGGAAACACCTCCTATAGCTCTATGGAACCAACCAACAAGGTTTCTAAATGAAGGTTATCATGTCTATATCTAACAGGCAAGGAACAACTATCAATCACTTCTCAAGTGATAAAAGAGTGTGTCACACCCAGGTCAACCAAAATAGATATAAATAAAGAAGAAGACAAATCAAAATAAAATAACTCCATCTGACTTGACACAACTCATGGGTTGACAACTCCTTCTAGATGACTCATGGCATAGAATTGAGTTGTATTCTGTTGTCGCCCCTGTCCTCTGCTGGCTAGCCCAGAAGAACCATCTTGTCACACATGTTCACATCCTCGGCCTTCACTACTACTAAACTATTTCCTCTGTGAGTCGTGATGACTCTGTCTCGACTATAGAGTCACCTCATCATCATGACAGAACATGCCCACCTCAGATGTCCTACTTTTCCACATGTGTGGCAAGTCCTAGTCTAGTACAGTGGCCTAGATGGCCCCGTCGTTGACATTGGCATTGTGTTGTGGGCTCCTTCTGGTCAAAAACTACTGTCCCTATCCTTACTTAGAGACCATTGTGTCTACCAACCTGACCTTTATTTTGATTGCAGTGTGGAGAACCTTGGCTTCTTGAAGCCTCTGATGACTTCCCCTAGTATTGTGTTGGTCTCTTCTTGGCACTTGTATCACATGTCCCAACAACCTATCTCTCTATCCTCCTGACCAACTCCACGATTGTGGCAAGGTGATCATTGCCTCCAATGATGACATTGGGGTAGTCAACTCCATGCTCAAGACCTTCTCAAAATGTCTAATCCTCTTTTGATCTTTAACATCCAGATGAGGACAGAACCTTAGTATCTCCATAAACTTTGCCTAGTACTCATTGATCGACATGGATCCTAATTAGATCCTCTCAAACTGGTATATCTCCTCATCTAAGTAGGTTTGAGGAAAGTACCAACTGAAGAACTCATGTCGAAACTCCTCCCAACTGAGAGCATTACCAGGGCTTTTCGTCTCCTCAATGGCCCACCAATGTCCAACGATCCCTTTAAAAAGATACACAACATGCTTCACCTTGTCCACCTTAGGGATGTTGAGGATCTTAAACGCCTTCCCCAACTCCATCAACCAAAGTTCAACATCTTTTGGATATTCCGTAACAGCATACTCCACAGTACCAACTCGCATCAACCTTTCAAAGGTCTTCCTGGCTCCTAAAGAATCAATATTGGAAACAATTGCCCTTGACTATAGTGTAGGCATTCTGTCTACCAGGTGTGTCACCGTCTCCATGAACTGCAAAACAAGGACTAAAAGACATGGTTTTCCATTCATGGATGGGTCAAATTGGGGGACCTCATGAATTACATCAACCCTATGATCCCTCCTTGCACCACCTACAGGTGAAGCAACATTGCTCTCAGCAACACATTCTTTGTGTTCTCCAGCCATCTTTTCTACTCTTCTTCTTCTCTTCATAAGAAAAAATTACCATTAACATATTGGAGGACACTAGAATAAATAAAAACTATAGCCTTATGTCCCTATAGACTCTGTGAACCTAGAGCTCTAATACCAACCTAATATGTAATGACATGTGCCACACAAAACGAGATCACTCAAAACAAAATATGGAATTAACACTAATCAACCCGGTTACCTGACAACACAAGAAATTAAAACTATTATTACATATCCACCTCAAGTGGAAGATAGAACATCGGACTCCATAAAGCCACCTATATATATATATATAATACATGCCAAAAGATTATTACATAGCATTGCTTACTGGTTCAGTTGCCACAACATGTACACATGATAACCTATTCACATATATACATATCATATCTATACAAAAAGTCATATAGCCAAAGTGTTGTCTTGATATATAACATTTATAAAACCCCCCAAGGACTTGAGAGTATAGGGACGACACATGTGACTCTAATACAAAATGCAAGAAGCTTATCCAACCTTTGCTCAGTTGATGGTCCTCTTCCTTCTCAGCCTCAACAACATGATCTCTTCTTCTACGTGTTCGACCAACTAAATGTTATGGAAACCCACGGGGTGAGTCCAAATGTGCCAGCGAGAGACATAAATCTCTGCCAACATCTATTAAAAGAACATGTAGATAGAGTACTTAACATGTTAAGAAGATTTAGGTAAACAATATGTATAAAACTGATGGAGCAAATTAAGCAAACTAGGCAGTTACTACTGAGCAATAGAACAATTAAAACTAAAATAATGAATACTAAGAAGAAGTGTAAACAGTTGATTTAACTTACCACATTATAATTCAAGAAACCAGTACCCGATAAGGAAAAGAGGTCATCTAATGTTATTCAAAGTTGACCCTAAGAAAATATACTACATGATTGTATTACATCTTTTATTATTCCCTGAGGAGATGAGGTATACCGCTCATGCTCCAACATACCACTGCTAAGTTGAAATTAGTGTGATACAAGATCTATGAGGAACAAGACTCCTATGATCTACTGACAACCTCGATCAGTCCATGTCTTCCACTATGACGTATAAAGTCCAATTGCAAAATAGCCTATTCTACCTTGGTATATAGACACATCACTAGTGAAATTGAGTTACGAGTGCATCTACACTACTGTCGAGGTATGACCGTAGCCCACCTCAAAACATCTGACATATAACCATTGTATCACATATTTGAGATAAGGCCTCGACCATTGTCCTGCCAGGGTATGACCGCAACCAATCTTGTAAAATGCATATACTCAATAGTATATGACTCCAAGCTTCCACTAAGGGAGAACTTGTTTCACCATTCAACAAGTACTGACACTAAAGATGGATCTATGGTGTAGGGAAACTATATGATTAGGTTTTCATATGATGAGTTAGTTGAATTGGGTATATTTTAGCATTAATCAAATTAAAACATACAAAACCAAAACAAACTCTTCAAGGATAAGGGAATAGTATAACTCCAGAAGATATAAAATGTATAAGGTGTGAACTTGTCACATCATCATGACATGATACTTGTAGAACTGCCATTCACAAGGACACTACCAAAGCCACACATCCATACAAGGGTACCACATAAGTCACATCACTGTGGGATATCAAACTCTCAATCACATCATGAGAGGATATCACCTCACAATAGGCATTAAGCTTCCACCAGATCATAAGACCCTTCACATCAATATGATCTCATTATGTCTCATCAAGGCTCATAGCCATCACCCTATGTCATATCATCCCCACCATAGCATACACAAGCTATGCCATTCACTCATCTTGTAAGTTTAATCTCACACAAGTAGGAGAGAGAAAATGTAATCACATGTCATTTATCCAATGAACTCAACAAGCATAGCATACCCCAAAATTAGGGTTAGTGCTTCAAACACATAACCGATTAGGGTCCCACATCACTATTAAATAATGTAACCCTAGTCTCATCACCTCCCACTTTGTTGGAGCATACTGGGATTAGAACATCATCACTAGCTTGGTTAATCAACTATCTTATCAACATTAGGTATCAACCAACATTTACATGTATGCATATATCAACCTTACAATGTCCCACATGTGTTACGACCATGTACTCATTTAAGTGTATCAACCATCAATCAGAAATATGTCACGACTACTCTTGAACAAGTGTCTCAACCACAATCCAACCATGTCTCTCAACCACCACAAAAGCATGAGTTTTGACAATGGACACACATTTGTCTCAATCATGACAACAACATGTTTTTTTATCATCCACAAAACATATGTCTCAACCGCCCTAGGGTTAGGGTTTCGACCATGATACACAATGTATGTCTGGATCCTTAAGTGTTATGACCCTCAACCCATTAGGTTTAGGATAGTGGCCATGACACAAGGATATGTTTCGACCAAAACAAAGCAAAACATTCGACCATCACCCCATTGTCAAAGTGTGTCGAACAAGACAAAATCAAAGGGGTAGTGGCCATAAAGGTAAATCTTCCACAAAAGTAAATAACAATCCTCAAAACAGAGATAAACCATAATCAAAATTGAAGTATACCACTAGCAAAGCAGAAGATTAACATTAAGGGAAATCATCATCACCAAGATAGAAAACTTAAAACTAAGACCTAAAGACCTTTAAATCTGAACTTCAACATGAACCTTCAAGAAACCAACTAGGTGGAAGAAGAACAGGCTTCCACATCAAGAAAAAACCTTATCAAACCCTCCTGAAAAAACATGAGAATCAAACCATACCATGATGATACAAAAAAGAATCATGATGCATGCATCAAAATCACTCAACCATTACATAACAAATCAGGTACGAGAAACTTGGGGTTTAAGAAAGAGAGAAAACCACAAGAGAATACTATAAAGTCTTAAACCTTAGATCATGATAAAATCATCTAGCACATTAGCATCATGTTTTGAGATCAAAATAGTGCCATGCAAGCAATATTATGATGTAAATATTAGAAGAAGGTAGACAGTTATATAACCCACCTTATGTAGAGATCCAAGCTCCAAGATCAAAGGATCCAAGAGATAATGGATCAACACTTCAGCCCCTAGATCACCTCAAAAAAGGTAGAACACCATGGTAAAAAGAATGCTCAAGAAAGAGGGTGAAAATCCCTAGGTCGAACCAAGAAGAAAGAAGAAATATGAGAGATGCTTCTTATTTAGGTAGAACCATGTCAAAAGATAGTTTATGTCCATTGTGAGGAGAAGATCTTCAAGGTAGCCACCATGTCAAAATGTGGTTTAATGGTCGATAATGATAAGATGGAAGATAGGTTCCAAAGGAAAATTTTGATCAAGAAGGTAGAACCACTTACCAAGAAGAGAAACCACCAATAATCACCACAAGGAAAGTGATAAAGCTCCAAAGCACCACATGCAAGGTTTATCGAACTCCAAAGCACACATGATCAGTCCTTATTGCTCCTCAAAGATCCAAGGATGAATATAAGAGAGGGGAGAAGAAGGAGGGCAAACAAAATCACTATCATGAAGAAGAAAGGGGTTACACACTCAAAGGTAGGTGTGAGGTGTCAACACAAGTGACAACCAAAGGGACACTTGTCCACCAAGACAAGTGACAACCAAAGGGACACTTGTCCACCAAGACAACATCCATGAAACCACTAAACATATGCATGAAACTTCTGGTGATAAAACCTAGGTGGGGTTTTGACCACATGGGTCACCACCACCTAGTGGTTGAAACAAACATCAAGGTACCTTGTCTCAACCACAACAAAAGATCAGCAAGCAAACATGGTCAAAACACATCACAAGAAGGCCAACCATCTTGACCAAACCACATCAAGACCTTCATGGTTGCAAAAATCATCAAAACGCTAGTGTTGCGGTCACAACACACCTCCACATGAGCTCAAGGTCGATACACATCAACAAGGTCAAAACTCTACAAAACCCTAACATCACGACATGATGACACCTCATCAACCAAGGTCCAATAAGGTGCACCATAGCATCATTCTATTTCATGAAGCTAAATCTCTATGGGCATACTCAACATGTGACAAATTGCAAGATAACCCATCAACATGGGTACATTCCAACTTGGTCCAAAACAAGCATACAAGGCTCAAACAACATCAGAACATTAACAAACTGAATACATAAGCATGTCACAAGATAAGAACGCATCTCAAAGAATTAGAATATGGTTTAATCATCTTGTTAAGAAAATCAAGCATACTCAAGCATTAATTTAGGTCAGGGGACTTATACTAATGAAGTGGAGAGACTAGATGTGATGTTCACTTGTAGTAGTAGGAATTACTTCTCCCTAGATATCAGGAAAACAAGTGTATAACTATAAGTTACAAAACATTCTGTCAATTTTGTTAAAGGTATTGAGGCCTCTCTTGCTTCTACTATCCCAAGTGAAATAAGGCCTCTAGTACAGACTTCAATTAGATTGGTATCTACAAGAAAATCATTAAAGTAAATCATACTTTTGGAGGAAGGGATGTTTATCAAATCTTTCTCGATTTATATGAAAAACATTAAAATTGTCAATGATAAACCAGAGATGATGGGAGTTGACAGTATGAGTAGAGTTCCATAAAGAGACTCCATCGCTGTCATAATTTTCACCACAGATAGTCGATAGGTAGAAAGAAAACTCAAATGAATGTTCCAATGAATAAGTTGTTCATTATTTGTCAATTCGTTAATGCTGACAATAGTGTAATACCAAACAATAACGATGTGAGTGTATGAATAAAAGCTAGAATGAGAAAAATACATAGCTCAATTCCAAATGGAACTAACCAAAAAATTAATTTCACCATCACTTAGATGAGTTTCCAAGGTGATATAGGTATATGTCTTAGTTTAATTTAATTGTTCTTTAACATGAGGAAATTTAAGATAAATACCACTGATATTCTAGGCAAGCATATATAGGTTTATCCATTCAAAAAAATCGGGGATAAGGTAATAGGAACACCTTTGTTTATCTCTCCACCTGAATTCTCCTCTTATTCATAGACATACAATAGTGAGAATCTATTTTGAGATGTAGGAATGCCTCTAGAAGATTTCTTAACATGCAATCTTGGAGGAGATTTAGATTTCCTTTCTTGAATCTACTACATAGGTGAAGGAACTAGGGTAATGGTCAAACTAACTTCCTCTACAATAGCAATATTAGGAAGAACTCATTCATCGTATGTATTCGTCAAAGGCATAACACATGTAGAGGAATGAGCTGCAATAGAAGAAAGGGCAATCACCATATCATCAACAACATCATAGAAGATTTATAAATCCTCCTCAAGTAAGTCAATGCTAAATTTAGGAAACCATACAATCTTCCTTGTATCCTCGATTGGAAGATCCACAAGGTTTTAAATGGGAATGGGGTCATCATAGAGTCTGGATTTGTGACCAAAATTTCAACAGTGTAGACATCTCATGGGCTCCCACTTGTGTTCAAAATAGATCTTGTCAATATATCCATCTTAAATTTATATTTCTAGATCCTTAGGGAATTTAAAGTCCTCTGGTTAAGAACATGGAGCCTAGCAAACTCTGCTCTTTTATATTCAACAATCGACTTATCTAATCTCAAAGTCCTGCCAAGGAATGAACCAATTTTATTGAACATCTCATTATCCCAAAGTTTTGGATGAAGATCATAGATTTGATTCAAATCAAGATTGTGGATTTAATTTTTTCATCGGTTCACCCGTATCCCATTTTTGAAATATGAGTTCTCCCAAAGGAAATGCATGTGAAAAATCAAAATAGATAATTGAGCAATATGAATCACCTTATTTTGATAGCTTGTATTTTTATTATGTTTTGTACTTACTGTGTTACTTATGATGCTTTTGTATTACCTTTTTGACCAAATTGTTACCTTTGGCACTACACAATTATTTTATGGGTCAAACAGCTACTTTTTATGTCACATAGTTACTTTTGATGACTTCACGTTGACTTCTTTGTTCAAATAGTCAAATTCAAATGCTCAAATGATTTGAAACCCAACAGTTAGGAGAAGACAAAGCTTAATGTACGAATTGTAATATCAGACTTTCTTTGTAACTATTCAGGATATCAGGCCCAATATAGATTTTAAAAAATAACAATACAATAGGAAAAATATAAGAGACAAACACATTACATTATTTTTTCTCATCTACAACGAGGATTCATCGATTGGGAGACAACACTCGTGGTTTTAGTGTCGACATCATCATCATCATCAACACCATCACTACACAACCTTCTCCCTTCCTCCCGACCACCAACACTATTGTTCAATGTTTGAAACATGAGAAGAACCCACATGCAACATATTGAATTTTTCACCACAGTGGATTTACTTGATTCCATTGGGTGACATAAAGGTCATTCTCGATGTATAGGTGGGAGCAATGGAATCCCACTCATCGGCAGGTGTTATTGGTGGTAGGGTCATTGTAGCTTGGGTCGTTATGAGGAGTTCCTTATACTCATAGTCCCTGAACCTGGTCTTAGTTGGTGGGTCAACATCGGCGATGAAGATCACATCCATGTGCCTTCTGATCATGGAGTCATTATCTAGTGTGTAAGGGACCTCAATCACCATCTCATTGTGTACTTACACGAACAACACCTTCATCTTGGTGTGCTGTGACGTCCCCATATTTTCTAAAACTTAATCTAATGTGTGATGTCCAAATTGAAACCCTCACCTCAGCGAGAATCCCAATTTAAACACCCCACACCAGGCTAAGAAGAAGAAAATCAAAGGAGTCAGAAGGAAACAATCAGTAGCACATGTACATGAATAATAATAAAACCATACACACATGTTCACCATTCAACATATAATTACAACATGAATTGTTACAACATTTGATATTACATATTGAACAACAAACTTATACATATACATATACTACCACTAAACTACAGGATCTTAAGACAACAGGTCCACCTGGACATCAGCTCGCCACACAACTCTCAACTATCATGGATCTTCAAGAGCATAACCAATACCTAAACAAAAGATTACATGCGGTACACGTCAGCACAATATTTAAGAATATTGTATTGAGTACGCCTACGTGTCTTTTATATACCTCTCATGATATCTTCGCAATAAGATAAAACTAATACTTGGAAATAATAAATAAATATAAGAAAATCATATACTTGCACAAAGATGTCCATCAACAAAAAAGAACACATATTTTAAGCATATTTTCCATTATATCATCCATGCATTTACTACCTGAGAGTTCAATGCATTAAGGCCTTTATGATCTACTACTTAAGAGTTGGATCATTTCACAATGTGATCTACTACCAAAGAGTTGGATCACTTCCAATTACTTTAGTACTAAAGAGTTGAAGTACTTGTTTTCCATCACTTTACTACCAAAGAGTTGAAGTGCTTAGATATAATGGAACAAATATATTATGTTTCATGTGTTCATAGCAATACCTAAGGAAAATCATGCAACATATCATACAAGAACAATCATTACAATCAATACTATATGCCAAGTCTTTACTACCATATAACACAAGCATATTGTATAATAAGCCAAGTGAGAGGTAATGGCATACCTTGATCAAGAGATAAACTTAATCGCATATTCCTGATGTCAACTATGTATCCTAGGTCAAACCCTGATAAATATAAGATCACATACGATCATTAGGTTCTCATCTTAACTAACCCTAGTCGTGTTCATTATAGGGTTTCACTTAGATCATTAGGATATGTACATTATTACTTGTCTTATCTTCATCCTTATGTGGGATTTATGTTACTAATTTTATATTACAGATTATGATACATAATTTGAGTATCATGTTCTATATTATTATTTATACATATTAACCCTAGGTTACATGCATTAATCATATTAGGGTTTTTATATCACATTAAGAGTAACATCATCGCATAACATAGATTATGGGTATCATCCTAATATCATATTTAAATATGAGGTTCGAGATACGGATATGAGCTTACTCTGTAAATTTCATCATTTATTGAGTATGTATGCATTAATTGCATTATCTTTAGTGTTATTAGCCCTAATTAGTCATATTAATAAAATTATATGGTTTCATGCATCAACATGACCATATCTGACATCATAAGCATGATAAACATGATTATAGACTTACTAACATTTTTCCATAATTTAATATCATCATTTGATATTTATTACTCATGAACTAAGAATTTTACAACTAACATGATATCACTGATATTAGTTCATCAAAAGCCTGATATTATGATTCGGTATTGTTCTACAAATTTTTCTGAGAATTTTGGTACTTTACTTGTATTTTTCTGATCATTGAGCCAATTGCAATGAATTATACAAGAAGTAAGCATTTTCTGGGATATTTACCTTTAGCGACCAATTGGATCGCGCCACGTGGCAACTAAGGTTGACGCAACTCCTTTGCTTTCTGCGGCTGGTTCTTTGGTTAATCTGGTCAGGTTCACTAGTGGGTTCGGGGTTTTCTTACTGGTTCACTGCCTCAGGACCCGGTTGAGCCGATCCTCTCTTCCATGCTTTCTCTCGCGTCTGGGTCCCGAGCGGGACTCTGTTTCCCGTGCGTGAGAGACCGCCGTCGCGAGGTCCTTCTCCGGTGTGAAATCACATAGCTCCCCCTCCTCCTTGACAACTTATAAGACCTTTTGGACCTCCGACTAGCCTCCCTCCATACATGCGGCGAGTTGGCTTCAGCCATAGTGTCTCCTCGTTCCTTCTCCAAGTGCTCACCGACTCCTGCTCCTAGCACAGTGGGGAAAAGAGGCATAGAGCCTCTGCTCAACCTGTAACATCTATGAGGCTTCTGATCGCTTCACACATCCTCTAGGAACATGAAGGTGTCTTCATAGCCCAGTGGGATGCGCTCCAAGCACTCCTGAACTCCATCATCTTTTCCAGCCAACTTGATGTCGTCGGCCATGGGGTACCTCACGGAAAACCACTAGAAACTCTGCTTCCTGCTCGTCTTGCCTCCCTAATCATTTTCCCCTTCTCATCTCCTATGAGACCACCCTCTAGCTCCATTCTCCACCTCCAGCTTCCACCTGCTTGCTGAAGTGGAGAAGGGCGGAAAGTAGGGAGTTTGTTCTCTCTCGCCTCTTACCCATCAACCACAAACTCTAGTTTGAACGAATGCTCTCAAGGAGTCAAGGCCAACAACTCATCTACTCACCCCTCTCGTCCCATGATCAGTGAGCATGAGGGGTGTGGGTGCTTTCCCACGACGTCGTGGTTGCTGCCTTCGGTCAAGGCAGTAACGGCAAGGTTAGGGACAAAACAAGGACCCTTGATATCTAATCCAGCGGTGTGAGTGAGTCCCTCGCTTGAGCCCATCTGTGGCTTACTCAAGTTAAAGGTTCCATCCGCCAAATCATCTATTGAGGGTTGAGATTTGCCCACACCGGTCAGCCTGAACGAAGGGGCGTGTGACACTGATTAAAGCACTAACTTAGGTATATAAACCATCAACCAAGCACATTATTTCCCCAAAATCAAACCTCAATAACTCTCTAGGATGCTCCAATTGCCACCAAATTTTAACCATAGCTCTATCGTCACTCAATCTAGAGTTTACTCAAATTTGGTGACAAAACTCAGCCATTAGATCATTCAACTAAATACTTCAAAAAGGCATAAAGTTAAAGAATTTAATTATAATATACTTATCATTTGCCATCCAAACTTTGACAGAACACTTGGAACTCCAAAAAATAACTCAACATGCATGAAATCACTTTTGTCTTTGATATTTAAGGATTTTAAAAGTCCATTCCGTCACATCTTACACACCTTAAAAGAAAGTTCATCCTCGAAATTAAACCAAAAACCAGTTCTTCACATCATATACAACTTGAAAGGAATTTCTTCCTTGAAATTAAGCTATAATCTTACTTCAAGGAATAGCCAAAAGGTCTTCATCCATAATTGTGACATTATTCTAGGTGCAACATTCCCATAAACATCATGTCCAAAACATATATTTACCACTCCTAGGAGGCTATTAAAGCATCTAGGGGAAACTATCCCCTCAAAAGGGTTTAGAGACTCATGTTAAGTCATGACATATCTCATATGTTAGGGTTGCATATTTATCTTTAGCCATGCATTCGGGTTCCCACATCATATTACCATATTCCAAAGGAGTTAACTAAGATTAACTCATACATCAAGGTGTCATCAACATTTTATATTGTGCTATATTTTCAAACATATTTATTAAGCAATAACATTATCACTGTTTGGCATATATCTTTAAAATGATGTCATATCATTGTTCGTATAAATTGCAACATTTACTAGTGATTTCATCACAAGATTAGTCAATAGTATCACATTATGATCATTATTCTTGTGTATGGTTAACCATTTATGCCTTGATATCTATTAAACCATTTCTAGATATTTCATCATATCATGTCTATATTGTTGGCTAAATGGACATCTAAAAATCCCTTGGTTTTGATAATGACAAACATTTCATTCTTATTAATCTAACGAGCTACTTGAGTGTGAAGGATGACAAAGTAACAAGGGAAAATCCAAGAGCTTACTTAGTTATATTTTCATGCAATGTAATCAATGTTGTAAAACTTGTACAAAATATATAATGTACAAGTACTTAGAATTGCATGTAAATCAAGCGTTAGATTTTCCCTAGCTAAACATCACAGTTAGAAAAGTCATCCCATTTCAATAGGATCATTAATGCACACTCACACACATAATTAGTGCTTAAAATTGAAACCTTGAAACAGGATCATTCTCGGTCGACAAACTCCTCGACCAAGACACTCTCGTTCGACAATCTTCTCGACCGAGAAAGATCCAAAGTAGCCGTTAGACACAACTGACAAGTTAGTTGGCAGTTGGAGATAGACGTTGCAAATCACTTGATCCAGAGAGCCTGTCGGTCGACAAAACTTCGACCGAGTAGGTATCTCGGTCGACAAATTGTCGACCGAGATGGTCTCTGACAGCAACTGCAGAATAAAGTAACTAGCCGTTACTAATGCACGTAACTTATATCTAACGGCTAGTTAAGCACTTAGAAACCCCTAGAAGTTGTCTAGAACGTCCTTAAGCATACTTAGGCCATTCCTATAAATAGGACAAGCCATAGGACACTAGAATTCACTTGTTACACTTGAGAATACACTTGAGCATACTTGAGCAATCTTTTGCAAACAATTTGAGCACTGTGATCATTGGTCTACATTCTCCTTAGCTCAATCTCGTGTCCTATAGGCTAGATTCTCCTACCCACAGCAATCACAAGTTCACACACTTGACTAGGAGATCTATACGCTTGATCTAGGCATATCAAGCCTTGGGCTTAAAGGATAAGTTGTAATTTCCGTTTTCTTTCTTGTTCCCTTTTATTCTTTGTACTCTCCTTGCTACTCCTAGGGATTGGAGGCTGCGGATTGGAGAGGGTTGACTTCTCAGGTGGATAAGGGGACTTCAAGCTACTTCAAGAAGGATATCGCAAGGGAAGCTACTTCAGAAGGCTGGTGCAACGGGAGTTGGTGCATCTACTTCAAGGGAAGGCTGCTTCAAGGTTGGCGATTACTTCTAGGTGAAGGCTGCTTGAAGGGTTTGGGAAAAGAGATTGTATTTTATGTAAATTCCTTGTGAGGTAATAAAATATATTTCTTTTCAAATCCCGGTTGGGTAAGCAACCGGGTAGTGGATTGACGGCTATAGTATTTGCTATAGTTGGAACCACTCTAAACCCTGTGTCTCCTTGTCCAATATTTTCATTGTGGTTGTTTGAAGTTTAAATTATTATTAAAATCTTTATAAAACTCTATTCACCCCCCCTCTAGTAGTTTTCAATTGGTATCAGAGCGAGGCTTCAAGGAACCCTAACAAGGTCTTGAAGAGATGGGTGATGGAATGCTCAACAACCTCAACATTGAAGGGACTCTTGTTGCTAGGCCGCCGGCGTTCGATGGAACAAACTACCAATACTGGAAGAGAAGGATGCAGTTCTACTTCCAAGGAGTCAACTGGGATCTATGGAGAATGGTATCTACTCCTTATGAATTCCCTCAAAATGACTTTGCGGAATGGGATGCAAATACGGTAAAACAGGCCCAAATGAACGCAAAAGCTGTAAGCATTTTATATTATTCTATTTCTATTGGAGAGTTTAATAGAATATCAAATTGTGATACAGGGTATGATATTTGGCATAGATTGTCCATCACTTATGAGGGTACTGCCCAAGTTAAAAATTCCAAAATTAGCCTGCTTAAAACAAAGCTTGATCATTTTCGTATGGATCCTAGTGAATCTATTAGTGAAATGTATTCCAAATTCTCTACTATTGTTAATGGTTTAAGTGCCTTAGGAAAACCTGTCCTTGAGGAAGATCAGGTATCAAAAATTCTTCGATCACTTCCTCCAAAATACAAGCCAAAGGTTACAGCCATTGCAGAAGCAAACGACCTCACTCGCCTCAAGATGGAACAACTCATTGGTAATTTAGAAGCTCATGAAGCAGATCTAGAAGAGGAAGAAAGAAGAGAACGTGAACACCAAAGTGGGAAGAAGAAGGATGTGGCTCTCAAAGCCTCAAAAGTCATCACACAAGAAAGTGAGGAGTCAAGTGAAGAAGAAGAAGAAGCCTTGATCGTCAACGGTAAGAAGTACAAAAGGTTTAAATCTAACAAAATTTCTAGTTCCTCTACTCCCAGGTGCTTTGAATGTGGGAAGAAAGGGCATCTCAAAAATGAATGTCCCAAAGCAAAGAAGGGAAAGAAAAGCTCACATAAGAAGAAAGGAGAGAAAGCCTATAAAGCTGCATGGGATGAGTCAAGTGACAGTGAAAGCGGAGAGGAGAAGGTGGAATGTCTAATGGCAAGAGAAGAAAATGAAGACTCTCAAGAGGTAAGCCTTGTTGATCTTCCTAAAGAAGAGTTAATTACTAGTTTACAAGAAACTCATGATAAGTATGTTGATGCCAAGAAGAAACTAAAGAAGGCTATAAAATCAAATAATGAGCTCATTGCCAAATTAGATGAACTTTCTTCTGAAAAGAACAACATTGATCTTGAAAATGTATCTTTAAAAACATCTTTAGATGATTGCACTAGAAAACTACTCACTTTGGAAACCAATGTTGATCTTCTATCAAAAGAAAAGACCGATTTGTTAGCCAAACTACAAGATTTTCAAACTCAACCTATCTTGTGCAACCATCCGGACTATGATAATATTGTAAAAGAAAAGGATTCATTGTTTTCTGATTTAGACCAAGCAAGAAAAGATATAGATAGGAAGATGAATGACATTGCTAGGTTGCAAAAAGAACTTTATGAGTTAAGAAGAAAAGATATTCTTGACAACATATTGAGAGTTGGTACTGTCTTCAATGGAAGAAAAGGTTTGGGATATGTTCCAAAGAAAAATCAACCCTGGTATCAACCCAAAAAGACCCAAACTATGTTTGTACCCAAGAACACAATGGCTAGAAAAAGAAATGAAGTTGACTCTATTACTTGCCATTTCTGCTTACGTCTTGGACATTATTGTTTTTCATGCCCCTACAAGACTAAGGAGTCCGACTTAGTTTGGATCCCAAAACCCCAAACTTAGAAGAATGGAATGTAGTTGAGATATGACCAAATGCTTAATTTTGCTATTTATATAGTCTTATCTCAACAAAAGGTGCCATGCTTATTGTTATTATTTTTCTGCATTGCTGTACTGAAACAGAAACTTTGTCAGTCGAAGTATTGTCGACCGAGCTCTGGGTCGGTCGAAGTATTGTCGACCGACTGGATGTCTTTAACAAATAAAAAATTTTACAGCACCTATTTCGGTCGAACATTGGTCAACCGAGAAATTTTCTGTGTTTTTGCTTGTAATACAGTAACCTGCTCGATCGACAAATTGTCGACCGAGACAGATATCGGTCGAACAATTGTCGACCGACTGGTTTTCTGTATCAGAACTTTTATATACATAAGCACTTAAAAAGTTTCTAACCATATCGGACCATCACATGGGTACCAAAATCTACATTCTAATGCAGGAATGGGTAGTTGACAGTGGCTGCTCCAAACATATGACCGGGAACAAGGACGCATTTCAAACTTTTGAAGAAAAGAAAAGTGGAACGGTCACCTTTGGAGACAATGGTAAGGGCAAAATCGTTGGAATAGGTAATGTTGGAACAAATCTCGAAATTAAAAATGTTCTACTTGTTGATGGACTGCATCATAACTTAATAAGTGTAAGTCAACTATGTGATAGTGGTTATGATGTGTTATTTAACAAAACCTGCTGCAAGTTATTGATAGAAAACACTACAAATGTCGTTTATGAAGGAAATAGAGTTGGAAATCTTTATATCCTTAAACCAAACTCTATGAAATCAGTAGTAGGTAAATGCTTGCTTGCAAATGAAAATACCTTACAACTATGGCATAAAAAGCTGGGACATGCTAGTTCACATACTATTAAAAAGTTAGTGAAATATGATCTTGTTCGTGGATTACCCGCTTTGTCTTTTGATCAAGTTGCAAACTGTGAACCATGCACAATGGGAAAGCAAACCAAAACATCTTTTAAATCAAAACATGTACTTAGCACCAGTAGATCCTTAGAATTAATTCATATGGACTTATTTGGACCAATGAGGACACAATCTATTGGTGGTAAACGATACTGTTTTGTTATTGTTGATGATTATAGTAGATATACATGGGTACATTTTATTGCAACTAAAGATGATACTATTCATGTCTTCATACAATTTTGTTCCAAGATTGAAAATCTTTTACAACATAAAATATGTACCATTAGAAGTGATCATGGTGGCGAATTTGAAAATCATACATTTGAGACTTTTTGTACATCTCAAGGATACACTCATAATTTTTCTGCTCCACGTACCCCACAACAAAATGGTATAGTTGAACGGAAAAATCGATCCCTACAAGAAATGGCTAGGACCATGATGCTTGAACACAACACACCTAAAACCTTTTGGGCTGAAGCTGTAAACACTGCTTGTTATGTGCTTAATAGAGTAACTGTTCACTCTCATTTGAAGAAAACTCCATATGAAATACTACACTCTAAGAAACCTAGAGTTGACTACTTTCATACTTTTGGCTCCACATGCTACATTTTAAATACCAAAGATGATAGAGACAAGTTTGATTCTAAATCACACAAAGCATTCTTCTTGGGATATTCCACTTCTAGCAAAGCCTTTAGAGTATATAACACTATCTCTAGAAAAGTTGAGGAATCCATTCATGTTTCTTTTCATGAAGAATCGAAATATGAAAATCTAGATATCATTGATCTCACTAATCAATTCGAAAATATAACTATTCCCAATGATAGTGAGAAAATTCCTATATCCGATCCCCAAGTCGAAACACAACCTACACCTAGGCTTATCAAGGATCATCCCCAAGAACTAATTATTGGAGATCCAAATGATAAAGTCAAAACTCGGTCTTCCTTCAAAGATGTTGCAAACATGGCTTTTGTGTCTATCATTGAACCTAAGAAGATATCCGAAGCTCTTAAGGATGACTACTGGATAATAGCCATGCAAGAGGAGTTAAATCAATTCACTAAAAATGATGTATGGGATTTAGTTCCTAAACCACAAGATAAAACTATCATAGGAACTAAATGGGTTTTTAGGAATAAGCTCAATGAGGCAGGAGAAGTCATAAGGAATAAAGCTCGGTTAGTAGCACAAGGATATAATCAACAAGAAGGAATAGATTTTGATGAAACTTATGCACCCGTAGCTAGACTTGAAGCTATTAGGATGTTACTCGCTATTGCTGCCCATAAAAATATTAAGCTATGACAAATGGATGTCAAAAGTGCATTTCTAAATGGCATCATACAAGAAGAAGTTTATGTTGCTCAACCACCTGGCTTTGATATACCAGAAAAAGGTGACCATGTTTATAAACTTAAAAAGGCACTTTATGGTCTAAAACAAGCCCCTAGGAATTGGTATGAACGGCTCAAGACATATCTTTTTGACAATGGCTTCTCTATTGGAAATTCAGATTCTACTTTATTCTTCAAAACATATGCATCTGATTTCCTAGTTGTGCAAATATATGTTGATGACATTATTTTTGGAGCTTCTAATGATTCATTATGCACACAATTCAGTGACATTATGCAAAAAGAATTTGAAATGAGCCTCATGGGTGAACTAACATTCTTTATTGGTTTTCAAATTAAGCAAACACCTGCAGGAATTTTCATAAGCCAAGAAAAATATACTAAAGAACTTTTAAAACGTTTTGGGATGGATCAATGCAAACATGCTACTACTCCTATGGCTACTTCTATCAAAATTGATAAGGATGAAAATGGGGAACCTATTGATGATTCCTTATATAGAGCCATGATTGGTAGTTTGCTATACTTAACTGCTTCTCGACCGGACATTATGTTTTCCGTTGGTCTTTGTGCTCGATTTCAATCCCAACCTATGCAATCTCATTTTCTAGCGGTTAAACGAATTCTTCGATATCTAGCTGGTACTACTTGCTTTGGTTTATGGTATCCAAAAGGACAATCCTTGGATTTTAAAGCATATACTGATGCGGATTATGCTGGTTGTCGACTTGATCGCAAAAGTACTAGTGGTGGCTGTTTCTTATTAGGGAGAGCCTTAGTATCTTGGTTTAGCAAGAAACAAAATACGGTTTCCCTATCTACAACTGAAGTTGAATATATGGCAGCCGGGTCTTGTTGTGCTCAAGTACTTTATATGCAACAGGTATTAAGCGATTATGGTTTTAATCTTTCATCTACACCTATTTTTTGTGACAACACGAGCGCCATAAACTTAGCACACAATCCTATTTTACACAGCCGGGCAAAACACATTAAAATCCGTCATCACTTCTTAAGGGATCATATCTCAAAGAATCATGTTTCCCTTCATCATGTTGATACGGAAAATCAATTGGCTGATATTTTTACAAAACCGCTTCCACTAGATCAATTCAACAACATTAGGAAGCAACTACTTATTACTCCTTTGGAAGATGTTTTCTTTGATATCTGCGGTTCTTAAAACAAATCCGTTTACTTGTTTCATTTTGGCTTTTCAATGGACATCTCTTTCATTAGATTTGACGGGATATCTAATTAAGGGGGAGTTTTTATTAAAATGGTTATCTTTTCAATGGACATCTTTTTCATAAGATTTGAGTGGATATCTAATTAAGGGGGAGTTTTTATTAAAACGGTTATCTTTTTGAAATGACAAAGGGGGAGAGATATATAAAACTATAACTTAGTATTTATGAAAAACTCAATCAATGAGTTTCATAAATATACTCTTGGCTTTACAGTGAAAGTTGCTATATTCCCAAATGAACTGGATTTCATGTTCCATAATTCATTGGGAATAATAAGCACACATTTTATAAACAAGAGGAAAAGCTACACAAGGCAATCTAAAGGTATGAAATGCATATGTTTTATATTTTCTTATTTATATTTTGGAAATGTTTGTCATCTTCAAAAAGGGGGAGATTGTTGGCTAAATGGACATCTAAAAATCCCTTGGTTTGGATAATGACAAACATTTCATTCTTATTAATCTAACGAGCTACTTGAGTGTGCAGGATGACAAAGTAACAAGGGAAAATCCAAGAGCTTACTTAGTTATATTTTCATGCAATGTAATCAATGTTGTAAAACTTGTACAAAATATATAATGTATAAGTACTTAGAATTGCATGTAAATCAAGCGTTAGATTTTCCCTAGCTAAACATCACAGTTAGAAAAGTCATCCCATTTCAATAGGATCATTTATGCACACTCACACACATAATTAGTGCTTAAAATTGAAACCTTGAAACAGGATCCTCGGTCGACAAACTCCTCGACCGAGACACTCTCGGTCGACAATCTTCTCGACCGAGAAAGATCCAAAGTATCCGTTAGACACAACTGACAAGTTAGTTGGCAGTTGGAGATAGACGTTGCAAATCACTTGATCCAGAGAGCCTGTCAGTCGACAAAACTTCGACCGAGTAGGTATCTCGGTCAACAAATTGTCGACCAAGATGGTCTCTGACAGCAACTGCAGAATAAAGTAACTAGCCGTTACTAATGCACCTAACTTATATCTAACGGCTAGTTAAGCACTTAGAAACCCCTAGAAGTTGTCTAGAACGTCCTTAAGCTTACTTAGGCCATTCCTATAAATAGGACAAGCCATAGGACACTAGAATTCACTTGTTACACTTGAGAATACACTTGAGCATACTTGAGCAATCTTTTGCAAGCAATTTGAGCACTGTGATCATTGGTCTACATTCTCCTTAGCTCAATCTCGTGTCCTATAGGCTAGATTCTCCTACCCAAAGCAATCACAAGTTCACACACTTGTCTAGGAGATCTATACGCTTGATCTAGGCATATCAAGCCTTGGGCTTAAAGGATAAGTTGTAATATCCGTTTTCTTTCTTGTTCCCTTTTATTCTTTGTACTCTCCTTGCTACTCCTAGGGATTGGAGGCTGCGGATTGGAGAGGGTTGACTTCTCAGGTGGAGAAGGGGACTTCAAGCTACTTCAAGAAGGATATCGCAAGGGAAGCTACTTCAGAAGGCTGGTGCAACGGGAGTTGGTGCATCTACTTCAAGGGAAGGCTGCTTCAAGGTTGGCGATTACTTCTAGGTGAAGGCTGCTTGAAGGGTTTGGGAAAAGAGATTGTATTTTATGTAAATTCCTTGCGAGTTAAAAAAATAGATTTCTTTTCAAATCCCGGTTGGGTAAGCAACCGGGTAGTGGATTGACGGCTATAGTATTTGCTATAGTTGGAACCACTCTAAACCCTGTGTCTCCTTGTCCAATATTTTCATTGTGGTTGTTTGAAGTTTAAATTATTATTAAAATCTTTATGAAACTCTATTCACCCCCCCTCTAGTAGTTTTCATATATATCATATCTCAATATTAGATCACATATTATGATTAGATTTACATATATTATATCATGGTTGTGCTACACAAACTTATGTGAGTGGCTTATCAAACATATATCACGACTTCATCTAGTCCAACTAATGTTCTACTGACCCATATCATGAGGGCGGTGCCATATGCTCAGTCTCTCTGAGCTCACTCAACTCTATGAGTTTCTCATATGTATATACTTTATTTTTCCTCTCTTAGTCTAGGGTTCTTAGATTACCTCATTGGCACTAGAGATAGCCATACAAGCTCTAGCCACATAAGCACAAACCAAAACAAGCTATTACATACTCTTCATAGGTCTCTACCCATGAGTTATTCTTACTCAACACTATCATTTACACATGCTACTAGTGTCCTATGTGGGGAACCACCAACCCAAGCTCGAGGCTTCACAGAACTAACATAGGTACCTCATCTAGGGTCTTGGGCTCTCTCTCCCTCACCCAGATAGAAGGCACTCATATTCTTAATCACATGCACACATAACCAGCCTCTCTCTGTCTCTAGGGTTTGGTCCTCCCAAGGACATCTAGGGTTCATCATGACTATAGGAATCATGCATAAAGCAACTCAACTCAATCACTCAGGAGTATTCTAGTTTAGGACATATCATATCGCATAAATGTCATATTTCTCATATCTTAGAGTTTAGGTTCTCTGACCTTCTCCCAATGGGTCTCACTCCCTCTGGAGCTAACCCTAAAACTGGTCCTAACACTAGAGGTCCTCCTTCGTAAAAGAGATTGAGGCCCATGCTGACTCACACCTTGTCTCAACTTAACATATCTTATCTCATAAAAGCCTAGTTACTTCCATCATCAAACTTATATCAAAACCTCAAATCTGAACTTAGATCCTCAAAGACAATAAAAAATCATCATAACCATCTTATATCATCTATATAAGACTTACATCATATCAAAACTTATTTCATCTATTCCATCTATCACATATTCCAAACAAGGCTCTAGACTTCTAATATAGAACTACTCTCTCTTCTAGACTGATGTCATTTACTTTCACTTAGGTTGCATGATCACCTCCTATTCTTACATGCGTGGGGACATATTTTTGTAATACATATACATAATAAAATATTATATAGGTTTTCTCTGATAAAACATGCGTCAGAGAAAACTATCAAGGTTCGATCTGATTGGAATCCAAAACCAAATCTAGAAAATGAGTGCCCCACACATAGTAGAGAGTCCAGTGTCATGAAAACTAGTGAAAGGGGTGAGAACATGATGTAGACTGGTGTAGCTACCCAAAACATAGATTCATCATATGTCAAAGGTTTCTCTTCCCTTGATGCACATCATTTCCAAATAGTGCAACGTCCCATACCGCTGCACTATAAGGAAAGAACAACATCTAAGGACTTGCTACTCAACAAGCACCAGTCTAGACCTAGTTCTCAGACATCTAGGTGCTAGCCTAGAGGCTAGGTCATATCTAGACTCTAAAAGATGACTAATCTAACCCTAAGGATTATTAAGTTCAAGGTTCTTTAGTTTTTCTTTGCATAATGAGCAAATGTCAGGCTTTGATATTGTTCATGCTCTGATACCACCTGTGACGTCCCCAGATTTTCTAAAACTTAATCTAATGTGTGAGTCCAAATTGAAACCCTCACCTCAGTGAGAATCCCAATTTAAACACCCCACACCAGGATAAGAAGAAGAAAATCAAAGGAGTCAGAAGGAAACAATCAGTAGCACATGTACATGAACAATAATAAAACCATACACACATGTTCACCATTCAACATATAATTACAACATGAATTGTTACAACATTTGATATTACATATTGAACAACAAACTTATACATATACATGTACTACCACTAAACTACAAGATCTTAAGACAATAGGTCCACCTGTACATCATCTCGCCACACAACTCTCAACTATCCTGGATCTTCAAGAGCATAACAAAAACCTAAACAAAAGATTACGTGAGGTACACGTCAGCATAATATTTAAGCATATTGTACTGAGTACGCCTACGTGTCTTTTATATACCTCTCATCATATCTTGGCAATAAGATAAAAGTAATACTTGGTAGTTATAAAGAAATATAAGAAAATCATATACTTGCACAAAGATGTCCATCAACAAAAGAGAACACATATTTTAAGCATATTTTCCATTATATCATCCATGCATTAACTACCTGAGAGTTGAATGCATTAAGGCCTTTATGATCTACTACCAAAGAGTTGGATCATTTCACAATGTGAACTACTACCAAAGAGTTGGATCACTTCCAAGTACTTTACTACCAAAGAGTTTAAGTGCTTAGATATAATGGAACAAATATATTATGTTTCATGTGTTCATAGCAATACTTATGGAAAATCATGCAACATATCATACAAGAACAATCATTACAATCAATACTATATGCCAAGTCTTTATTACCATATAACACAAGCATATTGTATAATAAGCCAAGTGAGAGATAATGGCGTACCTTGATCAAGAGATAAACTTAATCACATATTCCTGATGTCAACTATGTATCCCAGGTCAAACCCTAATAAAGATAAGATCACATACGATCATCAGGTTCTTATCTTAACTAACCCTAGTCGTGTTCATTATAGGGTTTCACATAGATCATTATGATATGTACATTATTACTTATATTATCTTCATCCTTATGTGGGATTTATGTTACTGATGTTATATTACAGATTATGATACATAATCTGAATATCAGGTTCTATAATATTATTTATACATATTAACCCTAGATTACATGCATTAATCATATTAGGGTTTTTATATCACATTAAGAGTAACATTGTCGTATAACATATATTATGGGTATCATCCTAATATCATATTTAAATATGAGGTGCCAGATATAGATATGAGAGTACTCTGTAAATTTCATCATTTATTGAGTATGTATGCATTAATTGCATTATCTTTAGTGTTATTAGCCCTAATTAGCCATATTTGTAAAATTATATGGTTTCGTGCATCAACATGACCATAAATGACATCATAAGTATGATAAACATGATTATATATTTACTAATATTTTTCCATAATTTAATGTCATCATTTGATATTTATTACTCATGAACTAAGCATTTTACAATGAACAAGATATCACTGATATTAGTTCATCAAAAGCCTGATATTATGATTCCATATTGTTCTACGCCTTATTCTGAGAATTTTTGTACTTTACTTATGTTTTTCTAATCATCGAGCCAATTGCTATGAATTATACAAGAAGTAAGCATATTCTAGCATATTTACCTTTAGCGACCAATTGGATCGCGCCACATGGCAACTAAGGTTGGCGCAACCCCTTTTCTTGATGTGGCTGGTTCTTTGGTTGATCTGGTCAGGTTCACTAGTGGGTTCAGGGTTTTCTTGTTGGTTCACTGCCTCAGGACCCGATTGAGCTGATCCTCTCTTCCATGCTTTCTCTCACGTCTGCATCCCGAGCGTGACTCTGTTTCTCATGTGTGAGCGACCGCCACCATGAGGTCCTTCTCTGGTGTGAAATCGCATAGCTCCCCCTCCTCCTTGACAACTTGTATGACACTCTGGACCTCCGACTAGTCTCCCTCCATACCGGCGGCAAGTTGGCTTCAGCGATGGTGTCTCGTAGTTCCTTCTCCAAGTGCTCGTTGGTCCTACTCCTGGCGCAGTGGGGTAAAGAGACATATAGCCTCTGCTCGACCTGTAACATCTATGAGGCTTCTGATAGCTTCACACATCCTCTAGGAACATGAAGGTGCCTTCATAGCCCAGTCTGATGCACTCCAAGCTACTCCTGAACTCCATCATCTTTTCCAGCCAACTCGATGTCGTCGGCCATGGGTACCTCACGGAAAACCACTAGACACTCTACTTCCTGCTAGTCTTGCCTCCCTAATCATTTTCCCCTTCTCATCTCCTATGAGACCACCCTCTAGCTCCATTCTCCACCTCTAGCTTCCACCTGCTTGCCGCAGTGGAGAAGGGAAGAAAGTAGGGAGTATGTTCTCTCTCACCTCTTACCCATCAACCACAAACTCTAGTTTTAATGAATGCTTTGAAGGAGTCAATTCCAACAACTCATCTATTCCTCCCTCTCGTCCCACGATCAGCGAGCATGAGGGGTGTGGGTGCTTGCCCATGACGTCATGGTTGCTGCCTTCGGTCAAGGCAATAACCGCAAGGTTAGGGACAAAACAAGGACCCTTGATATCTAATCCAGCGGTGTGAGTGAGTCCCTCGCTTGAGCCCATCCGTGGCTTACTCAAGTTAAAGGTTCCATCCACCAAATAATCAATGGAGGGTTGAGATTTGCTCACGTCGGTCAGCCCGAACCAAGGGGCGTGTGACACTGATTAAAGCACTAATTAGGTATATAAACCATCAACCAAGCACATTATTTCCCCAAAATCAAACCTCAATAACTCTCTCTAGGATGCTTCAATTGCCACCAAATTTTAACCATAGCTCTATCGTCACTCGATACAGAGTTTACTCAAATTTGGTAACAAAACTCAGCCATTAGATCATTCAACTAAATATTTCAAAAATTCATAAAGTTAAGGAACTTACCAAATGCAAAATTTGAGCTCATTTGGAATTTTCTAAGTTACTTTCTCATGACCAACAAAATCGACGCAAAAAACTAATTTAAATTGTATAAATGTTATCATGTTTATATGCATGACATATAAGAGTCCTTATGAGCTTCATTTTCATATGTAGTATGTTCATATGATATTTAGGAAGGTCCATCATTTAGATTTTTAAAATGAATGTTGCATGATGGAAAATGACTTGAGTGTATTCAGTTTCCAGTACACTCCAGTTTATCCGACTCTCTCTCTCTCTCTCTCTCTCTCTCTCTATATATATATATATATATATATATATATATATATATATATAATTAATATCATCATCATCTAAGCCTCAATCCCAATTATGTTGAGGTCGGCTACATGGATCATTCGTTTCCATTAAACTCTATCATGGGACATATTTATCTCGAGATGTAGAGATCCAATATCTCTCTGTATAATCTCATCCAATTTTAATTAGGTCTTTCTTTTCATCTATTAATAGTGCTTTAATGAAAAGCATTATTTTTTGTAAGCATATTAGTCAGTTGACATTGTACATGTCCATACCATCTGAGTCAGCCCTTGCACAACTTGTCCTCAATGCTCGAAACCCCCACTTTATTCATGATATAGTCATTTATCAATCAATATTTTTTTGTTTTACCACACACACACACACACATAGATATATATATATATATACATATATATATACATATATATACATATATATATATGTATATATAGGGGATTTATTCGCTACCCGCGCGGGTAGCTTGATTTTTCGAAACCTGCACATCCAAAAGAGTAACTATATGGTACACAAAGTAACTCTAAGATCAAAAGAGTAACTATATTGATAAAAAGAGTAACAATATGACTACCAAAAGTAACTGCACAAAAACTATACAGTTAGTTAATATATGGATGACTTTTTTTATTTTGGTGGGGTGAATGATATTATTTTGGGATGAAATTTTTTGGGGAGCTAGATAAAATGCTCCTGTACAATTGCAAATTAAAAAAAAGTGACAGGAAGGGTGTGTGGGCAGCTACCCGTGTGGGTAATAAAGATAATCCCATATACATATTGTATATATATGTATATATATATATTTATATATATATATATATGTATATATATGTATATATGTGTGTGTATATATATGTATATTTATGTATATATATGTGTATATATATGTATATATATGTATATATATGTATATATATGTATATGTATATATATATATATGTGTATATATATAGAAAGCAAGAGAGAGAGAGGTTAGGAAGTTTATACCGACCGGTACATGTAACTTATGTGTACCGACAAGACAATGACATATGTGGAATACATTACTCAGTCCGACCTTATGGATTGAATCAAAAATAAATACATTAGATGTTCTAAAAAAATCACAATCATGTCGCGTGTATATCATGAGATACTACAATGTATCATTCAATAGTTTCTGCAATTTTTGTGCTTCTTGTTGATTAGAAATATGTATATTACATCATTTGATGATCTAGACATGTTAGTTTGAAGGGATTCTTGATAAACATGTTATCTAAGGAACCACTCTATAATGGAATGATCAAATTTGTAATACAAAGACTCCTTTTACAAAGACATCGTCAATTTTGTATTGTGTTTTCTGAAAATAGTAAAAATGAAACTTCTAGAATAAAGTTCGAGCATGAAGTGTAACCTAGAGTGGAAATTTACAACCAGGATGTAATAATTATAATTAGAATGCCAAAATTGCAACCACAATCAAATGATAGCTAACTAATTTTACCCAGCTGGGTAACAAATAAATATCAAATATATACCCATGCATATATATATATAATTTCACTCATTTTTACAACTGTAGTGGATATATTTATTTTTTATAAATGTCTTTTTAATGCATATGATGAAAATAATAATTAATCGACGCTGAATTCCTGAAATGAGACTTGTGTTACTATTTTTGTCCTTGATTTTATTTTGGTTGGTTCCTATTACAGTATTTGATCCAGCAGTAACAAACGTCCATTACTTGACTTGGATTGCAAATATATGGCCATATATAAATATAAAACAAATATAGATGTAAATATATATGTATGTGTGTGTGTTTGTGTGTGTGTCTATATATGTATATAAATATATATATATATATATATATATATATATATATATAATATATGTATGTATATATATATATGTATGTATGTATATAGAATATGTTTTTAATACCAGCGTGGGAACTATATCAATTCTACCCATCCATGGAAACACAGTGGCATCAGTTGTAAATTCTACTATTTTAGACTTTTGTCTGCAATTCCCCATGTCACTCTCCCAGCCACAAAGGCGATCCTAAAGCACGTGTGATGGAGTGGATTTTTAAAATCCTTAAATATCAAAGACATAAGTGATTTCATGCATGTTGAGTTATTTTTGGGAGTTCCAAGTGTTCTGGCAAAGTTTGGATGGCAAATGGCAAGTATCCTGTAATAAAAATGAATATTAATGGTTTCAATTAATCGAAACAATTGTCTAGATATACAAACACCACTTGAGTATACTATGTGATCTCTACACCCGAGTGTATTTTAGCTTGACTATATATAAATAGATATATATATATACATATATACATATTATATATATGTATAAATAGGGGTTAGGAAGTGTGTATCGGTACATGCAATGTGTATAGACCATGAAAATAACAAATGTAGAAGACATTAGTTCAATCCAACCATATGGATTGTTTTAAAATTCAATAGATTAGATTTTTTTTCAAAAAAATCATAACCTTACCTCATATATATCACGAGATATAACAGTATATCATCAACAGTTTTTGCAATTTCAGCAACTTATCGTTCATCATAAAATTTGCATTTTCTTTCATTTGATGATCTAGGCATGTCAGTTTGATGTGATTTTTGAAAAGCATGTTATCAAATGGGTATGCATCACATCCATAAGGTTGGATTTCTATTTATACTTTTCTAATCATCATAAGCAAAAATGGGTACATTGCTATATGTACTCAGGTATATAATTTTATTAGCCACATATATATACATACATACATACATACATATATACATATATATACATATATATATATACATGTATATATACATACATATATATACATACATGTATATATATACATATATATACATATATATATATATATATATATATATATATATATATATATACTTGTTTGTGTTCTCTATGTGTGTGGGATTCATTCGCTACCTGCATAGGTAACTATATTTTTGCTAAACATGTATCCTGAACAGTAATTATTTAGTTAGAAAAGTAACTATCTAGACAAAAAAACACTATATTCTCAATAAAGTAACAATTAGACTAAAAGGTTAAAAATGGGAAAAATACACAAAAAATTATGAAACAAATATGTAACCATGCATTTGTTATGAATGCAAAGATTATGCATGAAATGTATTTGTTTGGTAGGTAATGTAACCCTATACATGTGTAAAGTAAAAGACTCGATAAAAAGTGACTATTTTTGGAGCGAGAAGGTATCCTCATGGGTATTAAAGATAATTCTATATATACACACATACATACATATATCTATGTATGTATATGTGTGTGTGTGTGTATATATATATATATATATAGAGAGAGAGAGAGATAGGTTAGGAAGTGTGTACCAGTCGATACATGTAATTTATGTGTACCGGCCATTGAAATAGCATATGTGCAATATGTTGATAAGTTCCAACCATATGAATTGATTAAAAAATATAGATTAGATGTGTTTGAAAAATCATAACCATATCTCATATAGATCATGAGATATAGCAATATCACATTCAATGATTTCTGCAATTTCTACAACATACTGTTGATTAGAAAAATACACATTTTCTTTCGTAGGATTATCTATGAATATCATATTGTGGTCACTTTTTTATACACATCTTATCTAAGGGGTATAGTTACATCCATAAAGTTAGATTATTTAGTAAAACTTTACAATCATCATAAATGAAGATGGGTACATGTAAACTTTTATATATATATATATATATATATATATATATATATGATGTTCCTTCATTTCGCAAAATTTCATTATTTGTGCATCCCAAAAAGTAAGTATATGGTTCGAAAAGTAACTAGTTAGACAAAAAACTAACTAATCAACTGAAAGGTAAAACTGGGCAAATTACGTGGTAAATATTCTACAAAAAATCATCATTATACTTATGTAACAATTCAAACAAATATAAAAGTAATGTATAATCTAACCATGTACAGACGTAAAGTAAAAAATTGTACACACACGCATATATATATATATATATATATATATATATATATATATATATATATATATATATATATATATATATATATATATATATATATATATATATATGAAAAACAAGTTGAACCTAAGCATGTGGGGGGGAACATGGAAACAAATGTTGTCTTGAAGTTAATGGGATAGTTTGTTAGCAAATTGGACAGCCAACTAGGGAGAGAGGGGAGAGGACAAGTGATAGAGAGAGGGGCATGGAGTGGGAGAAGAAAATAAAAGAGAAGAGAAAGTAGGTCTCTTTTCTTGTTTTTAGGTAAATAAAATTACAAGAGGAGGAGAATGAGGAGTGAAATGAGGAGGTATAAGAAAATAAGACGTCCAACCAAATATAATAAGATAATTTTCAAATTACAAGCAACTTATAGCCAAAAACAAATTACCATGCCCTCCTCCATCTTATTTTTCTGTCTCTTTCCACTACTTCTCTCCTCTATCTTATTTTTCTTCTATCTCTTTCTACTACTTCACTCCTCCATTTTTGTTCAAAAATATTATAGCATGTTTTCCATCACATATTAATGTATTATTTCCCACCTCCTCCCTCCTATTTTTCTTAATCTCTTTTCTCACTACTTCCCTCCTTATTTTTTTGTTCATGTGAGTTATAATGTATTTTTTTTCACAAATAAAGTCTTATTTCCTACTACTTCCCTCATTCCTCCTATTTTACTCTTTTTGTCTAGTATAACTACTCCCCACCTCCTTTTGTCTTCGTGTATGTTATAATATTTTACGTGTCATATATTATGTGCTATTTCCATCAAGTATTTGTATTCATGTGTGTTATAATATTTGTAATTTAAATTTATAGAATATTCTACAAATGATAGAATAAAAAATGGAAGTGGTTTCCATACTTATGATTTCATGTTTGTCGATGTTTACATTTGTCATTTGCGTTTCCTCTTTACTTGACAAGATTTATAAAGTAGAGTAGGAAAAGGTATATGTATATATGATTCTAGAATTAATACTTATACATATAGTCAACTAGAACATTCAACCCACATCATCAAATAACTACAATATAGTTTAGTAATATACTTATATATATATATATATATATATATATATATATATATATATATATATATATATATGAGCCCATCTTTATTGCCCACGTGGGTAGCTACCCGCCCACCCTTCCGATCACTTTTTTTCAAAAACAAATTTGAAATTGTAGAGGACTATTTTGTCTAGCTCCCCAAAAAAATTGAGCAAAAAATAATATCATTTGCCCCTCCAAAATCAAAAAAACCCGTCCTTATATATATCTGCTGTATATTTTGTACAGAGTTATTTTTTTGGCCAGCAGAGTTACTTTTTTGACACCATAGTTACTTTTTTTTATAGCAGAGTTACTTTCTTAGCTAGGAGAGTTACTTTTTTGGCTGCATGGTAACGAAAAATCCATGCTACCCACGTCGGCAATGAATGAACACCCTATATATATACATGCATATATATATATATAAATATATATATATATATATATATCGGGATTTATTCATTACTCGCTCGGGTAGCCTGATTTTTCGCTACCCGCACATCCAAAAGTGCAACTATATGGTACACAAAAGTAACTCTATGATCAAAAGAGTAACTATGCTGATAAAAAAGTAACTATATGACTAAAAAAATAACTACGTAGAAAATATATAGTCAATAAAGATATGGACGTATTTTTTTTTATTTTGATGGGGCAAATAATATTATTTTTGGATAATTTTTTTGGAGAGCTAGGTAAAATGCTCCTCTACAATTGTGAATTTTTTTAATAAAAGTAATAGGAAGGGTTTGCAGGTAGCTACCCGTGTGGGTATTAAAGAAGTATATATATATATATATATATATATATATATATATATATTAGAGACATTATTGCAACATTATTTTATTACTATTAAGGAAAATTATTGGATGATTCAAGACGAATCTCAATGGACAACAATTTTAATATAAAAAATATATGTTTGGCACATTATGTAGCTTAGGGGTGGAATTGTGATTAGATGACATGGATCAAACATCCAAGCTAGTGTACACTACAGAAAAATGGTGGAACATAGAATACATATTCACTAATGAAATTATAGAAAATCACAAATAAAATACTTTTATGGAAAATGGTGAAGGTTGAGTCCGACATAGGGGCAATTTAGGCAAGTCATAGCCATATCTAAAGACAAAAGAGTCAACAAATATCGCCTATGCAACATTTCCAATTATTTGTTTCCCGGTTCAAAGTTCCATTGAATGATTGTGAGAGTATCCTTTATATCTATACATCATATCTTAGAGGATCGTTCATTTGAATGGCACAGGGCTACCAAACTAAAATATATGATACAGTAAAGTTGATTGCAAATAGCAAATTGAGCATGAAACCATAAGTCTCGTGTCTATAAAGTGTAACTATATGGTACACAAAAGTAACTCTAAGATCAAAAGAGTAACTATATTGATAAAAAGGTAACAATATGACTAAAAAAGTAATTGCGTAGAAAATATACAGTCAGTAAATATATGGACGGATTTATTTATTTTGGTGGGGCAAATGATATTATTTTTGGATGAATTTTTTTGGAGAGCTAGATAAAATGATCATCTACAATTGCAATTTTTTTAAAAAAAGTGATAGAAATTGTGTGCGGGCTGCTACCCGCGTTGGTATGAAAGATGAGCCATATATACATATACAAATATATATATATATATAATATTCTTTAGTTCTACAATATATATATTATACTAGTAAACACGCACATGCACATGCACGTGACCACAAAATTAGACACATTTTAATATGATCATTTTCTAAATAAATACTTATGTCCATCATCATTTATGTATATTTAATCATTATGTATGTTAAGAAAATTATTTTAGTATATAAATATGATGGGTGAACTTTTTTTGGTAGGATTGTTGGATTGAGAAATAAAATGAAAAATTGGAAGATGAAGTAGAGGGATGAGAATTATAGTTGATTATTTGCTTTATTTACAAATTATGTATCAAAACTTGTTGCTTAGGGAATATACAAGTAAGATAATGGAGAGAGTGTTCATAGAGAACATGGTGAGTATGGGTTTAAATTTGAAATTTGAAGATCAAGTGAAAAAAAATTAGTGGGGTGAGTAAGTGGAGATCATTTATGAACTCCATCAGTATAGAAATACAACATAAATTGCTATGAAAATAGTTGTGAGGGAGTTAAGGATATAATGGGAATCATTTACAAAATTAATATATTATTGGATGAAAGATATTTGAGTGAAGCATTGAAGGTCATTGAGGAATCAATTGTTATATATATTTATAAACATTCACATCACCATGAAAATCGAATATTTTATAATTAATTGTTATATAACAAAATGATATTTGAATTGAGTTTATCAACTTATTAATATTGTTGAGTAATTCAATTCTTTTTCTAAAATAGAATCAATTTAAATAAATTATTATTTAAAAAAACAAGAACAAACATGACATTTTCTTAGATACATTAAAACTGGATCAAAAAAGGATACAATAAAACTCTCTTAACTAAGAATACTTTTAAAGGAAAAAAATATCAGTATGTCGTGCACATTTCATTTCAAAAGTTCATATATAAATACTCAAAAGAGTTTAGTTTATTTGTTCTATTTTATTTTTATCATCATCTTGTTTTTATTATGTGACTATAAGTATCAAAATATATGTGTATATTGTTCATAAACGTCTAACAAGAAGTATTGTGTATGTATTATTCAGAATTTATTAATGATAATGTCAAACACACAATTTGAATAAGGTAATAGTCCCAAAATATGATAGAATGCTACAAACATTAGAAGAGTTTGAAAATCTTTCTTATTGAAATGATAACTATAATACAATGTGAAACTTTTAGACATATTTTCCATGATTGAGAATTTAAATATAAAAAATGATAAATAGAAGTGATATTGCATATGAGATAAGACATGAATGTAAGATTATATTAGTTTAATTCATTTTATGAGATACATCCATTAAAATAAAAGGCAATATTATGTAAAAGGTGAAATAGATGCATGTGTAATGTAAGAGGGAAAAATAACTTGTCATATTATCTATCAAGATGATGTTAAATGACAACATGAAAATAAATTTCAATCCTTGAAAAAATAAGTTTTCATAATATTCACCAAGTTGATGTCATCACATTCAAGCACAAGAGAAATCAAACCATCTTTTATGCAGGCCGAACAATGATTTAAAAAATGTAGCTCGAAGGAAACTTTAAACTACAACTCTTAGAAGACTAAACCATTTGTTTAGAGGCTATCAAAAATTTGAGACGCTAACAGATGGCACCACTTTCTTTCATCCTTCCCCATGTGTCAAGCTTCTTATTTGGTATTGATGATTACTTTGTATTTCATGTTGCTTCTGTTAGCTCTTCTGGTTAGTATCTATTGTTCATTAGCAAGCATTGAACACTATGTAAATAGTCATGTAATACCGGATCTTGTTGTTTCACTGATCCATAAAGAGGAGCATGAGATCGATAAGGTAGTATAAGAACATGAAGGACGTAAAATGAGGTATGGTGATGACCATTACTTTCACTACAAATCATATTTTCTCTATCCTTCGCAATGCTCATACATGTATCTGCACTTCAAATCAATTGTGTCATGGTCGTGATCATGGATGATCTGCAACTATAAATGGGGAAAATGCTTAAGAATAAGAACTTACACAAATTGGAATTGATCGCCAACTTGTAGTTCTTTAGTATAAATAGATACCATAACATTAGTAGTATCATATAGATAGGAGATAACTGTAGGGAGAAGAGGCATTAGAGGGGAGACGAAGAGGGAGGTGTGATAAAAATTTATATGAAAACTATAGTTTATATGGCATACATTATTATTAATTAATGACTATTTATTTAAATGGACTGGAGATACAATGAATGATAATATTTATCTTAATTTGGTCAACTGTGTGATAGAAGAGGAGAGTGGGTTAGGGAGATAAATTTATTAAAGGGAAAGAAAGCCATAGAGAGAAATTCAAAAGTAGATAAAATGTAGTTTCATGAAGAGTGAGGGGTGAATAACATAATTTTTTGTGTTAAGAAAGTTTGTCCCAAAAATAGGAGATCAAGGGAGATGAAAGGTTTTTGTTTTCTTTGAATGAAGTTTTACTTATTTTGTTTTTTACAGTGCCAAATTATGGGAGTTAAAAGGAGATAATGGAACAGAGGAGAGTTATTAACATCTAGAGATAGTGGGCGGAGAGGGGGAAAATTTTGAAAGAAGATAAAACATGGTCTTGTTGGGAGAGAGGGGTTAGTAAAGTGGGTTTTTTGGATTGAGAGAGTTTGTTTAAAAAAAGCATGGTCAAGGGAGACGAATGATTTTTATTTATCTTTGAATAAAATTTATGAAAATTAATTTGGAGATAAAGGGAGAGATGAGAGTTATTGAGATCCACAAATAGAGTGAGAGACATAAGAGAAAGTAAGAAATTAAAATAGAAAAAAAGATGATAATTTTTTTGAGAAAAGGGTTAGTGAAGGAGAGAGTAGCATCTCAAAATATTGATCTCTGATGGGCCAGAGAGACTAAAATGGCATGTTTCTAGTTACTTGGAAAAAATCCCTCTTTTATAGTAATATATTATATATATAAGAACACTCAAAATAAAAATTAATATAGAAAGAAGAATGTGCATACATATATATTATTACCATTTATTTTTATTATGAAAATTAATCCATTAAAGGGAAAGAAAGTCATAGAGAGAAATTCAAAAGTAGATAAAATATGATTTCATGAAGAGAGAGGGTTGAATAACGTACTTTTTCATGTTAAGAAAGTTTGTCGTAAAAAAACGTGGTCAAAGAAAAGTTTTGGTGTTTTTTTAATGAAATTTTACGTTTTTTATTTTTTATAGTACACAATTATTAGAGTTAAAAGGAGATAATGGCAGAGAGGGGAGTTCTTGACATCTAGTGGTCGGAGAGAAAAGAAATTTGAAAGAAGATAAAACATAGTCTTGTTTAGAGAGAGGGCTAGTAACGTGGATCTTTTGGGTTGAAAGAGTTTGTTTCAAAAAAGCCTGGCCAAGGGAGACAAATGGTTTTTATTTACCTTTGAATGAAATTTATGAGAATTGATAAGAGATAATGAGAGTTTTTGAGATCCACAAATAGTGGGTGGAGAGGGGAGATAGAAAATGGAGAGAGATAGGGAAAGGGACGGACGTGGAGTGGAGAGTGAGAGACATAAGAAAAAACATAAATCAATAAATCAAAAAAGATGATAAAAATTTTGAGAAGAGGGTCAATGAATGAGAGACCAGTATCTTAAAATGTTGATCTTTAATAGGCCAGATAGAATAAAAATGGCATGTTTGTAATTACTTAAAAAATCCCTCTTTTTAGTAATATAATATATATAAGCACACTCAAAAAAAACATTAATATAGAAAGAAATATGTGCATAAATATATATTATTACCATTTATTTTAATTAGGAAAATTAATTCTCGAGCATGCAATGCTTTCAAAGAAAAAAACATATAGAGGAGAGCATTGGTCGGGGCAAGGATAGAAACGTGAGATGGAGTCATGGAGAGAGGGAGAGAGTATTGTGGGGGGTTCAAGATGGGATAGCAAGGGGTGTATTGTCGGGATGAGTGTGGTGAGAATGGGAAGCAATTTTTGACAAAATAATGATTTTAATTTAAATTTGCAACTAAATAAGGGAGTGGAAAACATGGAGTTGGGAACCATCAGGAGAGAATATTGGGGGTTGTTGGAGAATGAAATAGGAAGGGGTGTATATTGTCAGAGATGAGGGCCGTGAGAGTAGAAAGTAATTACTATTGAGTTAATGGGTGCGTAAGCGCGGAGGATGGAAGTTCGTTATTTTTTGAGAAATTTGTAAGACAAACATAGTGGCATAAGAGAGATAATAATAGTGAAAGAGTGAATTGAGGAGTTGTTAGGAATGTGGTGAGAGAGTGGAGAGTCGTTATGGACGAGATATTCATTTTTTGTTTAGTTTTGAGGATGAGTGAATTACAAGTAATTAAAATAGGAAAAAAGTGAGAAAAAATGTGAGCAAAGATTGAATGAAGGAGAGAATGCCAACTCAAAATGATGGCTTTTGATTGTCCAAAGAGGGTATGAATGGATGGTTTGTAAATAAATAGAAAAACTCTCTCTTTTTATAGTAGTATAGATATAATACATATAAGCACACTCAAAACAAAAATTAATATAGAAAGAAGAACATGTATAAATATATGTTATTACTGTTGATTTTTATTTGGAAAATTAATTCCCGAGCATGCAATATTTTCAAAGAAAAAAATGATATAGATGAGCATTGGTTGGGATAAGGATAGAAACTTGAGATTGAGTCATGGAGAGAGGGAGAAAGTATTTTTGGTGGTTGAAGAGAGTATAGGAAGGGGCGTATTGTAGGGATGATGTGGTGTGAATGGGAAGCAGTTTTTGACAGAGTAATGACTTTAATTTAAATTTGTAACTAAATAAGAGAGTGGAAAATGTGGAGTTGGGAACCGTGGGGAGAGAGTTTTGGGGGTTTTTGGAGAATGGAATAGTAAGGGGTGTATATTGTGGTAGATGAGGACCGTGAGAGTAGGAAGTGATTATTATTGAGCTAATGGGTGCATAAGTAGAGGGTGAAAGTTTGTTATTTTCTGAGAAATTTGTAAGACAAACATAGTGGCATAAGAGAGATAATAATAGTGGGAAAGTAAATTGAGGAATTGTTAGGAATGTGGGGAGAGAGTGGGGAGTCATTAAGGATGGGATTTTGAGGATGAGTGAATTACAAGAAATTAAAATAGGAAAACGTTAGAAAAAAATGTGATCAAAGATTGAATGAAGGAGAGAACACCAACTCAAAATGTTGGCTTCTGATTGGTCAAAGTAGGTTTGAATGGTTGGTTTGTAAATAAATAGAAAAACTCTCTCTTTTTATAGTAGTGTATATATGTATATAAATACATAAATACATACATACATGTATACATACATACATACATACATATATATAGCGAGTATGAGAATAGCCCGATTGGTGAATTCCGTTGGTCCCCAATGAAGGGACCCATGTTCAAAACTACACGGAGAAGCATCTCTTGATTTATAGTCCTTCCGGGTGTCTGGCCTCTGCCACGGGTTATGGGAGAGGGGGGAGAAATCTTTCTCTCTTAATCTATACATACATATATATAGAAATAGACTTTTACATCGTTCATTTCTGTTGCCAAATTTATAATGAAATATTCAATATTTTAAATTGTTATTAGTGAATGACATATTTTTAAATGACAAAAAATAAGTTCGATTCACATGAAAAAATTACATGGGCATAATAATTTTTTTTAAAACATTGCATTTGTAATATTACATTAATATTTTAAAATTTTCATAATAATTAACCAAATTTATAATATATTTTAATATTATCATTATATTCTAGTGAATTTTATATTGGTAGATATTTTAAATACCAAAATCTATAAATAATCACATTCAACAAGGAACAGTGATAGTGACTTTTGTTCTTACCATATATTGACCAAAAAATATAAATTGAAATTAACTGACTAAAAGATATTGATGGTTCCCATTAGTTTCAAGTTTTTTTTTATATATGCATATGAATTCTGATAGTGATATGTCCTTTTTTATTCATGTTATATTGAATTTCAAAGAAAATCTTCATATGATGGTATTTAAACATAACTTATATAGAAGAAAAAATAACTTAACCCTCCTAAAAAATAATTATGAAATATATAACCTTTTCTTACAATTATTCCTATTAATCAATTATAATAGTTTTCGCTAGTTTAAGTGTGACTAAGTGTTATAGTTGATAACATTGTTGCTTTCATTGCTACATTGTAATTAAATAATTTGGTAACAAATTTTTGAGATCAATTGATTAGATGCAAGTCCTAATTTGGCTCAATTTACACTTTATTTTCCCAAAATTTAATTTCCTAGTAATTTGTGGACCTCATTGTATATACTATGAAAAGTACATAAATTTGTGTTATTATTCATATTCATGCTTAATTAAGCCCTGCAATCAATTATTGAAAGATCACTCTAATATGACTTTATCTTCATTTGAATTGCCTTGATGTTGTAATTTCATGTACATTTGTAAACCAATTCGCAATTGCATCATAATTGAGGGTTGGAATGAAAATTGACTATAAAATATCCAATTTGAAATTGCTCGTATTAAAGAATTTAGGTCTACATTGTTGGTGATGCTATATGCGTGACCTTAAAATTGTTGTCTTAATTATGAAAAATATTTATACATTATAATTGGAAAGATATAACTAATATAAGCATTACATATATAAATTGTTGTCCCAATGTGTATATGTCAGATGTAAAACTAAAAGATAAAAAACCTATATTGTATTCTTAACACAATGAAGTTATATTTTTCTTAGATAGAGTTCATTAGCAAAAAATATATTTAAGAATGATTCTTGTAGAAAATTATGATGTTCATAGTCTATTCTCAATACATGCCCAACAAAATATGAATATTTTAACTCACATCTAAAATTTCTAAGAATTATCCATTTTAGTAGTCCATATATATGCACATGTCTAATGATTATGTCTAAGTTTAATTTCTTGTTTCATCATCTAAATAGAAGTACCAGAATGTGGATTTTTGGCTTATTATTGCGCCTAATATAGAACAAAAGATAATTTCATTCTTGAAATACAAACAGACAAAAATGTGTTATGCGATAATACTTACATTCACAAGATTAAAAGAAACATAGATTTTGCAGGAAACATTTAATGACGATTAATATTTATACATATTCATAAACATTTGAGTTATCATATACGCTAATTTACTTATACAAGCTATTCTTTGAATCATGATCTCACATACATTGGGAGAGCATTTCATTTCAAATATAATATTATGAGATTATGCCAATTTTGAAATTAGTACTCCTATCATCAAAATCCATTACAAAACAAACACAAATAAGGATTATATGGTATTTGGATGTGAATACACTAATATCATTAATCTACTGAATGCTTAGGATTCCTTTATAGAAAAGAAGAAGAAAAAAGTGTCTAGCAAAACTCGCATCGAATTTATATTGGCACGTGATCAGAGGCAGACCGAGGGGGGAGGCGAGGGCCATGGCCCCCTCTAAAAATAAAAATATGGTGTATATATGTGTGTATATACATATATTTCTAATTTTATGTTGATAATATATATCATATATACCAAGTACTAAACACAAACATGGACTTGGTAGAGTGGTTGGTAGGTGCAAATTTGTCCAGGAGGTCTCAAGTTAAAATCCTTGTGTATTTGTTATTCATTTTGCAATATATGCAGAACACAATTGTTATATATAATATATTTGACACAACAAAACTTATAGTTTTACTTGGTGTAGTGGTTAATGTATTTTTTATTGTACTTGACTTCATGAGTTCTAATACTATATTGAGCATTAAATTTTTTTTGACCCCCTAGCTACCAACTCATGGTTCCGCCATTGCACGTGATCATCATGATAAATCAATGTATACTTTCTTACATCCACTAAAATTAAAGGGTTCATCTTATCATTTTCAATAATTATATGCAATTAGTTGAGCTATAGTTGTTAGCTTTCGTGTAATTTGAATAAGATATAAAAAATACACTATTATATTAAGATATACATGATTAACTTATAGTTAAAAGTGAATATCCAACAAATTAATATATATATGTTACTGTCAATAAATATTGTAAGTTGTTAACCTCAAATAATAAGAGGGCAAAAAAATGATAGAACGTATCAATGGTGTAAACGTTAATCCATAAATTTCAATATGAAATATTCATGGTTACCTTATGTGGATCCACATGTTTCCGTAGGTACCGAGAGATAAGGATGGCAATGACTATAACTATATGAAAGTACTTCCCAATTTAGAGAGAACAATCAATATTTAGTCATACAAGGGGAGATATATAAGAGTGAAAATCATTGAAAAAGAAAGTATTTGGAAGATGTGAAGCGAAATGGGGAAATCTAACGCTTCTCATGGTTAAAGTATTGCTTAGATGTAAAGATGGCGAAGATGACTACCGATTGTGGTTATATATTAGCAAATAGAGAAGAACAAATTATTAGTTGATGAAGAGAGGAAAAGATAGGCGGGTGCAAAGTAATAAAAGAAAATGAGATTAAAAAGTTGGAAAGATAGGAGCAAGGAGATTGTAGGCGACGTGAAATGTCATGCTCGACTGATAAGATTTAGTTGTAATAAAAAAAAACGGCAACTTTCTAATTAGTACAAAAAGTCCACCCTTTTATAGTATTATACATAATAATTGTAGACCAAAAATTCAAGACTCATAGAAGATTAAGCTCTTTCATCAAAAGAAAAAATTAACGTAAAAGGCTTCCTAACAAGATATATAATACAAAATATAAAAGATCCTCTTAGAAATCACTCAAACATTATTTATAGAAGTTAGCATAAGTCTTGCATTACACAGATAAAATTATTTCACTATTGTTGGTTCAATGATTTCTCGTATAGTTTTTAGAAGGAACGGAAATCACTTATAAAAATATGAAATCATTTGTTCTATGTATGTGTTGCATGTAGTAGGCAGAAGTAGCGATGTAGGTATGTCGCGCATAGATGTAGATTTTAGATCACCAGATTTGACTTTATACACCTCAAAAATAACTGAGAACTTTTCATGTCATTTAATTAAACATGAAGTTAAGTGTGAGAAATAGAAAATTTGAAACCTAAGAAACTTTCAATTGCAATTAATACATAGGATGAATACGTGTCACATACCTTCTCCCTACATTCGGTGTTACAAAAATTTCTCGCACATTAAAATGGGACCTAATCTTCTATTACCAATGTTTGAGCCTCTATCCCTTCGAATCTCATAGAGATCATACAGAGCATGTGCACCTACACGTAAATCACAACCCATATCCAAATGCATGAATGAGAGCCCCCCACAACTCATATCAGAACAGAAATTTGGAATAAAGAAAGAAATAAAGATGTGAGGAGGGGAAGGTGGCGATGCATATACTGTTGTTGACATGAACTACTCTATACATATGTATCCTTACGACTGATTGCTTGACGTGAATTCATATTTGCAAAAGAGGCCACTGAATGCGATAGCATCATAGTAGGATGCCGAAGTATATTTTCCTATCTTCAGAATACATAGACCCGCCCCCAATATCGCCATGTGCTACAGCATGATCCGGGATAACCTCCTGCCTGAATCGGAGTTCATCGCCAGCTTCAACATGATGCACGTCTTCTTCCCCGGACCTATGGTCTTTACGGGACTTCCCGATTGCATGCTGAACAACTACCTAGCAGTCGGGTTCCACAATATTATGGCTACTGGATCATCCCGTGGGACAACTCGTAGTACATCCTCCCAGCCATGCGCTTGCGTCAACACACCGACCAAATCAAGGTCTTCACGGTCGTCGCCATGTTCTATCATCGAACACTCCTACCAGCTGTCACAGGGAATCTTCTATGATGTCGCGGGGATGTATATGTATGACATTGTGTCATTCCTGCAGTCGACCAATATGCCGCTCATGGTACCCTTGCTTTAGCTACGTCGGGGACCCCAACGCCTCGGTTGAGTACGCGCTGTTCGAGGCTCTCTTGGGTGTGGTTCCGGAATCCGGACGGGATTCGGTAGCAGAACCTAATCGACGCGGTGGCCGACTCCGTGTGAACGCCGTCCTCGAGTTGATTCGAGATACCAGAACCTCCCTGCCGGTCTGACCCTATCTGCGACGGTAGTTTCACAGGTGGGTCCACCTTTTCGCCCCCGGTACCAACCATGACGGTTCAAGAACTTTGTTTTCAGAATTCGTCGGTGCTAGACTCTTTGTCGCACTTGTTCCGAGCTGGTGCTCCATATTTGCTCCGAGGACAATCAGGTTCGCACACGCCGCAATACCCCCGACTCTGCAGTCAGCACCTGCATGGGCGTTTTCTTTTGGGATAATGAGAAAGGTCAACGGCTACCTACTTCATATCTCGCTGCAAGCTACGCCTATTTGAACATACGGTGTCTAAAACAAAGGAAAACGCAAGATTATACTACAGAAAGAACAACCTCATCTAATTTATTTTCATAAGACGGTGGCCATTTTCTAAAGGATGATTCCGCTTTATTCCACCTCATCTCATCCTACTCTACGGTCATGTCCTAAACAACGAATAGCTTCTAGTCTTCTTGCTACAACTGTTGCTTAACCTCGAACTCTAGGGGACGGTAGAAAGTGAAGGTAGTGTTTAGCCTTCTTTCATGCGTCTTGATCGTAGACATTGATGGCCATGAAGGGAGAAAAGTGGATGGCATTCTCTGTAACTGGATGTTGTGCTGGCGGTTAACAACAGGAGTGAGATGTTGATATTGTTTAGGAAAGTGGTAGTGGCAGGTAGTGGAAGGAGCGGTGAGGCATCATGAGACTAAATTTGTAGTGACCAGGCATTATGACGCGAGTTGTAGAAAGACGAAAAGACAGAAGGTAATTGAATGTGGGAGTTGGCGACAGATTAACAACTAAAAGAACAAAAACTCCGTGAAAAAGTCTAAGAAGAGAGATAAGTAAGGAGATCACGACAGTTTTGAAAAGAGTAACGTTACACATACCCTTCCACATCCCCGGGAGCCTACCCGGTAGTTGGGAATGAGACATTGTTGATGTGGTAAAAAGTTGTTGAAAAGTTAAAAAGAGAATACAAAGAAGAGAGAGAAACCGATTTTGCTCATTACTTTCAATTTTAAATGAATTTTTGAAATAAAACACAACAGATTCCTAATGAAAAATATTTTCTATCAAGACAAATGTTGACATACTTTGGAAAAAATAATATTACAAGTATATTAAAAGAGAAGAGAAGTATACAAAAGTACAGTACGTTTTTGTATACTGTATTAAGATTGACCATTCAAGTACAGTATTTATTGTCTCTTTATTTCTTCATATTCCATATTATGTCAAACAGACATAAATATTGTACATGTTATCTTTCATATTAATTTTTGCATACATTTAAAATGTAACGTTTGACAATAATCATACACAAGGATACTCAAGGTACCGTACGAGACATGACAACAATACATAATTTGATGATCTTATTGTTACTAGAAGTACATTACTAACGACCATATTTTGTAATACAAAGTATAGTATTTGACGTATAATACTAGAGGTATTGTACAAGACACAATAACAATACATGATTTAATAATCTCGTTGGAATAAGAAGTACAGTACTAACATCCACATTTTGTAATACAAAGTATGATACTAGACGTACAGTACTAGAGGTATTGTACGAGACATACAATACATAATTTGATGATCTTGTTGGTACAAGAAGCACAGTACTAACAACCACATTTTGTAATACAAAGTATAGTACTAGACGTACAATACTAGAGGTACTGTACGAGACATACATTAATGATTTGATGATCTTGTTCGTACAAGAAGTACAGTACTAACAGCCACATTTTGTAATATAAAGTATAGTACTAGACGTACAATACTAGAGGTATTGTACGAGACGTACCAACAATACATGATTTGATGATCTTGTTGTTACTAGAAGTACAGCACTAACAGCCACATTTTGTAATACAAAGTGTAGTACTAGACGTACAATACTAGAGGTATTGTACGAGACATACCAACAATACATGATTTGATAATCTTGTTGTTACTAGGAGTACAGTACTAACATCCATATTTTGTAATATAAAATATAATATCAAACGTATAGTACTAGAGGTACCGTATGATACATAAAAATAATATATGATTTAATGATCTTGGTACAAGAAGTACTGTACTAACATCTACATTTTGTAATACAAAGTATAATATCAAACGTATAGTACTAGAGGTACCGTACGAGACATAAGAACAATACATGATTTAATGATCTTGGTACAAGAAGTACTATACTAACATCCACATTTTGTAATAGAAAGTATTGTACTAGACGTACAGTACTAGAGGTACCGTACGAGACATAATAACAACACATGATTTGATGATCTTTTTGGTACAATATGAGACATATCATGTATAAAAGATTGTCAATAACCACATGTTGTACCTATATAAACTAATTCACGTTTTATTAAAAACATACACATTTACTAAACTACAATACTTTCACCTAGGTTTAAGAACAACTAATCATTGATCTTATTCATTCAAAAGTATAATACTAAACTCATTGCTAATGTTAGTCAATCAAATTCATAGATGAACAAGTAAATATTGTATATGATTTGGGAGAAACACGAATGTGAGGTACTATACTCACAAGTAATGTACGTCTATACTCAAAACATGTGTATGGTATCCTAAAATATGAATACTATATTTCTGTCATATTATTATTATTTTAAAGTATGTCAACACTAGTCTTGTTGGAAAGTATTTACTACAAGGATTCTAATGCAATTTATTTCATTAAAAATATGCTCCAGAGTGAAAGTTATGGACAAAAATATTTTCTCTCTCTTCTACTTCTCTCATCATCCTTTTCTCATATTAATATTTTTTCAAAATATGTCAACATTGGTCTTATTGAAAAGTATTTCTTATTATGAATCCAGTGCTTTTTATTTCATTGAAAAATTCATTGTGGCTTGAAAGTTATGATCAATACAAGTTTTTACTTTATTTCTACTTCCCTCCTATTTAAAATTAAATAAAACTGGTCCATGTTGGACTTTGCAGCAGACCCAGCCGGGTGGGTGGCCGGGTGGGTAGCAGGTTACAGCTAGAATTACTCTTTGAAAATACCACATTCTGATTGGTTAGCAATTTTTTTGAAGCAGTTATATGGCATTCTAGTGATCACTTGAACTTATTCACTTTTCTTTTTCTAGTAGTAATGATATACAAATATTTATAATATAAATACCAAAAGGTAAAAACTTGATAACTAAAAAAAACAATCCTTTGGTATTTTTATTTAGGTAACATTAATGAGAAACTCATTTGTTTCTTAGTCTAGGCTATAACAAGTGATGGTGGTGTCGTGGATCTAGCACTCATGCTCATCCCAAGCCCAAGTTGGCTTGCGAGATTCGGCTTGATGCAAGGTTGTCACAAAGGATCCTAACTGCCCATGTATAGAGATCCATCTCCCAACTCTAGTTGGACCTTGGAGCTCCTAGAATGTTCTTCAAGAGTCATATATAGAGGGGAGAAGAAATCGGGTCATGAAATGACCATGGTGCCTCAATAGTTTAAATCTGATGATTTTTGTTGCAAGGGAAGTATTGAGATTTCAACGTTTGCTTGATTTTCTCAAGTGCCATTTATATGTGTGGTTCAATGACTGGTTTGTCCTTGCATTGTTTATTAACGAGTAATGTGTGCCTAAGTTATCCCATCTTTCTACTCTTATTTACATCAAATGTATTTCCAGATTTGATTGAATGTCATGCTACAATTTTTTGATTTCTGATTGTTCCATAGTGCAAAAATCTATCGAAATTGCATATCACCTAAGCAATATATGGAAAAATAGGTGTTGGAAAGGGTTTGATACACTATATTTGTCTATTCTATTTTCAAACCCTGATTTCTATATTGAAACTGTTAAATATTAAAATACTAAAAATTATGGTTTAATGATCGTGAACTAGTAATATCATGTTAGTAATCACATTAAAGGTGTTTAGAGCTGAAGTATGTCAATGAGCCGTGATTTAGGAGTTTATGATAAGGTAAACTGGTCATGCTTGTAAGCATATGTGTCTTGGTTGATTTGCGTGTTTATCATTCATTAAGAAGATGACTATATTCATGAAGCATTAAATCTTTTAAATTAATTTTCTATATTACTCATGTCTTGATGGTTACTACATTTTAGAGTTAAGATTTTTCACATTCACTAAAGTCATGTTTATGGTCATATAAGAGGAATCATTTAATGGGCTCATGATTAAGAGGGAGAAATCTCGTTATGTGCTTGGAGGGAGAAATTCCATCATGATTAAAATTAAAGCTTAAGATCATGTTAAGTCAAAATTAAGAGTAACGTTAAGAGAAAAGAATAATTATTATAAGAACTCACAATTATGGACCTCAAGAGGTCATTATGGGCTTCCTAGAAATCATGAGCTTTCCTAGATTATGTTCTCTTAAGTGGGAGATTATATAGGCATGCATATAATTCTTTTTCATTTCTATATTTTAACAAGATATTTCAAGAATGCTTAAGATAAAAATGATGTCAAGTTTTCTTTATGTCATGTATATTTATTTTATTTAATTATAACATGCTCAATATCATTTACTAGTTGCTATTTCCTTTGAATGGATGATGACACGATATCCCTAGGATCCTGAGAAAGTGAAGAAAAGAAGGACATCCAAGGACTAGGAATATTTGATGCTTTACCTGGTGGGTCCCATCTATTAAATTGATCCTATCTTTTAGATATCTTTCACCTCATGCCTTAGTTGTGTTAGATAGATTAGATTTCAAAATGAACAAATTGTAGTTTTCCTATCTACAAACTATGTATGAATCTATTTCAAATCAATCAATAGTGATTATTTATTTGTAATGTTTGTTGTATGTGTGATACTCCTTCAACTCCAAGTACACCATGCTATAAAAACAATGGGGAATTTTTCTGTTTCCATGTGTAATCTCAGAGGGCTTCACATTAAGATGCGATATTCCAAGGTTTTGGAGAAAGTGAATAATAGAAGGACAAATAAGGAATAGAAAAACCTTGAGTCTTAACTTGGTAGTATGGCATTTACAAACTAAATCCCATGTTTTATATATCTTTCACATCATGCCTTAGTTATGTTAACAATGTTTGGCCTACTATATCTAGATTTCAAGATGAAAAACTTGTAGTTTTCCTATCCATGAACTATATATGAATATATTTCAAATAAATAATAGTGATTATTTATTTATTTGAAATGTTTATTGTATGTGTGTTGTTCCTTCATGTCCAAGTACCCCATGTTATGGAAAACAATGGTGAATTAATGCTTCTACAACCATGTGTAATCTTGGAGGAGCGTTGAAATATGGAATCAGAGAAAGTAGGTACATGGCCACTAGGAAAAGATATAATTGATATGTTCTAACCCTATGCATATATCGTTTTGTGATTCCCCTAAGAAATTTGACAAAGGAAAAGAGAAGATGGTTGATATTACTAACTCCTTTAGTGAAGAAAGTGAGCATGAAGAAAACCCTATGGTGACCCTAGAATGCCTAGTTTGAGCACTCACCAATTATCTTGGCCAAAGTCCCCAACACCCAAAACACCATGAGTTGACGCTATAGATTTCCTCAAGATAAGTCCTCACTCTTTCTTGGAAATGTAGAAGTGGTTGTAGTTACTAACAGTGAATAATGGATTAAAGGTATGGAACATTTATTCCATGACCTAGTCTATCCTCAGCACATTAGGGTTTAATGTGCGACCCATACACTGAAGGAAGTAGCTTGTACATGGTGGCATAATTTCCTCAACTTAAAGGCAATTGATGCATCTTAGCTCACATGGGAAGGATTTGTTGAAACCTTTCGAAAGCACATTCTAAGAGGTAGGTTCCAAAGTAGCATGTCAGCCGACGTTTGCTGTGTCTAAAGCTATGATAGAGAAGAAGTAACTAGAGTTTTCCAACCTAGTTGAAGTTGGTGACATGAGTGTGACCGAATATGCCATGAAGTTTAGTATCTTGTAGACGTATGGTTATGAATATGATAGGAGACTTAGAGAAAAGAAGTTCATCCGGGGACTCAATCCTGACCTAACCTTTGTCTTGTCAGGAAGAGGAATTTGATCCCTTCAAAAAGCCCTTGATTCAGCCATAGAGTTGGCAGATCGTATAGGAAGGACGTTCCCCACAGAAACAAACAACACTCTTCTTTAAACAACCATGCAATAAAGAAAAAGCAATTGAATTAGAAGTTGAACGACCCTAGTGTAAAACTTGCAAGAAGAATCATATAGGACCATACATGCATGGTACAACAGTATGCTAAACTGTGAAAAACCAAGGCATATTAAACTAAATTTCCATAAGCTCTTAAAGAAGGACCAAAATAAAAATCTACCATCTATGAGACAAGATAGGATCTTCACCATGTAGGTAGATAAATAAGAAGTGGAACCACCTAATAGTTAACTAATCTTCACATAAATCATTTCCAAAATCCTAGATGTCTTAAAATATATATCTCGTTTCATGCACAATAATGAGCCTCATTGAACCTTAATAAGCTAACTATCACCAACAAGGTAACACCCTAAAGTGGGTAGAAACCTAAAGGAATTTTTTAAGATGGAATTTATTTTGAGTTGTGTAGAACTGTAACATCCAAAATTTCACAACTAAGTTAAACTAATGAATGTGATTTTATTAAGAAAATATAGCTGAAAGGCTTAATGTAAATATGTAATGGAATAATATTAAGGAAAATAAAAGAAACTCAAAAAACCTTTTGTTTTATGTAGTTAATGTGTTTCAACTAATTCAAAAGATGTTGGTAATTAGTTATCGCCTTACTTTTTTTCTCTTCTACTCTATAGGATGTCTAAAACAGATAAAAGAGAAAGGAAAAATTCTTGGAATTTAAGGATATAAAGTATACAACTTGAACAAGAAATTTTCTTTTCTTTTTTAGCTTCAACATAAATAACAATTATTGTTATTCTCTTCTCTCTCTCCTACAAGAAAATTTTCATCAAAAGGCATAAAATATGTATAACATAAACATTGAGTGCATAATTGTTTCTCAAATTTGGACTCAACTAAATAATTAAAAATAATTATTTCATTTTATTCCATATTTACTACCTATAATATAAGATAATGACTTATAACGAATATAGTGACATAATATGTTCAAAATGTGAATATAATTCGATAGGAAGAATCTAGACTACCTAATTAGGCTGGAATACAAGTTTAAAGTCACTATGACTTCATTTGACACTAAACACTTTAGGAAAGGCTTATGTATTATTTCATTAGGATTTAATCAAAATTTCATTTAAATATTCCATTCAAATCTAAGGTCCATATCTATATATCTCACACTCTATTTTTATTTCTCTTCTATCTTGTGTGTCCATCCAACAACCAAAGAAAAACGTCCATAATCAAATGATTTTCAAGCCGTCTTCCTCCCCATATTCTTCTACAAGTATGAAATTTGTTTGTAGTACAATCTTCTTTGATTTTGTCTCCATCGCCTCTCCTCCAATTTGCGACATTCCTTTTTCTTTTGATTTTCCTCGCATTCCCTATTCAAGTGTCATTTATTCACCTTCCCTTTGATATATGTGAGAAATGCTTAATTAGGGTTCTCTCCCTCTCGCCATTCAGATTCAGAAACGCCACTACATCATCCTTGTCTATATAAATAAACCTAGATTACCATCCGCCCCCATACCTTCCTCCTCTACTACCAGTCATGCATCATGTGCCCAGAGTTTCCCCAGCATACTCAATTTTGCATCTTTAACAACCGATGTGTTGTATCATCCTTCTCAATCTCACTTTGCAAAATTGATGCACTAGTTAGCACCCACAATGATCCCTTTTATTTTCTTAATTTCCGGTTTGTCTTGTGGCTCACCCTATTGCTCCACCTTATAACTAGTTGTCTGGGCACCAATGGCATTCAACACCATGGTACTCCTTTTATATCCTAACTAGGGAAAGACCTTAAGAGCACACATGACCTTGATGAAGATTTTTTCGACATCAGTTGATGCTTTTTTTGGTAGTAGTGGTGTGCTTTCATGCACTTAGGATCCTTTTATATTTATAATGGGCCCCTAACCAACACAATCACACAAACCAAAATATATCACCTGCATGCGCACATGATCATATTGTAGTGTAGGTGAGAGGCAATTAAAGGGGTCGATCTGTAGGGAGAGAGGAGGAACTAGAGTGAAGTTAGGGTGACTATGTTCCCAATGCAGAGATTAGGGTTTGTTGAAGGTTTTTTCATTAACCTAAGGAGGCAAGTAATTAAAGTGAAGAAGGAAACTAGATTATCAAAAACCCTAAGTTACCCTAAAGAGGTTAAGTCTAAGTAGCAATACAAGACAATTAATTAAGAAAGAGCAAGATACTACACTACCTAGCAATTAAGGATCTAGATGAATTAATGACCCATACTATAACTAACTAGCAAGATCAAAGCTAGAAATCTCAAAAGAGAACTAATTACTCAAGCAAAATCTAACTAGCAAGAACTGAGCAAAAGACTAAGATGCAATTAAAAGAAAGAAACTAATTATCATGAACAAGCTAAACTAACAAGATGGGTTTTACCAATGATAAAGATAGGTGGTGTAAGGAGTGGGACCCAGAGGGGATCCACTCCCTACTAAAAAATTAAAGAATAAAACCTCTAGTCCAAACACACCCAAAAGATATGTTGGGGTGGATGTAAAATTTTTAAATCTTGTTAATGGTATTCCAAACAGCCAAAGTTTAGCAGTAGAAGAAAAATATTTGACTATATTCAACTCTTCACAAAAGATTACAAAAGTATATCTTATTCTCCCAAAAAACGTTACATGTAAGATACAACATATGCATCTAAGTAGAGGAAAATCTATCCCATAACAAATTTGTCTCCAAGCTTTAAAATTCCTTAAGATAAGTCAATAATTTCATGTCATGTCCTCCTTGTCCTTCACCTAGGGTTGGAAGCATACCGTAGCAAGAAGAGAAAAATAGAAGACATCAACAAAGGCTGGCACGTGCATGCTAAATAGGAAATTGAGAAATATATGAAATAAAGGACAACAAATATAAAGGCTTCCCATGAAAAAGAAATTACTACCAAAAGGGAATAAAAGGAAAGAATCATCATCAAATGATATAGGAAATACTTGCCATAAAATCCAATAATAAAAGGGGTGCTTCAAAAGCAACATAATTCTTTGGGCACAAAACCCATCCACATAATAACAACCTGCATGTGAGATAAACATAGCCCTAGAACAATATAAAAATAGAGTCGGGCAAGCCTCATAAACTTGAAGCCTGATAGAGAATGGCACATAACCAAACTCCCAAATATATATATAAAGTGGGCCAAATCTCATAAATTTGAAACTCGGGTATGGGGCCACCTCCATCTTAAAAACATAATAAGGGCACATAACCCAGAAAAATTAGTGCAATTACATTACTGTAGTGCTACTGAATCACATAGTATATTCAATAATGAGGATAGTCATATTTTACAAAGTAGTCATCACAAAAGTGACCTAACATATACATCCACCTCATAAGTGGGAAAAATGCATCACATGTCATCATATATAGTTCCATCATGAACAAAGTATAAGAAAGATACCAAAAGAATGTCCAAATATGATTACAAGATAAGTAGCAATATAAGGTACTTCATATGAAGCATATTTTCCAAAAGAATAAGATGAGGTGTAGGCTAATGTCCATAGGACCAATAGAAATAAGAAACATAGGCTAATTTCTTAAAGGAAATATAGGGGATGAAAACTTACCTTAATTAAGAATTTAAGCAGTCCAAAGTCAGTCCTAGATCCAACCCTGGACCTTCAAACACCTATTGAACATGTTATATAGAATTAGGGTTAGGTTTACATTAATTATTCAAAACCCTAAAAATTTCCTTTTTAATACTAGTGAATTAGGTTATCAAAACATACCATATTTTAGATTATCTTTTCATAGTTCAAACATATTTTATTATATTTTTCTGACTTCTAAACAGTTAGGTATGAATTTTAAAAGTTAATATTTATTTTGGAAAATCCATTAAAATCACCTTTTTATAACATAAGATTTTGGTGACAAAACTAGTACCACTAGAAAGTCCATATATATTTTTTTTGGATCATATTTTATTTTATTTTTCTACGATATAATTAATTATATATGAATTTTTGAACATTTGACCAATCAAATAATACAAAAAATCCTTGTCAGCAATTAAAACCCGATCAATAGTCAACATTCTTGAGTTTGACCAACCACACCCAGCCAACTCAATGCTCACACTTGTGCAAACTCTCAGCACTGAAAGAAGAAGTTCTGGGCCAAAAGACATTTAAGCCCCTGGCAAAAAATAAAACACAAATAGAGATGAGTGGGGCAAAAGAGGGGAACTCAAAACCCCTCATCTTGAACCTTGACAAACTAGATGGAGCTTATTTTGCAATTTGAATATTCGCATCCACATAACAGAATAACCACAACCGGGGCGGGAAAATATCCCGTTGAATCCTCTGTCATCATACAAACTCAATGATCCCAATATGTGGTAGCTTGGCCACTAGAACCTCAAATTAACCATCTGCCATGGTTGCAACCATGTGAGGATACATAGAACTCAGAAATTGAGGGACCTTAGGAACAAATCAACATACTTGAACACCCAATATAGAGTCAAACACTATGTAAGATGTGAGAAATCGAAAGTGAAGACCCTCCAATTGACCCTTTTATCCCAACTACTAGAAGAAGAACAAAATGAGGGGAATTTGGTATGCTTGCCTTGGAACCAAATTGAGAAGACAAGAAGGTTCACCGAGGCTCAAGGGTGTATTCCTCTTTGTTTCCTTAGGGTGCGGTAGTTAGCAACATCCCACAAACTCCAACCACCGAAAGAAATTAGGTCCATACCGGAGAGGGGGCAACGATAGAAGCTAGGACAAAAACTCCATTCCTTCAAGTTACTGGAGGTTAGGGCATCACTTTGGAAGAGATAGAAGAGGTAGTTAGAGGGTAAGACTCACTAGTACCCCAGAAAAATGCCAAAACATGGGACATGATGGAGACGGGTGTGGTTATAGCTTTATAGGGGATGAAACCCTAAAACCAGGGGTTGCCTAGTTTGGTCTCGTGTAAGGAATGCAGAGAGAAAGCAAACTAGGAGAGTGGAGAAGAGACATCATAGTTAGTGAGTAGAGAGGATTTTGTGAACTGTAGCCCCTCTTCTGACTGAAAGTTGGGTGAAAGGGAGAACTTCCAAGCCATCCAAAGCATCCATAATTTTTAGGACAAAAACGGGAGCCGTCCGATCAAGCCGAGGAAAAGAAATTCAGAAGAAAAAAAGCTGTGTGACAATGAAAATTAAAGGAAACATTATTCAAATGGAAATCTAAATAAAGTGCAATATTCAATTATTTTTTTCTTTCCTCAATTGTGGGTGCAAACAAACTCCAATTTTAGAGAATTTTTGAATAGAGGCCAATTATGGCATGTAGATTCTGTTTATGCAATCAGATTTTCCTTTTAAGATATTTGATTCATTAAATAAATCAAAACTTAGTTTCTCTTTCCTCATGCATTAATGACATTAGGAATATCCAAATCTGGTGAAACTTCATTCATAAGTTATCTTTAATGTGTTTGATAACCTCCTATTTTAGTAGTTTATCTTAGTCTTTTTCTTTAGTTTTCCATACTCTTTTTACGTTTATACTGTACATAAACCTAATTTCATCCCTTTTTTGTAAATACATCATCAAACTAACTTTTTCCTTTTATACTTGCAGAAAAAGCACAAAAAAAACCATAAAAGAATAAACCAGCCTCAAGGCCGAGTGGATCCAAACGGTCCCAGGACCGCATGAAGCCAAACGGTCCCAAGACCGCATGGAGTTCAAACGGTCCCGAGACCGCATGAAGCCAAACGGTCCCAAGACCGCATGGAGTTCAAACGGTCCCGAGACCGCATGAAGCCAAACGGTCCCAAGACCGCATGCAGTTCAAACGGTCCCGAGACCGCATGAAGCCAAACGGTCCCAAGACCGCATGGAGTTCAAACGGTCCCGAGACCGCATGCAGCCAAATGGTCCCAAGACCGCATGGAGTTCAACCGGTCCCGAGACCGCATGGAGTTCAACTGGTCCCGAGACCGCATGGAGTTCAAACGGTCCCAAGACCGCATGAAGTTCAAACGGTCCCAAGACCGTTTGGTGCCAAAGGACCTCAAGACCGTTTGACGCCAAACGGTCTCAAGACCGTTTGACGCCAAACGGTCTCAAGACCGTTTGAACCCAAACGGTCTCCAAACCGTTTGGACCTCACCCAAGGCCTATAAATAAGACCCCAAGGGCCATCCAAAGGGGGAGAGCTCAGACGTCCAGAGGCTGCCTCTCTAGTACCAGAACAACTCTATCCATCGCCCGAGGCTGCCGGTCTGAGATCCACGTTCCATCGCTGAGCTACCTTCTCTCTCATCAACAAAGAAGGTGAGAGGAGAAGATCCGTCATCAAGCAAGCCACGAAGGGTGAAGATCGTTGCTCTCTCCACCAAGGGTTCAACCTTCTCTCCTCAGTGGAGATGTTGTTCTTTCTATCTCTTCGTGCCTCCTCCTTTGTTGCTCCCTCTATGAGGAGCGAGTAGTTTCATTCACTGGGGCGCGAGGACTAGCCCCGCTGCCCATGTCTTGTATTTTGTACTAAAAAGATGTTATCATTTCGTTTTAATACTAAATTGTTTCATACATGCTTGAATGTTGGCCACGTTCTTGTATGCATCCATTGTCTTTTGTTGTGGTTTGTCTACGACCGCTCTCGAGACTCGAATACCGGTTTAGTATTGGTTTCTGGTGTGTGTATCCACCGCACATCCGTTTCGGTATCTAGAAGTGTATCTCAAAGGGTGGAGTAAACTCACTATCATCCGTTGCACTTCCATACTATGAAATGGAATCAGTTGACGTATGGAAGTGCAACCTTGATAAGTCGAGGAACACACTTTGCGAGGGGAATGATGTTAAGTAATGTGACCATTTGTTCGGGAATGGCTGGCGTTGCAACATTCCCGCACTTCTCGTAGCTAGGTTATCCGAAAGGAGACTAGGTCTACAAGGATACTATTCGATTTGGTAATTATCACTTGCTTGTTAGTTTTTAGATGCACGTTTCACGAGGTTGAGTAAGATTTTCTCTTTGGAGACTACATATCTTCATTGACACGTAGAAATGTACCGAATGAGAGTTACTTAACCCATGAAGGATGCATGCATTACTCTTGTCCTATAAGACATCGGTATTGTATAACATCCATGTATCTAGCTTACAAGTCTTGCTTTGCTTAGTACATATACAATTCATGTGTAGTGGTGGTAAATACCTGCTTAACCCCAGTGATTCATCATCAATCGCTAAATCTTAGTTTTACTTTCTTGCCTTTACTTTCTTGCACTTAGTCTAAAAACAACCCAATCAAACTTTCGATATGAGTACCAACTAGTAAAGTAACTAAGTGAAATGCTATACGTTTTCCATCTTGTTGCTTGCAACGAAACCATTGTCTTTTGGGTTCGATCCTAAATCTGTACTATGATAAGGCTTCCATACTCTTATGGGGTTGGAGTTGTTATCTAAGCACCAGTTCTAGGTAAACCTAGGGAAGACATCAATCCTCTCTAGGGTTTTTGGTGCAATACCCTGGGACTGCCGTCGGGAGAAGTAAAAGATCTTTCGGTGTAAGTCCCAGCTCCATCAAAAAATGGCGCCGTTGCCGGGGACAATGGAACGTTGTTATTTCACTTAGTACTTTTCTAATTGGTTAGGATTTTACACTTTCTTTTTGAATCATAATTCGCCATCTTCTTGAAGCTTTCATATTGTCTCTATTATCTAAACGTGTTCTCTTTTCTTTACTCAGGTAGAACCCGTATATGCAATCACCGCATAGGTGTGGATTCTCCCCTGATCCGGAGTTCGACTCCGAGGTAGAGAGAAGTTTCCACTACAGAATCCGTCTCAATCGCCAACACGCTAGTCAAATGGCTGACGAACAACATCAAGCTGCTTTGGTGATGGAGAGAGTTAATGCTGCTATCGCCGCACAACGGGCACAACTCATTGCAGACACCCGTTCCCAAATACAAGCTGAGATACGAGCAGAAGAGCAAGCCCGCATAAGAGCAGAAACCGAGGCTGCTCAACTCGAATTACGAAACAAGCAACTAAGGGACTATGCTGTCCCAAAGAATTACGAAGACAACCACCCAGTCCGGCCTCCGATCATCAATATCCCAAACTTTGAGATACGGACCTAGTGGATCCAGATTATGCAAGGAATCTCCTTCTCTTGAGGTTCAGGAGACAATTGCATGGACCATTTGAAACGGTTTAAGGCATTATGCCACCTGGTCCCGCAAACTGGTATTGCTTTCGACGCAATAATGCTCCACCTGTTTCATTTCACCCTATCTGGAAGGGCCTTGAGTTGGTACAACTCATTGGACAGAGAACCCATTATAACCACTTGGGCCCCTCTACAGGAAAAATTCTTGGAAAAATTCTTTCCACCCTCGCTTACCTATGAAATCAGAGGGCAGATCAACCATTTCTCCCAGCTACCTGGAGAAACCCTCGCTGAGGCATGGGAAAGATTCAAGGAACTTCTACGCAAATGCCCTCATCATGGAATTTCACAGAATCAACTGATTGAAACCTTCTATCGGGGGGTAAGCGATGACATTAAACAGTTCCTAGATTCCTCATCTGGAGGAAATTTCATGAGGAAAAACTATGAAGATGCCTGGAAGATCGTTACCTTAGGAGCTGAAAACCAGTCCAACTGGGGGCGGTCAGTCGGAAAAGGCGTCTTTAAAGTCTTTAAAGCTGAGGAATCTGTGGAACTGAAGTCAATAGCCGAGGCCTTGAAGACAATTGCTCATAAACAGCAAACCCTTGAGACAACTCTAGGGGAAATAGATAAGAAGAACACCCCGCTGGTTCATCAAGTCAAAGCCGTCACAGGATCCTGTGAGGCTTGTCATGCTTCGGACCATCCGACTCTTTCCTGCGGAATGCTCTATAATGTGATGATGGATCTGCATCCACCACCACAACCATATGAGGCCATCACTAATCAGGCTGAAGTTCAGATTCCGGAGCAAGTCAACTCCATCCATACTATTCTCGGACAAGCTTATTATAATCCCAGTCAACCAAGGAACCATCCTGGGTTCCAGTATGGGAATCCTTCTGGAACCGCGAATCCGCAACATCAGACACAAGGGGGATTTGACAGTAGACTGCCTCCTGGGTTTCCAAACAATTTCAACCAAAATCAAGGGAACCCAAGGAACAATTTCCCTAGGGCTAACTACCCTAGAAACCAATCAGCCTACTATCAGTACACTCACCCCCCTCTTCACCCGCAGTTGCATACTCAGCAGTCTCAACAACAAAGCCCTCAGAAAAATGCTACCTCACAACCGGAAGATGAGCTAGCTTTGATAAGACAAATGCTTCAGTCTCAGCAAACCATGCTAGCTAACCAACAAGCCCAACAAAAGGCAGTTGAAACCCAGCTCGCTCAGATGGCTGCACAGTTGAAGCCTTCGGCAGGTACTTTTGATGGGCAGCCTGAACCAAACTCTAAGTACGGGCAAAATAAACACGAACAGCTAAATGCCGTCACCACGAGGTCGGGACGCATTTTTCCTGAACCCATCAAGATCACTCTAGATGATGATGATGTGCCCACTTTTATGACGAAAGAGATTTCGCAACAAGGGATTGAGAAATCCCCCGAAGGCACAAAGGACAAAAACAAAGAACATGCACCTACAGAATCCAAGGTCCCGCAATTCAAACCAAGGATTCCGTATCCAGGCAGACTGTAAGAAACAAAAATGGACGCCAGGTTTCAGAAGTTCAAGGAAGCAATGAAGAAACTTTATATTGACATCCCACTCCTTGATGCTCTGTCCGAAGTACCAGCATGGGCAAGGTATCTCAAAACTTTGCTATCACGTAAGTATATCACCAAAGAGCAGGAGACCGTCAAGCTCGCTCAAACCACTTCTGACATCATCTTGAACAAACTACCTAAAAAGAAGAAGGACCCAGGTTCCTTTGGAATCCAATGTTGCATTGGAAATGCATCCACAAAGAAAGGATTGGCTGACCTCGGGGCTAGTATATCTATTATGCCCTACTCAATGTGCCAACGTCTTGGTTTCACTGACCTGCTGCCTACAGCAATGACTATTCAGCTAGCCGACTCCACCATAACTGCACCGTTGGGAATCATCGAAGATATCCCAGTAAGGATAGGGAAGGATGCCTACGTTCCATGTGATTTTGTCATCATGGATATTAAAGAAGACTTGAGGTATTCGATCATTTTCGGCAGGCCTTTCCTAGCTACAGCCAGAGCGCTAATCGATGTCGAAGCCGGAACCATCATTCTTAGGCTCGGAAAAGAAGCAATTCAATTCCGCGTCCTTGATAGTATGAAAGGTCCCAACATCCAAGAAGAAGTCTTCCTTTTAGACGCAATTCAACAAATGTCGCAATTAGAAATCTCTGAGCCAATTAACGAACTTGAGAATGCTCTTATCAATCCAGAAGTTGAATTATCTACAAATGAACTAGTCTAGCAATGCATCCAATACCTAGAAAAGATAGAAGAAGCACCAAAGGCTACTTTCGAAGAGCTGAAAGCCATCACTACCATTGAAGCATCAGAACCATCAAAAACCCCTAAATTGAAGACTTTACCCACAGGGCTTAAATATGCTTTCCTGGATAAGGAAGAACTATGCCCAGTTATTATCAGCTCCACCCTTACCGAAGACCAAGAAGTCAGACTTCTGAACAAACTAAGGAGGCACAAAAAGATCATTGGTTATAAAATAACTGACCTCACAGGCATAAACCCGGCTCTGTGTATGCACAAGCTTCCTATGGTTGAGGAATTTAAACCCACTTGTGAACATCAAAGAAAACTGAACCCAAACTTGAAAGAGGTTGTTCGCTTGGAAGTCCTCAAACTACTCAAAGCTGGCATGATCTATCCTATCTCTGACTCTCAGTGGGTCAGTCCAGTTCAGGTTGTTCCAAAGAAAGGGGGCACTACTGTAGTGATCAACGATAAAAATGAGCTCATACCTACTAGGACTGTAACGGGGTGGCGAATGTGCATCGATTATAGGAAGTTGAATAAAGCTACAAGGAAATACCACTACCCTCTACCCTTCCTTGACAAAGTCCTAGAACGCCTGGCCCACCAAAAGTAATTCTGTTATCTCGATGGTTACTCCGGGTTCTACCAAATACCCATACATCCAGAGGACCAAGAAAAAACCACCTTCACTTGTCCCTTTGGGACATACGCTTTCAGAAGAATGTCGTTCGGGCTATGTAACGCTCCTGGTACTTTCCAACGCTGCATGTCTGCCATCTTCGCCGGATTAACTGAATCTGTTATGGAAGTCTTTATGGATGATTTCTCTGTCTATGGATATTCTTTCGATAACTGTCTAAACAATCTTGAACGAGTCCTGCAACGTTGCGAGGAAACGAACCTTATCCTGAACTGGGAAAAATGCCATTTCATGGTAACAGAAGGTATCGTCCTCGGACATAGAGTAAGCGATAGGGGGATCGAGGTCGACAAAGCAAAGATTGAGGTTATCTCAAAGTTGTCACCTCCGAAGGACATAAGGGGAGTTCGAGCTTTCCTAGGTCCTGCAAGGTTTTACAGAAGGTTCATCAAAGATTTCTCGAAAATAGCTAAACCCATGACCCAACTCCTGACAAAAGATGCCGAGTTCATTTTCGACCAAGAATGTATGCGAAGTTTCTCTACCCTTAAAGAAGCATTAATTTCCGCACCTATTCTAAGGGCTCCAGACTGGTCACAACCCTTCGAAATCATGTGCGACGCAAGTGATTATGCCATAGGGGCTGTTTTAGGACAAAGGATCGATAAGAAACCCTATGTCATCTACTACGCATCCAAAATGCTAGACGAAGCACAGAAAAACTACACCACCACGGAAAAAGAATTTTTGGCTATCATCTACGCTTTCAAAAAATTCTGCTCCTACCTGATCGGCTCTAAAGTCATCGTCTACACTGACCACTCTGCTATCCGACATCTGATCCAGAAACAAGATGCCAAACCCAGGCTCATCCACTGGGTATTAATGCTTCAAGAATTCGACCTAGAAATCAAAGATAAAAGCGACATGAAGAACGTTGTAGCCGATCACCTCAGCAGAATCGAGGTTGAAGAAAAAGATAAAATCCCTATCAGGGATTCTCTTCCTGATGATCAGCTTATGAAGGCCACTCATAGTTTTCCTTGGTTTGCTGATATCGTCAATTATCTGGCCACAGGGATCATCCACCCGTCTGCTTCATATCAGGATAAAAGGAAATTCCTTCATGACATAAAACATTATCACTGGGACGAACCCTACTTATTTTACCTCTGTGCCGACGGACTTTTTCGCCGATGCCTTCCAGAAGAAGAAATAACCTCGGTCTTAGAACATTGCCACTCCGGACCCACGGGGGGGCATATGGGCGCCAAGAAAACCGCCATAAAAGTTCTACAATCTGGTTTCTTTTGGCCCACCATATCAAAAGACTCATATGATTTTGTCAAAGCCTGTGACAAATGCCAATTTTCGGGCAACATATCAAAAAGGGACGAAATGCCCCTTACCATGTGGCAGGAAATTGAGCTGTTTGATGTATGGGGGGTAGATTACATGGGACCTTTCCCCTCATCATATGGCTTCTCCTACATTTTGGTCGCAGTGGATTACGTCTCAAAGTGGGTGGAAGCTGTACCCACCGTATCCAATGACTCCAAACCTGTTGTCAAATTGTTCAAAAATACTATTTTTCCGAGATTTGGAGTTCCAAGAACGGTCATATCGGATGGCGGGACCCACTTCCTGGAACGAAGTTTCGAAGCGTTACTAAGAAAATACGGAGTCCATCACAAAGTCACCACACCTTACCATCCACAAACTAGTGGCCAGGTAGAAGTATCCAATAGACAGATAAAAGCGATTCTTGAAAAAACAGTGAATAAAAACCGCACTGATTGGTCCACCAAACTTCTCGACGCCCTCTGGGCATACCGTACTGCTTACAAAACACCAATTGGAACAACTCTGTTCCGTTTGTTGTACGGCAAATCATGTCATCTTCCAGTAAAACTGGAACATAAAGCCTGGTGGGCCATCAAACAACTAAACTTCGACCCTAAAAGTGCAGGGGAGAACAGACAACTCCAGCTACAGGAGCTAGAAGAGCTCCGAATGACAGCATATCACAACGCCAGAATCTATAAAGAGCAAACAAAAATGTGGCACGATGGACATCTTAAGAGAAAAGATATCGTCGTTGGCGACAAAGTGCTCTTATTCAACTCCAAGCTCAAATTATTCCCTGGAAAGCTTCGAACAAAATGGTCCGGACCCTTCACCATAAAACATATCTACCCAACGGGAGCCGCCATTATTATCGACAACAACGGAGGAGAACGAACAGTCAACGGGAACCGTTTAAAAAGATATTAAACTCAGGAAGACAAAATGCATCGACAAACCATCGACATCAGAGATGCTACGCCCACAGCATAACAACCTTACAGTTTCGTCGAGCTAGTGACATTAAACCAAGGCGCTACTTGGGAGGCAACCCATGAATCCACAACTTAGCTTAGCTGCTGCCCTTGTTCTAATTACCTCTCACTCTATCACTTTGACACTCTGAGGACAGAGTGAGTGATAAGTTAGGGGGGGTACATTAGACAAGGGCAAGGTACCCTCTTCTATATAGTCACCTCAACTAACTCTAGAATCATGTTAGTCTCTATAAGTAAATAGCACTCAGACATCAAATGGCGATTTATCAATTTCCACCTACTATGGATCCCATTTTTTTTCTTCAATTCTTTATCTGACTCTCCACAGGTCAAAATCAGGGCAGAAATAAGCCGAGATCTCGAGGATGAGAGGGAAATTAGGCAACTTCCAAATCAAAAAGTTCTACAAGTGGACCTCAAAACCAAATAAGTGCATGCTGAAAAACTTTAAGAACAACTTTCCTCTCTTCAAAATAAAAGAGGCTTGGCCGCCCAAAATAAATCCTCTTTCCAAAACCCAAGCCTGTGAGTTTTTGAATAAAAGCCAGAGAGACGAATAAAATCATGAGAGTTGTGCCACGCATAAGGACCTATATGAAGAACTGATAAAGGGCTCACCCGGCCGACACATTCCGCTGCCCTCACAAAGGCAGATGTGTCGCGTCCGGTAGTGAAACCCTAAAAGTTCCAAGTATATGAAAAGGCTCATAAAGGACTTGCCCGGACGGTACATTCAGCTGCCCTCATAAAGGCAGATGTGTCGTGCCCGGTAGTGAGATCCTAAAAAGCATAGACAGCCCCTCCCCCACTTGAAGGGGGAGCTACACTTCAAAGCCTTTAGCCAACCCTCATACCCTCTCTAGCTTCCAGTAGGTTTCCAGAGAGGTATAAAGCTGATTAGAGTCAACAGCATGTACAAAAATAAATATGGTCCTAAGGCAAACTTTGAGATACGAAAAAAAACCTGAGATCCAAGCAACTCTCGAAATCCAAAGGAATCAAGGCATGCAATAAGCCTCGATATGACCCTTGGGGAACTCAGGTCAAGAATTGAAGCAAGAGTATGGAGATCCTAATTAAGATCGCCTCGCCATTTCATGTCTCAGCTCTATCTAACTTGAGGATAAGCTAGACTCTAAGTTAGGGGGGGTGATAACCTCCTATTTTAGTAGTTTATCTTAGTCTTTTTCTTTAGTTTTCCATACTCTTTTTACGTTTATACTGTACATAAACCTAATTTCATCCCTTTTTTGTAAATACATCATCAAACTAACTTTTTCCTTTTATACATGCAGAAAAAGCACAAAAAAACCATAAAAGAATAAACCAGCCTCAAGGCCGAGTGGATCCAAACGGTCCCAGGACCGCATGAAGCCAAACGGTCCCAAGACCGCATGGAGTTCAAATGGTCCCGAGACCGCATGAAGCCAAACGGTCCCAAGACCGCATGGAGTTCAAACGGTCCCGAGACCGCATGAAGCCAAACGGTCCCAAGACCGCATGGAGTTCAAACGGTCCCGAGACCGCATGAAGCCAAACGGTCCCAAGACCGCATGGAGTTCAAACGGTCCCGAGACCGCATGAAGCCAAACGGTCCCAAGACCGCATGGAGTTCAAACGGTCCCGAGACCGCATGAAGCCAAACGGTCCCAAGACCGCATGGAGTTCAACCGGTCCCGAGACCGCATGGAGTTCAACCGGTCCCGAGACCGCATGGAGTTCAAATGGTCCCAAGACCGCATGAAGTTCAAACGGTCCCAAGACCGTTTGGCGCCAAACGACCTCAAGACCGTTTGACGACAAACGAACTCAAGACCGTTTGACGCCAAATGGTCTCAAGACCGTTTGACGCCAAACGGTCTCAAGACCGTTTGAATCCAAACGGTCTCCAAACTGTTTGGACCTCACCCAAGGCCTATAAATAAGACCGCAAGGGCCATCCAAAGGGGGAGAGCTCAGACGTCCAGAGGCTGCCTCTCTAGTACCAGAACAACTCTATCCATCGCCCGAGGCTGCCGGTCTGAGATCCACGTTCCATCGCTGAGCTACCTTCTCTCTCATCAACAAAGAAGGTGAGAGGAGAAGATCCGTCATCAAGCAAGCCACAAAGGGTGAAGATCGTTGCTCTCTCCACCAAGGGTTCAACCTTCTCTCCTCAGTGGAGATGTTGTTCTTTCTATCACTTCTTGCCTCCTCCTTTGTTGCTCCCTCTATGAGGAGCGAGTAGTTTCATTCACTGGGGCGCGGGGACTAGCCCCGCTGCCCATGTCTTGTATTTTGTACTAAAAAGATGTTATCATTTCGTTTTAATACTAAATTGTTTCATACATGCTTGAATGTTGGCCACGTTCTTGTATGCATCTATTGACTTTTGTTGTGGTTTGTCTATGACCGCTCTTGAGACTCGAATACCGATTTAGTATTGGTTTCTGGTGTGTGTATCCACCGCGCATCCGTTTCGATATCTAGAAGTGTATCTCAAAGGGTGGAGTAAACTCACTATCATCCGTTGCACTTCCATACTATGAAATGGAATCAGTTGACGTATGGAAGTGCAACCTTGATAAGTCGAGGAACACACTTTGCGAGGGGAATGATGTAAAGTAATGTGACCATTTGTTCGGGAATGGCTGGCGTTGCAACATTCCCGCACTTCTCGTAGCTAGGTTATCCGAAAGGAGACTAGGTCTACAAGGATACTATTTGATTTGGTAATTATCGCTTGCTTGTTAGTTTTTAGATGCACGTTTCACGAGGTTGAGTAAGATTTTCTCTTTGGAGACTACATATCTTCATTGACACGTAGAAATGTACCGAATGAGAGTTACTTAACCCATGAAGGATGCATGCATTACTCTTGTCCTATAAGACATCAATATTGTGTAACATCCATGTATCTAGCTTACAAGTCTTGCTTTGCTTAGTACATATACAATTCATGTGTAGTGGTGGTAAATACCTGCTTAACCCCAGTGATTCATCATCAATCGCTAAATCTTAGTTTTACTTTCTTGCCTTTACTTTCTTGCACTTAGTCTAAAAACAACCCAATCAAACTTTTGATATGAGTACCAACTAGTAAAGTAACTAAGTGAAATGCTATACGTTTTCCATCTTGTTGCTTGCAACGAGACCGTTGTCTTTTGGGTTCGATCCTAAATATGTACTATGATAAGGCTTCCATACTCTTATGGGGTTGGAGTTGTTATCTAAGCACCAGTTCTAGGTAAACCTAGGGAAGACATCAATCCTCTCTAGGGTTTTTGGTGCAATACCCTGGGACTGCCGTCGGGAGAAGTAAAATATCTTTCGGTGTAAGTCCCAGCTCCATCAGTTTTGGATACGAGTTGGCCATTAATTTCACATCTTGAAGTTGTTTGTACATTTATTTAACATTTTGAAGGTTCTACACACTTTCTCTCTCCTGATTTCATCTTTTAATAAAATATTCTTCAAATTGAGAGAAAATCACCCAAAGACATACATCAATGTGTAAATTAGAAATCTAAGATTAGTTTCCATTTTTGGAGTAATTTAATATTTTATTTCCTATTTGGAGAAAAAATCATGTTTTCTTTCCTATAAATTACAAGAATTATTATTATTATTATTATTATGCAATTAAGGTGAATCTTGATTTCCAAGCTAATTGGGATCCCACGAGCACAATTTTCACATATAGATTCCAATTATGTGATTTCTTTTTAGGGTATATGTCACATATATTATTATGGAACATTATAATATTATTTTGTCATTAATCCAATTATCCAGCCAATTATGCTCCTTATTTTCATATTAGCTCTAAAGGAATTATGTAAGATTATTTTGTATGAATTTATAAGAAATCTCCATTTATCTAATGTAATATAATTTATGTGTCCATTAATAACCTAATACTTAATGTCAGATGATTAGGTTACATTAGGGTGTTTTATTCATGCATTAACATGTTAGGATTTCGATTAAGCTTCTAATGTGCATATCCTTGCCCTTGTTTCTCTAAACCCAAATAACCAAGTTGACTATCCTCCAAGACATATGATCAAGGTAAAGAGGCTAGGTTTTGGTTCATTAAATCGCTCCACTCCTTAAAAGGATTTCATTCTTGAAATCTATTGATCTAAACATATACAACCTACTACTATCCACCCCTTGAAAGGTTGTACCTATAAACTCAAACTAAACATCATTTAGAGTTACCCACATCTCTTTTAGTTGTGAATGGTTTAGAGATTTATATTGTTCACATATCCAACTAACAAGTTAGAACCATCTAGGATTGAGTTTTAGGTCCATGTGTCTCTAACCTAACAACTCTTCATAGATGTCCAAAAAGTCATAGGGTACAAAGGGTTGGTCTACTACACCTTTATATTATCCATATATTCCTAGTCATTTCTTCACAATGAAAACTAGGGTTAAGATCCTATTCCAACTAATTCTAGTTTGCTAAACCAAACAACTAGTCAAATGCTAAGAAATCACCCTACACTATTAGTTAGGCTAAGGTATAGGTGACATTTCACTAGTAATTGACTAATCTAGGTTTCTAGCACATGATTGCTTAGTGTAACTGGGAGACAAAGGTATAATTGGGGAGTAGAGGTGAGGGTATTTCACCCCACATTACTCACCACCTATCATCACACTAGTGACCCCTCTTTGACCCACTTTTCTTTCATCATCTTCATACCCCTCCACCTCATGTAAGGATGCTTAAGTGCACATATTTAGCCTTGGCCACCTCTAAAAGTTTAGGGTGGCCATATCTACATCTACCTTCTTCACTCACTCCATCATATGCCCTATCCACACCAAGGGAAGAAGAAAAGAAAATTAAAAGGAAATAATGGAAAATAAAAGATTCCTCTGTTTAAGAGCATATAAATAAAAGTTGAGTGTTCACACACTTCAATGTCTTACCACAATCCTTTCTTTCATTTTCATACCTGTTGAGCTAGGAAATATTAAACCTAGCTCACTTCACCTTTTTTCTAAAGCCACATGGCACTTGGTATGGTTTGAAGCATAAGACTGAATGCTTGAAAGTGAAACAACACTCCTAGCCATCATTAATTAAAACCACCATGAAACAGTTTTACCCAGAATTACATGAGGGACATATGGATATCTTGTGCATTCTATGCTCTATATTCAAAGTTTGCATACTCAGTGCTATTTTCATGATATGATTGTGAAAGTTGAGAGGAGAGTCATGGAATTCATGCAGTTAGTCACTTTTGAGACGATTTAGTCAATAATTATCTTTTAAAATACATTTATCATTCTTGTTTGATTGAAAGAAACTGAAGAGAGAGATTTTAAGTTGGAGCATGCTTGAGGACAAGTATGTTTTAAGTTTGGGTGGTGATGCAAACCTATTTTAGGGCTTTATCTTGTGTCTTTTTGCATTATAATCACATCTATACATCGTAGATTGCAATTCTTTTTCCCTAATATGAACTATTAAATCAAATGCACTTATGGCTGATTTTTTCTTATTTTTCAGGCACTTGTGCATTCATTGGATGCTGATGGAGTTGGGACTTACACCAAAAGATTTTTAGTCTTCCAATGGGAGTCCCAAATTCTTGCACCAAAAACCCTAGAGAGGATTGATGTCTTCCCTAGGTTTACCTAGAACTGGTGCTTAGATAACAACTCCAACCCCATAAGAGTATGGAAGCCTTATCATAGTACAGATTTAGGATCGAACCCAAAAGACAACGGTCTTGTTGCAAGCAACAAGATGGAAAACGTACAACACTTCACTTAGTTATTTTACTAATTGGCACTTATATCGAAAGGTTGGATTTTGATTGGTTTTTAGACTAAAGCATGAAAAGTAAATAAAGCAAGTAAAACTAAGATTTAACAAATGATGATGAATCACTGGGGTTAAGCAGGTATTTACCACCGCTACACATGCATTGTATATGTACTAAGCAAGCAAGACTTATAATCTAGATACATGGATGTTCCACAAGACCGATGCCTTATAAGACAAGAGCGATGCATTGCATCCAAGGATGTTCCACAAGACCGATGCCTCGTAAGACAAGAGCGATGCATTGCATCCTTCGATGTTCCACAAGACCGATGCCTTATAAGACAAGAGCAATGCATCACATCCTTCAAGGGTTAAGTAGCTCTCATTCGGTACATTTCTACGTGTCAATGAAGATATGTAGTCTCCAAAGAGAGAATCGTACTCAACCTCATGAAACGTGCATCCAAAACTAACAAGCGAGCAATAATTATCAAATCGAATAGTATCTTTGTAGGCCTAGTCTCCTATTCGGATAACCTAGCTACGAGAAGTGCGGGAATGTTGCAACGCCAGCCATTCCCGATCAAATGGTCACATGCTTTACATCATTCCCCTTGCAAAGTGTGTTCCTCGACTTACCAAGGTTACTTCCATACAGATGGAAGTGCAACGGATGATAGTGAGTTTACTCCACTCTTTGAGATACACTCCTAGACACCGAAATGGATGCGTGGTGGATACACACACCAGAAACCAACACTAAATTGGTATTCGAGTCTCGAGAGCGGTCGTAGACAAACCACAACAAAAGACAATAGATGCATACAAGAACGTGGCCATCATTCAAGCATGTATGAAACGATTTAGTATTAAAACGAAAGGATAACATCTTTTTAGTACAAAGTACAAGACATGGGCAGCGGGGCTAGTCCCCGCGCCCCAGTGAATGAAACTACTCGCTCCTCATAGAGGGAGCAACAAAGGAGGAGGCAAGAAGAGATAGAAAGAACATCATCTCCACTGAGGAGAGAAGGTTGAACCCTTGGTGGAGAGAGCAACGATCTCCACCCTTCGTGGCTTGCTTGACGACTGATCTTCTCCTCTCACCTTCTTTGTTGATGAGAGAGAAGGTAGCTTGCAATGGAACGTGAGTCTCATACCGGCAGCCTCGGGCGGTGGATGGAGTTGTTCTGGTACTAGAGAGGCAGCCTCTGGACGTCTGGACTCCTCTCAGGGATGGCCCTTGAGGTCTTATTTATAGGCCTTGAGTGAGGTCCAAACGGTCTGGAGACCGTTTGGGTTCGAACGGTCTTGAGACCGTTTGGCGTCAAACGGTCTTGAGACCGTTTGGCGTCAAACGGTCTTGAGATCGTTTGGCGTCAAACGGTCTTGAGACCGTTTGGCGTCAAACGGTTTTGAGATCGTTTGGCGTCAAACGGTCTTGGGACCGTTTGAACTCCGTGCGGTCTTGGGACCGTTTGAACTCCATGCGGTCTTGGGACCGTTTGGCTTCATGCGGTCTCGGGACCGTTTGAACTCCATGCGGTCTTGGGACTATTTGGCTTCATGCGGTCTCGGGACCGTTTGAACTCCATGCGGTCTTGGGACCGTTTGGCTTCATACGGTCTCGGGACCGTTTGAACTCCATGCGGTCTTGGGACCGTTTGGCTTCATGCGGTCTCGGGACCGTTTGAACTCCATGCGGTCTTGGGACCATTTGGCTTCATGCGGTCTCGGGACCGTTTGAACTCCATGCGGTCTTGGGACCGTTTGACTTCACTCGGCCTTGAGGCTGGTTTATTCTTTTATGATTTGTTTTGTGCTTTTTCTGCAAGTATAAAAGGAAAAAGTTAGTTTGATGATGTATTTACAAAAAGGGATAAAATTAGGTTTATGTACAGTATAAACGTAAAAAGAGTATGGAAAACTAAAGAAAAAGGCTAAGATAAACTACTAAAATAGGAGGTTATCACCCCCCTAACTTAGAGTCTAGCTTATCCTCAAGTTAGATAGAGCTGAGACATGAAATGGTGAGGCAATCTTAATTAGGATCTCCATACTCTTGCTTCAATTCTTGACCTGAGTTCCCCAGGGGTCATATCGAGGCTTATTGCATGCCTTGATTCCTTTGGATTTCGAGAGTTGCTTGGATCTCAGGTTTTTCCGTATCTCAAAGTTTGCCTTGGGACCACATTTATTTTGCGCATGCCGTTGACTCTAATCAACTTTATACCTCTCTGGAAACCTACTGGAAGCTAGAGAGGGTATGAGGGTTGGCTAAAGGCTTTGAAGTGTAGCTCCCCTTCAAGTGGGGGAGGGGCTGTCTTTGCTTTTTAGGATCTCACTACCGGGCACGATACATCTGCCTTTATGAGGGCAGCTGAATGTACCGGCCGGGCAAGTCCTTTATGAGCCTTTTCATATACTTGGAACTTTTAGGGTTTCACTACCGGACGCGACACATCTGCCTTTGTAAGGGCAGCGGAATGTGCCGTCCGGGTGAGCCCTTTATCAGTTCTTCATATAGGTCCTTATGTGTGGCACAACTCTCATGATTTTATTCGTCTCTCTGGCTTTTATTCAAAAACTCACAGGCTTGGGTTTTGGAATGAGGATTTATTTTGGGCGGCCAAGCCTCTTTTATTTTGAAGAGAGGAAAGCTGTTCTTAAAGTTTTTCAGCATGCACTTATTTGGTTTGTGGTCCACTTGCAGAACTTTTTGATTTGGAAGTTGCCTAATTTCCCTCTCATCCTCGAGATCTCGGCTTATTTCTGCCCTGATTTTGACCTGTGGAGAGTCAGATAAAGAATTGAAGCAAAAATATGGGATCCATAGTAGGTGGAAATTGATAAATCGCCATTTGATGTCTGAGTGCTATTTACTTGTAGAGACTAACATGATTCTAGGGTTAGTTGAGGTGACTATTTTTGAAAAAGAATTGTAAAAAGAATTAAGACTTAAAGAATTGTAAAAAATTTTAAGAATGAAGAAATGTATGGAAAGTGTTAAAGAAAAAGGGAGTATAGAAGTTCATACCTAGCCCTTGTCTAATGTATCCCCCCCTAACTTATCACACACTCTGTCCCCAGAGTGGCAAAGTGATAGGTTGAGAAATCATTAGAGCAAGGGCTGCAGGTTAAGGTAGATTTTCGTTTGCCCCTGGAGAACGGAGTAGTGTAGATGTGAACTGCCCTTGTAAAGAATGGTAGTCCACATCCGTCATTTCCTCCACTGGTCTTTGGAGAACAATGATAGTGTACATCCAGTAGAGGACGTGGAAGCCGCAGTCGTTGGATTGTCGTATTTGCTGGGGGCATTTGTGGCAGAAGGCGGGGCGATTGAAGTGATCCTTGCTGTATGCCTTAGTGTGCTGACTCAGAAGCTCAATTAATTTCACAGTGCACTCTTTTGCCATTTCTTCTGTTGGCGTCTTAGGCGTTATGACGTAGTGTCGTTGTCAGGCGTTGAACTGGCTGTCGGAACTGTTGTATATTGTAGTTGTTCCGTCTTGGAGGTTAGTTTCCAGAAGAATCCAGTGCTCTTGATGCAGGATTGGTAACATGATGAACTTCGGCGTTGTATGTTGGAGATATGCAATCAACGCTTCCGTTGTGCCGAAGTTTTTGAGTTTGAGTAGATCATCTTTCGTGTATGGGGACACCATGTATGTATCTGGATTATGTTGGCCAATCTGAGACTGGTAAGCTGCCATGAGGCTGACAGAAAGTTGCCCCTTATCTTGTAAAGTCTCTCGCAGTGAATCGGCCATCACGATAATGTCTTGAGACATGAATACTATGCCATCTTTTTCTGCGGAGAGATTCGCCATGATGATGCGCATTTCAAGGTCGGTGAGACCCTTGCAAGAATCGCGATCAAAATCAGGAAAAGTTGGTTTAGTGGTGTAAGCAAGGCCGTTCTTGCTGGTATCTTCTTCTGGCGACTTGTGTTGTTCAGACTCTTTCAGAATTTGGCGGAAGGGTCGACGTTGTACAGCTGAGTAGAGATACCTTGGAACATCATCTGGTGACATAGTCGGATCGTTGAAATATCTTCTGTCACAGATAAGCTCCATGGCGTAGCGTCCTCGTAACGAATGGAAGTCTTCAGCTGCCAAGTCGGTGAAAGGGATTTCCTGGTTCAGCGCTTGGATATGTCAGATGGTGTAGAAAGCGCTGTCCCCAGATCCCGTGGTGGCTTGAACTGGAGGGTTAATGATTATGAACCAGGGTTGGCTCCAGTCTTGACGAAGAGAAGGGCGTACAGCCCAGATTACTTTGAGCAGCCGGAAGGGTATACACCGGGCTTCACCTGCTGCGTCTCCGACGAAGTTTATTATGCCGGTTGGTAGCTCGGCGCTATTGAAGTTGTAAACTTTAGCGTCCCTTGCTTCGGTATCCACTATCATAAAAAGCCAGTGGTCCGAGACTTGGAAAGGCATTGTGATATAGCGTGCCCGACGTGCTAAACTGGCACGCAGCCGCTCAATCGACCTCGTGCACAAGATTTTGTGTAAAAGGCCAAAAGACAATGCGGGTGAAGCGTTGAAGGCTGGTTGTATCCGCTGTTTACTTCTATAGATTTCTATACATTTGGCGAGGAGGACACGGAAGATTGGCATTGGCATCGTAGACCGGGGTCGGAGGATGCAACGAAAATTTTCACGTGTCAACGTATGCCTGGTTTTTGTATTATTGTAAACTATGTCGTCCCCCACTTTTGCATCGTCTACTATAGTGTTTAGGATGAAGATGTCCTGAGCATCTAGAGTAGAGATGGCTGTCATATCAAGATCGTGCATTTTTTGTGGGAGAGGAGGTGGCGGGGGGAGGTCTTGTGGTGGAGGGGAGGCGTGCTGTTCGAGGGCCTCTTCATGGCCTTTGAGGTTGTCGTCTAGATCGGAGGCGGAGTCAAGATCTGCGTCAGTATCTAGACTCACTCGGTCTGCCTCGTCTAGGTAAGGGGGAGAAGGTGTTGAGGAGGGGAGAGAAGTTTTTGGCGAGGTAGCGCTGGCTCCTAGTATGCATTGTTGGAGCTCAGCGAAGGCCGCATCCTTGGCAGCTTCCCCCATTGACCCCATAGCGGAGTAATCAAAGAATTGGTCCCCGTAAGAAATGTTTACGTTGTCATGCTGTGGGGACTTGGGGTGGTAGTCACTTTCCTGGTGACCCTTATCAGACCCTTTATGGGAGGGTCCTGCTGCGTTCCCTGGATCTTCACCGTCATCGTGCTTGTCTCCTGAAGATGTGTCTTTATTGGAGTCAGCAGATGAATCGGATTCGTCTTCTTCTTCATCATCATCGTCGTTGTCGTCCGCAGCTTCGTCGGTTGTCTTCTTTTTAGTCGACTTTTTGCACCGCCGGTGAGTGGCTTGTAGCTCATCGAAAGCCACTTGCAGATGCTTGTGTTCTCGAGCAGTGCGTGATGGGCTTCTTTAAGATCTGTGTATCTGCCCTCGGCAGAGAGGAGGCGTGCTGTCAGATCTGTGACTTGGGCACGTAGTTGTTGTGTTTCATTGATATTTGCTTCCTCTTGATGATGATGAAGCTGCGTGATTGTTTCGTCGATGGTAGCCAGGCGCGTGCTTAGCTCTTCTTGATTCTACTCAAGCTTGCGGAGATTCTCTTGCAGAGGGTGAGTCTGGTTAGAGATCTCATCGACTTTTCTTGTCGTAGCTTCTTGCTGTCACGTTGCCCCAAGGATCAGGTCTGGCAGGTTTTTGGTGTGGCTGTTGATATGCTCAACTTGCTTAGCCACTTCATCCTGTCGTTGCTGGATGCCTTGTAGGACGACAGGCAGAGCTCGGTGTTGGTTGTCGATCCTGGTTACCTGTTTAGATAAGTCCTGTACATAAGAAAAAATAGAATGTAATAGCTTAGAAGGATCGGTGAGGAGGTTTCGGACAGCGTCAAATTGACAGCCGAATTCCTCACCGATGTTAGTTAGGGGGACCCCAGAGGCGGAAGGGTGATGTGGCTGGGGCCTATGTGGGATGGTGGTAGTGTCTTGCGGAAGAGACACTGATGATGTCCTGAACTGCGTAGTGACTGTTGATGAAGTCACCAGCGGTGTCGGGGTGGTGGCGGATGTGAAGAGTGGTGGTATTTGTGGCGAAAAAGGTGGCACTGATGATGAAGGGGTGGGAACTGTGGATGTGAATGGAAAGGTGGTGAAGTCGGGCATGGAGGTGGAGAAAGGGAAGCCCGATGTTAGGGTGGGTGAAAAGGTGGATGTGAATGCTGGCGTGGATGTGGGGAGGAAAGTAGTGGTGGGGGCAGCGGAGAGCTGCTCATTTAGACTCTGGATGAAAGAGTCAAATGAGGAAGTTGTTAAGATTTCATTGTTGAACCGCTCGTCCTCCGGGTTTGGGCGGGACGTTGGTGTCCCCGACAGCTGTTGGGCCTGCAGCAACCTTCTAGAAGGTCGTTTGACAGGGATTTTTGTAGGTCGAGCTGTCAGAGCTGTGATGCTCATTTCAGTTGGACCCGCAGTTTGTTTGTTTACAGCGGGTGTGACCGAAGCTAGTAGATGAGTAAGCTCCTCGTCAGAAAAGAGGAGCTGTGTCATATCATAGTGTGCTAGCTCCGGTAACGGAAGGAGGGTTCTTGATGACTTAACCATCGGGCAGAATACATAGTGTAACTTTCCATCCTTTTCTTTGATTATAAACGAATTTTTCAAAGATTGTTCGTTCGTAAGGATGTCGCCCTTTATTTGCGTGCATTGGGGTAATAGCCTGTCCATCTTAAAAAATTTAATTATGGATGTGACATGGCCCCCAAACAGATCTCTTTCCCTATGAAGGCGGCGGATAATTTCTGGACCATCAACCGTCCGATGTTGACTGGCCTTCTGTTGAGGATAGACCAGAGGACGAAGAGGTCTGATATTGTAACATTTCCTCCTTCCGTTCTTGGGAAAAGTGCGCCAGCTAGGATTTTGTGCAATGTGCGCACAAATCCGGAATGTATGTTGGACGCTTTGCATGTTTTGGCGTCGTATGTGGGAATCCCAGTTAAGCTTTTCCAGAATGTGTGGCGGTTGAATTCTGGATGATCAGTTCCCACTGATTTGGCCTTTTGTAGCTGCTCCCGGTCGTTGATGAATATGGAATTTAACATATTTTCTGTTAAGACGACATTGCTGCCAAAGATTTGGGTGACAATCCTTCTATCACCCCCATCCCGTGACCTATCTGTAATGTCGACGGGCTCCTTTGTCAGGCAGGAGAAAAATTCCGCTGTGGGCTCGATGTAGGACAATTCAGGTATTAAGCACAACCTGGTGAGGTTGGCTTTTTGTAGCGCTTTGAAGATGCGCTCGTGAATTCCCATTTTAGCTAGTATGCTGGAGCAAACATACTTAGTTGGTTTAAGGGTTTTCTCGGTGGTGATGGAGGTTTGGATGGATAGGTGCTCTGGTGGTGGTATTGGGGCAGTGATGGGAATGAAGGTGGTAGGGATGGTAGCTGCAGGGGTGATGGTGGTAGCAGCGAAGGTGGATGGTTTGGCGAGGGGTTGGTCCATGGCAGATAGAGGGTGGACCTGTTTTCTTGCCCTCTTGGGGGGCTGCCCAGATGCAGCCTTTGCAGCTTTGCATTTTCCCTCTATCTCTTGGGCAGAGGAGTCTTCATCGGGATTTGGTATGTAGTCTGATCCTTCATCATCGTCAGAAGAGATGTGCTCGATGTCCTCTTCAGGGGCCTCACCCAGGCATTTGGTGAGGCGGGTTATCTCACACAGGACGTCTATGATCTTGGTCTTGGGAGTGACGGCTCTGGTGGTGTTGTAAGTGTCCCTGATCTGTATGAGCCTGTCTCGCTCCTCCATCATCTGCTCCCTTGTCAGAGCAGGGGCAGTTCCTGAGCCGGAAGTTTTGTTCGCTGGTGATGCCATTTCTGAAAAAATAAGAGTTTCATAATTAGAGAAGATTTGAAACAATTTAAATTTGATTTGTAGTTATATCTTTTATATTTTGTGAAAGCAAAAGGGAAACGAAGACAAACGGTTTCAGGACCGTTTGGTTCCAAACGGTTTCAGGACCGTTTGGTTCCAAACGGTTTGAGGACCGTTTGGTTCCAAACGGTTTCGAGACCGTTTGGTTCCAAACGGTTTGAGGACCGTTTGGTTCCAAACGGTTGCAAGACCGTTTGGTCCCAAACGGTTTGAGGACCGTTTGGTCCCAAACGGTTTGAGGACCGTTTGGTCCCAAACGGTTTCAGGACCGTTTGGTCCCAAACGGTTTCAGGACCGTTTGGTCCCAAACGGTTTGAGGACCGTTTGGTCCCAAACGGTTTCAAGACCGTTTGGTCCCAAACGGTTTCGAGACCGTTTGGTCCCAGACGGTTTGAGGACCGTTTGGTCCCAAACGGTTTCAAGACCGTTTGGTCCCAAATGGTGTCGAGACCGTTTGGAAAGCGAAGAGTCGCAGGTCACCGGCGCGGGAGAAGGTGGAACGGTGCGAAGGTGAAGAACGCGCCAGCGCCTTCGAAAATGATGAGAAGAACGGCGACGACGATGAAAACGGTGGGAGAGTCGGTGAAATCTTTTGACAGCGATGGCGATGGCGGAGCAAGAGACGTCGTGCGATGGTAAAGGAAACGGCAACTGGCGCCATGATGGTGGCGATAGAACGGCGCGGCGACGAAGGCGATAGAGGAGTCAGTGAACTCGTTCGATGACGACTGCGATGGCAGCGTAAGCAGCGACTGGCGATGGAATGAGCAGCGTGGAGTCGCCGGACTACCTTGCGGAAGGTGGACGGAAGGGTGACTTTGCGCGGATGCAACAGGAGCAAAAAGGGAAGTTCTTCGCAGGAAAGCTCTGGAGAATTCGAAGGTTCGAAGAGAGAAAGACGGAGGGGTAGGGTTGATATTTATAGTGATTGGTTGGTGACCTTTTGTATTCCAAACGGTTTGAAGACCGCTTGGTCCCAAGCGGTCTCAAGACCGTTTGGTCCCAAACGGTTTCAAGACCGTTTGGTCTCAAACGGTTTGAGGACCATTTGGGCTCCAAACGGTTTGGAGACCGTTTGGAGTCCAAACGGTTTCAGGACCGTTTGGCTCCAAACGGTTTGAAGTCCGTTTGGAGGGGCACAAAGGGGGTTTATGTATTTTTATGTTTGTTTTTGAGTATGTATATTATTTTTTTGTATTTTGGTTTATGAATTTTTATGTTGTTTGTTTTATGTATTGTTTTTGTAGTTTTGATTATGTAGATTTTTTTGTATTTTTAGATTAATGATGAAAGAACTTAAAGAAAGCAAAACAAATTCAAAAGAAAATAAAAGACTAGAAATTAGAGAAGGTGATACTGAGGTCTTGGGTTGCCTCCCAAGAAGCGCCTTGGTTTTATGTCGCTGGCTCGACGAAGTTAAAACATTGTTATGCTGCTGGCATAGTATTTGATTGCTCATGTCTATTCGGCCCATGTTTAGGGTTCGATTCGGGCTGCCCAGCGAAGGTGCCTGTTGGGGGTTTCAATTGTGCAACAATCTGGGCAAGCTGTGCTTCAACTGCCTTCTGTTGAGCTTGTTGGTTGGCCAACATGGTTTGCTGAGATTGCAGCATCTGTCTTATTGAAGATAGCTCATCTTCCGGCTACGCGGTAGCATTTTTCTGAGGGTTTTGTTGTTGGGACTGTTGAGTATGCAACTGTGGGTGAAGCGGGGGATGAGTGTACTGATGGTAGGCTGATTGATTTCTAGGGTAGTTAGCCCTAGGGAAATTGTTCCTTGGGTTCCCTTGACTTTGGTTAAAATTGTTTGGAAATCTAGGAGGCAGCCTACTGTCAAATCCCCCTTGTGTCTGATGTTGCGGATTCGCAGTTCCAGAAGGATTCCCATACTGGAACCCAGGATGGTTCCTTGGTTGACTGGGATTATAACAAACTTGTCCGGGAATAGTATGGATGGAGTTGACTTGCTCCGGAATCTGATCTTCAGCCTGATTAGTGATGGCCTCATAGGATTGTGGTGGTGGATGCAGATCCATCATCACATTATAGAGCATTCCGCAGGAAAGAGTCGGATGATCCGAAGCATGACAAGCCTCACAGGATCCTGTGACGGCTTTGACTTGATGAACCAGCGGGGTTTTCTTCTTATCAATTTCCCCTAGAGTTGTTTCAAGGGTTTGATGTTTATGAGCAATTGTCTTCAAAGCCTCGGCTATTGACTTCAGTTCCATGGATTCCTCAGCTTTAAAGACTTTAAGGACGCCTTTTCCGGCTGACCGCCCCCAGTTGGAGTGGTTTTCAGCTCCTAGAGTAACGATTTTCCAGGCATCTTCATAGTTTATCCTCACAAAATTTCCTCCAGACGAGGAATCTAGGAACTGTTTAATGTCATCGCTTACCCCCCGATAGAAAGTTTCAATCAATTGATTCTGTGAAATTCCATGATGAGGGCATTTGCGTAGAAGTTCCTTGAATCTTTCCCATGCCTCAGCGAGGGTTTCTCCAGGTAGCTGGGAGAAATGGTTGATCTGCCCTCTGATTTCATAGGTAAGCGAGGGTGGAAAGAACTTCTCCAAGAATTTTTCCTCTAGAGGGGCCCAAGTGGTTATGATGGGTTCTCTGTCCAATGAGTTGTACCAACTCAAGGCCCTTCCAGATAAGGTGAAATGAAACAGGTGGAGCATTATTGCGTCGAAAGCAATACCAGCTTGCGGGACCAGGTGGCATAATGCCTTAAACCGTTTCAAATGGTCCATGCAATCGTCTCCTGAACCTCCAGAGAAGGAAATTCCTTGCATAATCTGGATCCACTGGGTCCGGATCTCAAAGTTTGGGATATTGATGATCGGAGGCCGGACCGGGTGGTTGTCTTCGTAATTCTTCGGGACAGCATAGTCCCTCAGTTGCTTGTTTCGTAATTCGAGCTGAGCAGCCTCGGTCTCTGCTCTTATACGGGCTTGCTCTTCTGCTCGTATCTCCGCTTGTATTTGGGCACGTGTGTCTGCAATGAGTTGTGCCCGTTGTGCGGCTATACCAGCATTGACTCTCTCCATCACCAAAGCGGCTTGATGCTGTTCGTCAGCCATTTGACTAGCGCGTTGGCGATTGAGACGGATTCTGTGGTGGAAACTTCTCTCTACCTCGGAGTCGAACTCCGGATCAGGGGAGAATCCTCGATTATGCGGTGATTGCATATACGGGTTCTACCTAAGTAAAGAAAAGAGAACACCTTTAGATAATAGAGACAATATGAAAGCTTCAAGAAGATGGTGAATTATGATTCAAAAAGAAAGTGTAAAATCCTAACCAACTAGAAAAATAAACTAAGTGAAATATTAACGTTCCGTTGTCCCCGGAAACAGCACCATTTTTTGATGGAGTTGGGACTTACACCAAAAGATTTTTAGTATTCCAATGGGAGTCCCAAATTCTTGCACCAAAAACCCTAGAGAGGATTGATGTCTTCCCTAGGTTTACCTAAAACTGGTGCTTAGATAACAACTCCAACCCCATAAGAGTATGGAAGCCTTATCATAGTACAGATTTAGGATCGAACCCAAAAGACAACGGTCTTGTTGCAAGCAACAAGATGGAAAACGTACAACACTTCACTTAGTTATTTTACTAATTGGCACTTATATCGAAAGGTTGGATTTTGATTGGTTTTTAGACTAAAGCATGAAAAGTAAATAAAGCAAGTAAAACTAAGATTTAACAAATGATGATGAATCAATGGGGTTAAGCAGGTATTTACCACCGCTACACATGCATTGTATATGTACTAAGCAAGCAAGACTTATAAGCTAGATACATGGATGTTCCACAAGACCGATGCCTTATAAGACAAGAGCGATGCATTGCATCCAAGGATGTTCCACAAGACCGATGCCTCGTAAGACAAGAGCGATGCATTGCATCCTTCGATGTTCCACAAGACCGATGCCTTATAAGACAAGAGCAATGCATCGCATCCTTCAAGGGTTAAGTAGCTCTCATTCGGTACATTTCTACGTGTCAATGAAGATATGTAGTCTCCAAAGAGAGAATCTTACTCAACCTCATGAAACGTGCATCCAAAACTAACAAGCGAGCGATAATTATCAAATCGAATAGTATCTTTGTAGGCCTAGTCTCCTATTCGGATAACCTAGCTATGAGAAGTGCGGGAATGTTGCAACGCCAGCCATTCCCGATCAAATGGTCACATGCTTTACATCATTCCCCTCGCAAAGTGTGTTCCTCGACTTACCAAGGTTACTTCCATACAGATGGAAGTGCAACGGATGATAGTGAGTTTACTCCACTCTTTGAGATACACTCCTAGACACCGAAATGGATGCGTGGTGGATACACACACCAGAAACCAACACTAAATCAGTATTCGAGTCTCGAGAGCGGTCGTAGACAAACCACAACAAAAGACAATAGATGCATACAAGAACGTGGCCATCATTCAAGCATGTATGAAACGATTTAGTATTAAAACGAAAGGATAACATCTTTTTAGTACAAAGTACAAGACATGGGCAGCGGGGCTAGTCCCCGCACCCCAGTGAATGAAACTACTCGCTCCTCATAGAGGGAGCAACAAAGGAGGAGGCAAGAAGAGATAGAAAGAACATCATCTCCACTGAGGAGAGAAGGTTGAACCCTTGGTGGAGAGAGCAACGATCTCCACCCTTCATGGCTTGCTTGACGACGGATCTTCTCCTCTCACCTTCTTTGTTGATGAGAGAGAAGGTAGCTTGCAATGGAACGTGAGTCTCAGACCGGCAGCCTCGGGCGGTGGATGGAGTTGTTATGGTACTAGAGAGGCATCCTCTGGACGTCTGGACTCCTCTCAGGGACGGCCCTTGAGGTCTTATTTATAGGCCTTGAGTGAGGTCCAAACGGTCTTGAGACCGTTTGGCGTCAAACGGTCTTGAGATCGTTTGGCGTCAAACGGTCTTGAGACCGTTTGGCATCAAACGGTGTTGAGATCGTTTGGCATCAAACGGTCTTGGGACCGTTTGAACTCCGTGCGGTCTTGGGACCGTTTGAACTCCATGCGGTCTTGGGACCATTTGGCTTCATGCGGTCTCGGGACCGTTTGAACTCCATGCGGTCTTGGGACCGTTTGGCTTCATGTGGTCTCGGGACCGTTTGAACTCCATGCGGTCTTGGGACCGTTTGGCTTCATACGGTCTCGGGACCATTTGAACTCCATGCGGTCTTGGGACCGTTTGGCTTCATGCGGTCTCGGGACCGTTTGAACTCCATGCGGTCTTGGGACCGTTTGGCTTCATGCGGTCTCGGGACCGTTTGAACTCCATGCGGTCTTGGGACCGTTTGACTTCACTCGGCCTTGAGGCTGGTTTATTCTTTTATGATTTTTTTTGTGCTTTTTCTGCAAGTATAAAAGGAAAAAGTTAGTTTGATGATGTATTTACAAAAAGGGATAAAATTAGGTTTATGTACAGTATAAACGTAAAAAGAGTATGGAAAACTAAAGAAAAAGGCTAAGATAAACTACTAAAATAGGAGGTTATCAGATGCAAAGGAGAGAGATGGGTCTAAATCTTCCTCGAGCATTCCTTGGTTATACAAAATTTTATCTAAAGTGATTTGCAACCATTTATGAAGGTTGTCATCAACATCAGTAGTTGGGACCCCCACCTTGGTCTTGCTACATAACTACAGTCGGGGTGAATTGGCCTAAAAATCACAGTGAAGTCACAAGATTTGTTCATGAATGCCCATAGTTGTGGAGCCCAAAAGTGGTCATGGCCAATGAAGACAACACGGACATGGCCATCAATGTCTCCGTGGTCGAGGTGCCACAACTCGCCCATGGTGCATGCCATGCCCGTACAATAAGGACCCCAAAAGTCACATTGATTCAGTGAAAAGTACACATGAGTGGCCACGGTCATGACCATCACCATGACCATGGCCCATGAAGGACACCTCCCCTGTGGTGTCTACCATGATCGTGGAAAGATGAAGACAAGACGATCCCAAGGATCAAAATGACTGTTACACCTTCCTCCAACACAGTCGTGTTACCCAACACGACCATGGTACCCTCTACCTAACATGACTATGGTACCCACCACGATCGTGGCCACTCCATGTATTGCCCTCTACCTCACATCATACCTCCACCACAGTTGTATCATCCCCCCCTAATAGAGTCATTGAACCCCCACCACAACCGTGTCACATCACCATGGTCGTGGTGACCACCTAACCCTACCCGAATTTTCCACTAAATTTCCATTTCTACCCCCACTTAACCTAGTGTTTCCACACCACCTATATATATACAGGTGGCAGGTGAAGCTCAAGGTTACCCACTACTTAGCCACTGTCAAGCATTCTTTGCCACATTCCTTGCATTCAAGAGCTTCACCTATCTCCCACCTTATATTTCCGCTCCATTTCCACCCAAAAACCCTAGTTTTCTAGGGTTGTATGCCATAATCCCCCATATTCTCATGCCATTTCCATCTTTGAAGGGAGGTACTTCATTCAACAATAGGTAGGAGGTGAAGGAGAAGCGTCTTCCATGAGCTCCATGGCCTTCTACCTCTTTCTTCTCTCATGTTTGCTCTTTTGTTTAGTTATGTGTTATCCGAGCCCCTTGTGGGGGGCTGTTTGGGGCAAAAATTATGCTTTGACACCATGTTGGGGGAAGATAATTTGTAAACTTTATAATTTCATTCCATGATGGTTTCTTGATATTTATATCTCATTTCACATGCCTCTACTTGTAATTTGCATCCTAGAATATTAGTTGCTTGTGAATGTGCACTTGAAGCCACCTAAGTCTAGGAGAAGGCAACATATGTGGGGCTATTTTGGGAGTTGCTCTTAGGTCCAACTAGTGGATCCCTAGAAAGAACCCCATATTCCCCTACATATAGTCCTTCTCCTACCCATAGGCATGTGATCTAAGAAGTTGGTAAAGGATTGAATTGTGTAATTTCCTAGGAGTTTGTAACACGAAATCTCCTACATGAAAAGTAATCCAACACATAATATCACACCACACGAGTGAACAACATGAGATTCATATATTTATCATGTGACTCCATAGGCCCTAATCATTCAGAACTTGTTCAATTGACAATTTAACCAAAACATTCACAATCATAAGAGAGATGATACACATGTAAAAAGTCAACAATCAAGACCATTTATCCATAAAATCTAAGAATATGGTATGCATTTTTTAGGCGGTTGTATGATGATCTGGCTGCGTTTGGATGGCTGGTCGAGCTGCTATGGGTTTTCAGTTCCAAGAATTTCTTTTGGCTTCTCCCTTCTGTTGTTCTTGTTGCTTGTTTTTCTCCCCTCTCTCAGCTCTGGGCTTGGTATTTTTAGTTGTGAGCTTCTCCTTGGCTATCCTTGACCTTTTTATCTCTGATGGTTTCTTGGGATGGTTTATAGATTGATTTGTTCTCTGGTGTCTGCCTATACTCTTCATCTCTGCAGTTGTCTTGGGTATATCTTTGGATGATGATCTATTCAAGTATGGTTGTTGGCTCTGACATGATCCTTGGATGGTTCTGGTGGTTCTTTGCTCCCCTATCTCTTATGCGATGGTTGTATGTTTCTGTAGACCTCCTTGGTCTTGTGTTTAAAGCGGTGGTTTCTCTGTTATTCTTTAAAGTGTGGCTTCTTCCCAGTTTTCTCTATCCTTATTCTTTTTCTGTAGCCTGTATAGTTTTTTCTTTATCTCTGTCTTCTTCTGAAGGTAGGATTCTTTGTACAGTCACTATTTTAGAAAATACAAAAAAAGCAACATGAGTTTTACCGACAAAAAAAAAGATCAACGATATTTAGTTCAAAAATTTGAGTTTTAATTTGAAACATGCTTTCGGACAAGGAGTTCCAAATTTGGGCAAAATTGGACAAAATGGTACCAATTTGCATGTTAGTCACTTCCAAACCTACTTTAGGGAAATTAAAGCATCAAGTAGAAAATTTTAGCTAAAACACACAAAGATTAATGAAATCTACACAACAATGAAATGAACGACATAGAAAAGCAAAAAAAGCAATGCTTTTTGAAAAATTACGCAATAATGCAAGAAATTAAACTATATGAATGCATCAATTGCAAGCAAACGGAACTCTATGCTAGATATGGTGGTATCAAACAATCAATCAGTCAGGATAACATGTCAAACAAAATGAGATAAGATAAGAATAGGGCACATACCACGCTACCACCCCAAGCTTTTGAATCACATTGTTCTCAACATGAAACTATAGTTTAGGGAGTGTAGGGTGTGTGTCAAGGAATGTGCAACTGATCCATTTGCATGTCTCCCTATTGTGTATAGTATGGATACTGATGATAAGGTGTTGCTAGACGGGGTGGAGGACCTGAGCGGGAAGGAGGGAACTCATAGTAGGGACCCCAGTAGTCATCATGAAGGGGTGGATATGTCTCTTGGTAGACCAACATATGACTCCAAAAATCTTCACCCCATTCGGGGTTCCTATGAGCTTGTGCATGGTGGTAATGATGCATGTGGTTGACCTGGTAGTGCATTATTTGTTGGTCACACCACATGTATTGTTCGATGAGCTACATATCTTTTTGTATCTTTTAAATGCCTTCAAGTTGCGCCTGTATGGATGACATGTCATAGGAGTTTCTTGAAGGTTGTTGCAATTGGGATGTTCCCTCATCCCTTCTTCTCACCCTACAATCTTTTCTTTGCCGCTCTTCTTCTTATTCTTTCTTCCCCTGGACATTTGACTCTCCCACTCCTTCATGTAATTCAATGGCTTTCCCTTTGTAGTTCTCCCTGGGGTTATCTTTCTCCCACTGTTTCAAAATTTCACCTTAAAGGTCAAGGATACCAATAGCAAAGAGGAGAGGGGCAACATTGTAGGATAGCTCAAGATTTTGTGTCCTTACACTGTGCTTCACATTATACATCAACATTTTGTTTTTGATAGTGATCATTTGGGAGAAAATGAGGTATTTCAGATCAACAAATTGAGCCCCATTAGTCTTTGTGAGACCTGAGATATCACACCCTAGGTCTAATGCAATTGAAGTTACAATTCCTCCCATAACGAATATGGTTTTTCTCTTGAAAGGAATTGATCTCATATGGTCTATCAACAATTCTCCTAGATTGATATGTTTTCTTTTGATAATCATGTGTAAGACAAAGAGGTCTTTTTGTGAGATGCTCCCCTGATTGTCATATTTTCCCATAATTGTATTAGATGTTACCCTTTGCACATATCAAATCAAAGGGTTTCTAATTGCCATGGTTATTGACTTTCTAGCTATGTATCTTGGAGTCACAACCAAGTCATACCATAAGTCAGTATAGTCAATTTACATTTCCCTTTCAATTCACTCGTCATTCAGCTTCTTGGCCTCCTCAGGATCTATGGCAGAAATGCAATTCAATTCAGAAGTAGTGAGTGTGGATCTTGTTCAACATTACAAATTTGATAGCTTCTTCCCCTCTAACATTAACCTTTTTAAGTGTAGAGAAGAACTATTGTGTCAACTCCACGCACGTGGTTTGTACTGTGAAAAGCACTTTCCATAGCCCGAAGTCCACCAATCTAACCTCAACCACTTCCTTTATGCTCAAGTAATTAATACCCTTTTTGCTTCCATTCCTAGTTGAGATAACCCTCTTGGTCATGCACTCAGGGTATAGGGGGTGGGTGGTGATGGTTATTTTTCTTTGGCTTCCCCTCCCATATGATACCCCCTAAGACATCTTACTGAGCCCTTTTAGTTTGTCTGCCTCCAAATAGGCTACACTATCCTCTGGCTCTAAAATGAGTTACTACTCATCACTGCCATCATCCTCATCATCAACACGGTATGTCGGTGACTCCAAGTCTGGATCTAGGTTGAGTGGTAATCTATTCTCGGGGTGTGTCAATGATGTCACCTCTTCTTCTTCAATAAGCACTGATGCGTCACATGTGGGTTGTTGTTGTGTGATCGGCCTAAATCGCGCGTCCACAAATGGAAACGGATTTGAAGTAGTCGGACTTTTAAATTTATAACCCTAAACCTTCTAGGCCCCCGCAACTTTGTTTACGAGGTCAAAGTAGATATAAGGGGTCGAACACAGGGACAAGGGTGGTAGTTTTGAGAACGAAGAATCGACACGCTACACTCCGGCAAAGGGTAAAGAGATAGTAAAATTCCCCAAGGGAACAGCTGGATAAGAACGTCAAAACAAAAGAAAACTATCTCCAACCGGAGCTGCTAGGAAGATTATGGTTTTAAGCATTTATCAGTTTTTAGGGGTTTTCATGCAACAGAAATAGAGAGATAATACTAATGCTGAAGCAAGGTATGAAGGAGAAACTTCGGTAAAACAAGCGGCAGCAGAAACAATCTTGTACCCCTCCTCTCGAAGCGGGTACCTCTAACCAAGCATCAACACCCCTCTCGAGGTTGCTGAACCTTAAGTTAGAGTGGAAAGGTGACTAAAGCTACTCTGATTCCGGGCACCCTCTCGTACTCTAGAATCAGACCAAACACTAGTGCTACAACACCTCTCTCGAGGCTGTTGCAATGAGAAAACACGATTCGGTAGCTAATCGAAACGCGATCCAAGCATACAAGCTAGAGTTCAGATGTTAAACATAACAATCATCCAACAAAGGTACCAAACATAAAGCAGCAGATAATTGAACTTTTCTAATTCCATTAACATATAAGGGTCTAATTACATTGCATAAGTAAAAGAATTAAATGACTGAAATAATAAAGATAAATGTCGCCTTCTTGATATAGAAGGACGACATACTATAGTAGACCCTCCATCCCAATACTGGGTAGGAGCCTTACCCGATACAACCGTGTCGGGCGGCACACCCTCTCGGGCGACATGCTCATGACGGGCGGATTGTATCACGCGAGGTTCCCTTGCCCTATACGATCGTGTCGGGCGGCACCCTCTTGGCGACACGCCGCGGCTGGCGATAGGTATCGGGGTTTGGTATCGTGTCGGGCTAGAGTGATGCTTCAAGTATCAGTCACTTGTATCAGTTATCCTTGTTGGCCAATATCGGCCTGCAGTGGTGCCCGGGATGACCCTAAGTGAACCATTCCCTCCCTCTCGGGATGGGGAAGTGCTCACTAAGAATCACCCGACACAACCCCTGAGGCACGATACACTAGCTCTTGCAACTTTCCTGAGTTGGCTTGCACAGGGTTCCGACCTATCTTTTCGGCTTCCTGTAGCTGCTATTTATAGGCAGCGGTTGGGGAAGTTATGGTGCTCTGGGCGCCACCTGTCCTTCATCAGCTCTTATTATCACAGAGTCGGTGGATAGTCGATAGCAGTATCACCCGACACAAGGATGTCGGCTGTCAGGCATCATGACGAGTGGCGCCTGTCGGTGGGTGGCCTGTATCACACGACATGCTTTAGCTGTCGTGGTGAGCCCCGCTCCCTATCAGGTAGAGAGGCGTATCGTCCGTTAGTTCCTTCTGGCGTGGCATCCTCATGTCGCACGTCGATGTATTGTGCTACCCTGTCGGGCAGTGCATATCAGCCGGCTGGTGGGAAGGCCGATGCAGGTGGAGCATGTTTGTGGGCCAGGATGGGCCTTTTTGATGATAAATGAGTCAAAAATGGAGGAAAACTCTACAAAAGACAGAAATATTGAGTTAAGAGTGCAGCGTGGCCTGCTATTGCAAAAGTACATATAAAAAGTGAGGAAACAGTTTAAAAGGGAAATTTTGATAACAAAATAAGAGTAAAAAACATCACAAAATTAGGTGCTATCAACTCCCCCAAACTTAGCATTTTGATTGTCCTCTATCAATATCTAAACTTTATTTTGTGATGCTTCTTCTTGATCGGTATAGTTTTCAGGCCAAGGGGTTGAGCGAGCATTGAGATGTCTTACTGAAAATACGACTCGACCACGAACAACAGACTTTATTTCTCCTGCCTTATTTAAGAAAAACATTTCTCCACAACTTCGACGAGACTTGGGTGCATGATTCCAAATTTAGCTTTCACACCAAACAACTTTTTGGGGCAGAAAGTTGTGTGTTGGGTAGGCTAAGGCTTTTTGGGTTTTTCTTATTTCCCATCAGTCCATCCAGGTACGGGTCCGTTCGCGGGCAAGTGGTCCCTGCAGTCCAAGATAGTTAGCTTTAGAGCAGTGATTTCACATCCTACGTACAACTGCCCCAGATCTACCATGCCTAAAGATGGGTACATTTGGAAAACAAGTGTGTATATATATATATATATATATATATATATATATATATATATATATATATATATATATATATATATATATTTCTTTTCTTTTATTGGGCACAACTCTCATGCTTTTATTCACTCTCATGAGGATACTTTCTCTTTTTGCGATTTTTGTTGGGTAATGGAGAACAAGAGGGATTTTTGCTGTTTGTGCAACTTTTTCCTTCTGCATACACATCTCTTAGCTGTATCGAGATTTTTTTTCCAAAAGTTTTGGCGTGGACATTTGTAGTCTTTTGTTGTTTGAGGTTGCATTATCATAAAGACATAACAAAACTTGCATCACCTTAGGTACATAGAAAAAAAACTGACAAGAAGTTGTATCAGGTTTTTACTATATAGTGTCTTTGTACATATGTATGGGGATAAGATAAACAAAATTTTTCAAAAGATTTTGTTATATGAGCATGTATACGTACACATGATATAAGAGAAGAACGAAAGTACACAAAGGGTGGAGTTGAAGAAAGAAAATTTTATACCTCCCCACTGGACATGGGTACCCCCCCAAACATACTCCACACTCTATCCCAGAGTAGTGAAATAGATAGGGTAAGGTCATGTTAACCCAGTGAGGGTTAGTTGGTGATCGTGCCTGCGCCAGAGAGAAGCTCCCATACATTCTCCTTATTTGTTGTCGGAGTCGATGAGGGGGAGTTGGTCAGGCCTCTCTTTATTTGATAGAAGTTCCAAAACTATTAGGCATTTCCTTAAACCAGGTATACTTTTTAAGATACTTCTGTTGTGAACATGAACAGAATGACTGATCATCAATCTCAGTTTCAGTCCACTTGAGTCCATTTTCTTTCCCAGGAGGATGCAACCAGAACAAGTGCAAAGCTCTCAAGAAGGAAGCACAAGGCTCGTGCAGATTATGACAATGATAACCGGCCTATGGTAGAAAGAGAGCTCTTGAAAACACTTGTGGATACTATATCAGAAGAAGATACCCCCCCATGATGAAGGTGGCTTCACGGCTGATGGACCCAAAATACCCACATTCAATCCAGAGGCCACCGGAGAAAGACTTCCACTAATTTTTCTCTTTTGGAGATGGTCCTAAACCACCACAGAAGACAAACTATAATAAGGAAATGGACCTCTTTTGGGGCTACCAAATCAAGAAATTCCGACCTTGCTCTCTTTTCGGTGGTTGATGGCCCAGTTGTCTCGGGATTCTGGCATTTCTGTCCGACTGTTGTTGATTCAGCTGTGGCCGCAGTGTCGATTCTTCTGTTGTGTTTTTCAACTCGACTGGAGGTTTGCTTTGTATGAGCCATACTTGTTATCAAGTTCATTGACCATTTAAATGTTAGGTAGGAAAAACTGATATCTCGATAAAACTTGTCTTGTTGCAAAGTCCGGGTATCATCCATAAAAAAAAAATCCAAGGTGATACAAGAGTGGACGATATAGAGAAACAACTGCGCATCAAAACACGCTGCCCGACACGGGTGTGTCGGGCGATATGGTCGTATGAAACAACTTCCAGATAGGTCCACTTTGATAGAAAGAACATGTCACCCAATATGGCGTATCGGGCAAGCGCGAACGGAAGGCATGTCACGCTTCATACGTATCGGGCAATATAAGAAAAATCAACAAAATTCGTCAACCTGGCAAACAGGCTGTCGGGCTATACCTTTACTCTTTGAAGCTCACGCCCGACACGAGGGCAAAAGCTAGATGGCCGACATGCGAGCAAGGGGGGGTTACTGCATGATACAGGTAGCTGGAAGAGTAAGTGCAGTAGCCCGACACGATAAACTCTCCGTACTATATATAGCAATCTCAACAAGGGGTAAAACAGGTAGATCCGGGGCGCACGTCGGCCGTTGAGACAAGCTATTCCCGAGACGAGTGGTCCCATCCGTCTAATCAGGGGCAATTACTCATCTTGCACGATACAGGTGCACGACACCCAAGAACGCCATTCGTCACGGCCTTTGCGATGCCCGGAATACCATCGCCCAACACGGGCGGTTCTACGCGCCGGCTGAGTTGCTGCCCGATACGATTAGTAAAAGGAGATACATGTATGATACGCAACCCAAAAACTAAAAATGAAGCGAAGGAAAAGCGATTGATGGGTAAAACATCATTGGCTTAGGGTTAAGTCCCCGACCTCAGAGAGTATTACTCCTCAATGCTTCGTAAAACAGAGCAGTGGCCCACGAAACAGAAGAGTCGGCACGCGTGGCACATGCACTGAATCGGGCCTTATTACAGTCCATAATGTTTGTTTTACAAGGAAGAAAATTGCATACTATTCTAGGAAAGAAAGAAAGCCCGGGCTACCTCCCGAGGAGCGCTGAAGTTTGCATCGCCAGCTCGACCGGTTTAGGTTCTTCACTTTCAGCCTTCCACAATATCCATGTCTTGCAAGTTGATCTCTGCCCTCCTAACAAAATCTTCGTCTTCATAGTACCTCTTCATTCTGTGCCCATTTACTTGAAAGACCTTGGTCGGATCAACTTCGTCATAAAGTTTCATCATTCCTGATGGGTATATCTTCGATACAGTGAACGGTCCTGACCATCTTGTTTGTAACTTTCCAAGAAAAAGACGAATGGAGGATTTAAATAATAAAACTTTATCCCCTTCACTTACATCCTTTCTTCTTAGGTGGGCATCGTGCCACACCTTCGTCCTTTGTTTGTAGATTTTTGCGTTCTCATAGGCGTGCATTCTTAACTCTTCAAGCTCTTGTAGCTGCAAATATCTCTTTTCTCCCACTTTCTCTAAATCCATGTTTAAGAATTTAATTGCCCAAAGGGCCTAGTGTTCTAGTTCAAGAGGTAGAGACAGGATTTTCCGTAGATCAACATGTAGGGGGTGGTTCCAATGGGCATTTTGTAGGTAGTCCTGTAGGCCCAAAGTGCATCGTCAAGCTTCATTGACCAGTCCTTCCTCGTCTGGCTGACAGTCTTTTCCAGGATCTGCTTAATTTGTCTATTTGAAACCTCTACCTGCCCGGAAGTCTGTGGGTGGTAGGGTGCAGCGATCTTGTGCTTGACTCCATACTTCCGTAGGAGTGCTTCGAAGTGTCTCTCTCCGAAATGTGACCCACCGTCGCTTATTATAGTGTGTGGTACACTGAACTGAGGAAAATTGTTTTCTCGAATAGCTTGATTACTGTCTTGGAGTCGCACGTTTGGGTTGCCATGGCTTCTACCCATTTTGATACATAATCTACCGCCACTAGAATGTATTGATACCCCCGTGATGGGGAAAACGACCCCATGTAATCAATCCCCCATACATCAAAGATCTCTACTTCAATCCAATTTGCCATCGACATTTCGTTCCTTTGCCCTATATTGCCCGTTGACTGGCACTCTTTACAGACTTTTACAAACTGTACATCATCTTTGAATAAAGAGGGCCAGTAAAAACCTGATTGTAGCACATTTGCGGCAGTCCTTTCGCTGCCCAGGTGTCCCCCATAAGGGGAGGTGTGGCACTCCTTCAGAATGTTTGTGGTTTCTTCTTCGGGAATGCATCTCCTGTACAAGTTGTCAGCACATCTTCTGAAAAGGAGAGGATCATCCCAATAGTAATTTTTCACATCCATGAACAACTTCTTTTTCTGGTTATAGGTGATGTCGAGGGGCAGTTCTCCACAGGCAAGATAGTTGCAGATATCTACGAACCAGGGTAAGTCCTCTTCCTTGGTTTCCATTGACATTATAGCTTTGTCGGCATAGTTGTCATTGATGGGCGGTCCTCCTGTCCTTCAGCTACAATCCTTGATAAGTGGTCAGCGACCACATTTTCTGCATCCTTCTTATCGATAATCTCATGGTCAAAATCTTGTAGCAATAAGGCCCACCTCAACAATCTGGGCTTTGTATCTTTCTTTTGCATTAGGTATCGTATGGCCCAGTGATCTGTGTATACTTTGACCTTTTCTCCAATGAGGTACGACCTGAACTTATCAAAGGCGAAGATGATTGCAAGCATCTCTTTTTCGGTAGTTAATTTACCTGAGCATCGTCCAACGTGTAACTAGCGTAGCAGATCACATGGTGCTTTTTATCTTTCTTCTGCCCCATGACCGCTCCTACTGCATAGTCACTGGCATCGCACATAAGCTCGAATGGTAAATCCCAATCTGGAGCTTGGAGGATGGGTGGTGAGACAAGAGCATTCTTCAAAGCCTGAAAAGCAGTTAGACAGTCATCAGAGAAAATAAATTCATCATCTTTTACCAGCAAATTGGACAAAGGTTTTGAAATCCTTGAGAAGTCCTTTATGAATCTTTGGTAATAGTCGGTGTGTCCGAGGAAGCTCCTCACTCCTGTCACAGACTTCAATGGGGGAAGCTTGGATATGGATTCAACCTTGCTAGTGTCCACCTCGATGCCACACTTTGAGATCTTATGTCCCAGAATGATGCCTTCTCGTACCATAAAATGGCACTTTTCCCAGTTTAAAACCAGACTGTTCTCCTCACATCTTTACAGAACCAAAGATAGGTTTTTCAGGCAGGTATCGAATTCCTTTCCATAGACTGAAAAATCATCTATGAAAACTTTAACGATATCTTCCAGAAAATCCGAAAACATTGATATCCTCCATCGTTGAAACGTAGAAGGAGCGTTACAGAGGCTGAAGGGCATCCTTCTGAAGGCATAGGTGCCATAGAGGCAGGTAAAGGTTTTCTTCTCTTGGTCGTCGGGCAGGATGGGGACCTGATAAAATCCTAAAAAACCATCCAAGAAGAAGAATAAGTCATGATGTGCTAATCTTTCAAGAACTTGATCAATAAAAGGTAGCGGAAAATGATCCTTTTTTGTAGCTTGGTTTACCTTCCTGTAATCAATGCACATTCTCCATCCTGTGACGGTCCTAACAACCACCTCATCGCCCTTATCTCCTTTTACCACTGTCATACCGCCCTTCTTGGGTACTACGTGGATTGGGCTTACCCAGTTACTATCGCTGATTGGGTAAATGATCCTCACATCCCTCAACTTGATTACCTCTTTCTTGACGACTTCTTTCAGCATCTGATTCAGCTTCCTCTGGGGTTGAGCTAGAGGCTTGGCAGATTCTTCCAGATTTATGCGATGCATACATAAAGCGGGGCTAAGGCCTTTGATGTCTTCCACTGAGTATCCTATAGTACACCGGTGGAGTCTTAACTCCTCAAGAAGTCTGTCCAGCTGGTTCATTGAAAGATTGGCGTTGACGATGATAGGGTTTCTTTCTTCTTGATCTAGGAATTCGTACTTCAACCCTTCATGTAACAGTTTCAATTCAGACTTGGCTCTGGATGTCTTTTCTTGCGGCTCCTCCTCAAGGGAGGCATACTTGACAGATTCCACCACCTCTTCCTCATTGCTCAAATCTTCATCAGATAGGTTAAGAAGGCTGAGACACTCTACAACTCTTGGATTTTCAAAGTCGGAATCCTGACAGCTTATCGCCCTTGTAAGGGCATCTACTATCTGGATGTCCTCTTCTATCTCCTCGCATAACTTGTCGTAGTCGTCTGCAAAGCAAGAAGATTCTGACAGGGAAGTTCCTCTCATTGCATCCTTCACCTTGAAGTCCAGGTGGTCGTTTCCGACCCACAGTGTGATTATCCCCTCAGAAACATCGATCAACACCCTTCCTGTAGCCAGGAAAGGATGTCGAAAGATGATTGGGCAGCGGGGGTCCTCGATGGTGTCAATGACGACTATATCACATGGAATGAAGAAATTACCTACCCTGATCGACACGTCTTCAATAACGCTGACAAGTCTTTTGAAGGTATGATTCGCTAGTTCATCCTCATATTAGTTCTAACCATATCGGTTAAACCCAATCTTTACGCGAAGCTCAGTTGCATGAGGATGATGCTAGCCCCTAAGTCGGCAAGACCTTTCTGCTCGACGTTATCCCCAATGGCAAAAGGGATTGTGACTACTCCAGGAACTCTCCTTTTGTTGGGCAGGTCAGGTTTTATGAAAGTAGAGGAAACAACTGCTAGATGCACAGTTTCAATCCTTCCTCCTCTTCTCTTCTTCGTAATAAGATCTTTGAGAAACTTGGCATAAGCTGGCATCTCTTCCAAGGAATCTAGACAAGAAACTTCAAGATAAAGCTTCTTGATTGATTCCATGAATTTTTCGTGACGCTTCTTCAAGTTTGCCTTTATCAATTTGTACAGAAAGGGTAGCCTGGGAACATAAGGGTTTCTCCCACTAGGTAGCACCTCGAAGGATCTCTGATCAGGCTCTCTGGCATCCGCTTGTCGATTCTCATCTTCTGTAGGATTCTCACCCATAGTCCTTGCTTTAGATTCTGGTTTGGACTCTTGATTGCACTCCACTATCCTCCCAGATCTTAGTACTTCCATTCTGGTAGTTTCGTGGCTAGAGAGCATCTTTCATGAAGGGGTCTTCATCAAAACAGCCATCTGGGCCAATCGTTGATCGACCTGGCGTTGGCGCGTCTGCAAATTTGCCATCTGGTACCACATGGAGTTTAGAAATCCTAGATTGGGAAGCGCACCCTGCGCCAGCTGGTTGATGATTGTATCTTGTCTCTTTATAAAAGCAAATAACTGTCCAACCAAGTTGGTTTGGTGTGAAACCTCGTCTTGGCCATGACTGGTGCTCGAGAGAGGTCCAACCCTCCCTTGGCGTTCACCTTCAGAGTGGGGTTGTTCAAAGCGAGGCATGTTGGAAGTGCTCGGTTGAACAGAACGCCGTTCTTCTGAGTAGCTGAAATAGCACAAAAAATCAAGTTAGAAAAATATGTTATTAATGATACGAGTTATTCATTTCAGGCAAAGAATAATAATAATAATAAACAAAGAAAAAGAGTGTTGTCAAGCTCATTTCTAAGCTTGAGGCACGGGAGTGTAGTTAGTGGATTCAGATTCGTCAACAGTACCATTTTGCCTTGTCCCCGACAACGGCGCCAAAAATTTGAACGACCTAAATCGCGCGTCCAAAAATGGAGACGGATTTGAAGTAGTCAGACTTTTAAATTTATAACCCGAAACCTTCTAGGCCCCCACAACTTTGTTTACGAGGTTGAAGTAGATATACGGGGTCGAACATAGGGACAAGGGTGGTAGTGTTGAGAATGCAGAATTGACACGCTCCACTCTGGCAAAGGGTAAAGAGATAGTAAAATTCCCCAAGGGAATAGTTGGATAAGAATGTCAAAACATAAGAAAACTATCTCCAACTGGAGCTACTAGGAAGATTAAGGTTTTAAGCATTTATCAGTTTTTAGGGGTTTTCATGCAATAGAAACAGAGAGATAATACTAATGCTGAAGCAAGGTACAAAGGAGAAAACTTCGATAAAACAAGCGACAACAGAAACAATCTTGTATCCATCCTCTCAAAGAGGGTACCTCTAACCAAGCATCAACACCCCTCTCGAGGTTGTTGGACCTTAAGTTAGAGTGGAAAGGTGACTAAAGCAACTCTGATTCCGGGCACTCTCGTACTCCAGAATCAGACCAAACACTAGAGCTACAACACCTCTCTCGAGGTTGTTGCAACGGGAAAACACGATTCAGTAGCTAATCAAAACGCGATACAAGCATACAAGCTTGAGTTCAGATGTTAAACATAGCAATCATCCAACAAAGGTACAAAACATAAAGCAGAAGATAATTAAACTCTTCTAATTCCATTAACATGTAAGGGTCTAATTACATTGCATAAGTAAAAGAATTAAATGACTGAAATAATAAAGATAAATGTCACCTTCTTGATATAGAAGGACAATAGACTACATCAGACCATCCAGCCTGATACCGGGCAGGAGCCTTGCCCGATACAACCATGTCGGGCGGAACACCCTCTCGGGTGACACGCTCATGATGGGAAGATTGTATCGCGTGAGGTGCCCTTGCCCGATACGATCGTGTCGGGCGGCACCCTCTGGGGAGACACGCCGCCACTGGCGATACGTATCAGGGTTTGGTATCGTGGCGGGCTAGAGTGATACTTCAAGTATCAGTAACTTGTATCGGTTATTGTTGTTGGCCGATATCATCCTGCAGTGGTGCCTGAGATGACCCTAAGTGAACCATTCCCTCCCTCTCGGGATGGGGAAGTGCTCACCTAGAATCACCCACCACAACCCCTGAGGCACGATACACTAGCTCTTGCAGCTTTCCTGAGTTGGCTTGCACAGGGTTCTGACCTGTCTTTTCGGCTTCCTGTAGCTGCTATTTGTAGGCAGCGATTGGGGAAGTTATGGTGCTCTGGGCGCCACGTGTCCTTCATCAGCTCTTATTATTGCGGATTCGGTGGATGGCCGATAGCAGTATCGCCCGACACAAGGATGTCGGCTGTCGGGCATCTTGACGCGTGGCACCTGCCGGTGGGTGGCCTGTATCACGTGACATGCTTCAGCTGTCGTGGCGAGCCTGGCTCCCTGTCGAGTAGAGAGGCGTATTGTCCGTTAGTTCCTTCTTGCACGACATCCTCATGTCACGCGTCAGTGTATTGTGCTACCCTGTCGGGTAGTGCATATCAGCCGGCTGGTGGGAAGGTTGATGCAGGTGGAGCATGTTTGTGGGCCATGATGGGCCTTTTTTATGATAAATGAGTCAAAAATGGAGGAAAACTCTACAAAAGATGGAAATATTGAGTTACGACCGTAGCGTGGTCTGCTATTGCAAAAGTACATATAAAAATAGAGGAAAACAATTTAAAAGGGTAGTTTTGATAACAAAATAAGAGTAAAAAACATCACAAATTCAGTGTTATCATTGTGGTCTCTCCACAAGTGAAGATGTGGAATGGCGAGTTGGTGTAGGTCTTGGTGGGATGCTTGATGAAGATGTAATTGTTACCCACTTTGCTTGTTTTGGAAGCTTTTGGATCTCTGTCTTCACCTCTTCTATCATGGCATCAATATTCTCCTCAGATGCCTCCTCTTCTTCCTCCTCATAAGTAGCATCAATGATGTGGTAAACATCTAATAATCGAGTGTGGGAGCCGCTCATGGATGTTGAGCGACAAAGTGAAGTGGAGACTCAATTTGAAGGTGATGGGTGTGCAAGGGGATGCAGATGTTTAAGGATGCTTTCTTAGTGTGCATGTTGCCTTCAGTGATTACCTCAAGGCTCTTTTGAGCTTCCATCTTCACAACCTTTTCTATATCCATCATGGTGTGGAGGTGGTGGTAGAGTTGAGCACTGTTATTTTCAGATTTGGTGGTAGAGGGGTGAAATGGAGGCATGAGTGGGGTGGAATCAGATCGTGGAGGTGTAGTTGTGGCAATGTATGTATGAGAAGTGCATTCATAGTAGGAAAGATCGAACTTTTGGTATTTTTCTGGGTTCCATAAGTGGAGGATCTAGTGGTGGAAGAAGTGGATCTAGGGGTTGATTCAATGGAGATTGGGTGGTGGAAAAGGAAGAGGAGGATATGCAGAGGTGTAGGAAGTGATATGGATGTGGATTGGTGGTATATTGAGGCTGGAGGAGGGACATATTGGGAGTAGAAGGTCACCAGATGCCACCTTGATTGAGGAGGTTTGTTGAGTGTAGGTTAGAATGCAGGGGGTCATGGTGGAATAGGTATGTTAAGTGAAAATTTTAGGTGGGGGCCACGAGTGAGGTGGAATGTGGGTGGTATGACATTGGTAGATGCCACAACTGTGTTGGTGGTGATGATGGACGCTACTTGACCCTCACCATAGTCATGGCCATGACCAAGGTTGTCATGTCTTTTGGGTGCCTCGGTCGTGGGGTTGCCCATGGTCGTAGCCATTCCTTCACAAAACTTCACCTTTGTCTGTGACATTATTATCAAATCCCCTCGGTCGTGGTGGATCACCATGGTCGAGTTGTGCCTCTCCTACCACACCTGTGCTGGACACTGATGGAGCTGAGACTTACACCAAAAGATTTTACTCTTCCAATGGGAGTCCCAGGGTTATGCACCAAAAAACCCTAGAGAGAGAGTTGATGTCTTTCCCCAGGTTTACCTATAACTGGTGCTTAGATAAACACTCCAACCCCATAAGAGTATGGGAGCCTTATCATAGTACATATTTAGGATCGAACCCAAAAGACAACGGTCTTGTTGCAAGCAACGAGATGGAATACATATAGAACTTCACTTAGTTACTTACTAGTTGGTACTTATATCAAAAGTTGGATTTTGATGGTTTTAAACTAAGAACATGAAAAGTAAATAAAGCAAGTAAATCTAAGAGTTAAACTATGATAAAGATCACTAGTGTGTGATCAGTTTTTCACCGCCACTACACATCGATCAACACATGTAAAGCAAAACTTAACCTGCAAAAAGAGTTCGGTCAGTTAGTATCCTTGTAGACCTAGCCTCCTTTCGGATAATCTAGCTACAAGAAGTGTGGGAATGTTGCAACGCCAGCCATTCCCAATCAAATGGTCACATTACTTTACATCATTTCCCTCGCAAAGTGTGTTCCTCGACTTACCAAGGTTACACTTCCATACGCCAACTGATTCCATTTCATAGTATGAAAGTGCAACGGATGATAGTGAGTTTACTCCACTCCTTGAGATACACCTCTAGATACCGAAACAGATACATGGTGGATACATGCATCAAGAACCAACATGCAAATGAGTTTCGAATCTAATAGTACACACGTAGACAATTCATACTAAAAGATAAAAGATAATACAAGTTGGAGATCTAGCAACAAGTATTCATTAATCGTTTGATGTTGAACCGATAAAGATAAGAACTCTACATTACAACCTAAGGATTACATTTTACATGATATGCAAGTATGGGTAGCGGGGCTACTCCCTGCACCCTAGTGAAGAAGACTACTCCCTCATGACTAAGACCAAGAAGGAGGCGAGAAGAGAGAGAGAGAGCATCATCCCCACAAAGGAGGGAGGAAAGTCAACCCCTTGGAGAGAGAGAGAGTAATGATCCACTAGTCTTCGTAGGTTGCACGATGAGGAGGTCTCCCCTTCCCACCTTCTTGATGAAGAAGGAGAAAGTAGCTTCAAGATGGAGTATGGATCTCAGACCGGCAGCCCCAGGGCGGAGGATGAAGTGGCAGGAGCTCTGGAACAATTGGGGCAGCCTTCGGACGTCTGAGACTTGATATTCGATGGAGGACCCTTGGGGTCTTATTTATAGGCCTTGAGTGAAGTCCAAATAGTTTGGAGACAGTTTGGACCTCAAGATCGTTTCGGAACTCAAGACCGTTTGGAATCATGTGGTTTCGGGACCGCATGAACTCTATGCGGTCTCGGGACCGTTTGGCTTCATGCGGTCTTTGGACCGTTTGACTCCATGCGGTCTCGGGACCGGTTGGCTTCATGCGGTCTTGGGACCGTTTGACTCCATGCGGTCTCGGGACCGATTGGCTTCATGCGGTCTCGGGACCGTTTGAACTCCATGCGGTCTCGGGACCGTTTGGCTTCATGCGGTCTTGGGACCGTTTGACTCCATGCGGTCTCGGGACCGGTTGGCTTCATGCGGTCTTGGGACCGTTTGACTCCATGCGGTCTCGGGACCGGTTGGCTTCATGCGGTCTTGGGACCATTTGAACTCCATGCGGTCTCGGGACCGGTTGGCTTCATGCGGTCTTGGGACCGTTTGAACTCCATGCGGTCTCGGGACCGTTTGGCTTCATGCGGTCTTGAGACCATTTGAATCCACTCGGTCTTGAGGCTGAGTTATTCTTTTATGATTTTTTTGTGCTTTTTTTGCATATATGAAAGGAAAAAGTTAGTATGATGGTGTATTTACAAAAAAAGGATAAAATTAGGATTATGTATAGTTTAAACTTAAGAAGAGTATGGAAAACTAAGGAAAAAAACTAAGATAATCGACTAAAATAGGAGGTCATCAGACACCATTGTCATATTATCCTTCATGTGCACAGTCGTGGGGAATTCCACGACTGCGTCCATTCCTACACAAAACTACACTCTTCTCTGTAACATTTTCATTAATTTCTCCACAGCTATTTTGCATCACCACATTGTCACTAAAAATTTTGTAAATCATCACACTTTCTAATTTCATTAAATGGATGCCACATTTTCTTCACACAACCATCCTTGCAGTCATCTTTACATTCTCTTCAACCTATCACCTGCTATATCTTCAAAAACTAAACAAAACTTATTAAACACAAGTTCATGTGTGTGTTTTTCTTGGAACCATGCAAAATCAAAGCAAAAGTATCAAAAAGTGAAGGTTGGGTGTAAAAGTTCCCAAACCTAGGTGGGTTGTTGTTATAACCCCAAATTTTGGGTTCAAGTGGTGATAAATATAATTTCTCATATTAAAGATGTTTGAACAAATAATAATATATTTGGTTGAGAATAATTGGATTTCGTTTAAAATAGCCTTGTTATTTGATTTGTGGGCTTTATTGGCTATTGGGCCCAATAAAAAGGAAAATAACAAAGGAAATTCGAGTAATAAATGGATAATTGAATATTCGAGAAAAGAAATAATGGAAACCTCTAGAAGACAAATACAAAGAGGATTTCGTGCCTCTTGAATTCTTTGGTTTCCAAGGAGTCTAAAGTTGCAAAGAAAAGCAATAAGAAAAGAAAAGATTAATTATGTATTTCTTTATTAGAGAAAGAAATTGGAAATAATGTGAAAATGTTAGAAATAAGTGGGAAAATGTGTAATTAGGAGATCCTTTGAGGAATTTCATATCCCAAGGATTTTTTATGATAAAATAAATGCCAATGAGGGAAATAAAAGAGAAATAAAGAGAAATCCTCAGAAAGAAATATTTTATTCAGAAATAAACATGATAATGCAAAATAATGCATATAGGTGCATTAAGAAGGATAATGAGTATTACAATAAAATGAATTTCGAAATATATAGTGCCTTGGGATCCAAGGAGTCCCAATTAAAAGGAAAGAAAGAGAAAATATTAAAATTGCCAAATAAGAGGATAATATGATACATTATTAATAAATTTTGTAAAAAAAGGAAAGTATTTTCTTTTAAAAGCGAAAAACATGTTTTCATGACAAATAATCAAAAGGGCAAGTATAAATGAGGATGAGGGTGAAGATTTTCGTATTTCTAAATATTCAAGAAATAAGGTATATCAAAGAGATGTTTAAGAATAGAGAGAAAGCTGGTTTTCTTATGACGGAATTAGATTCCTTTTGGGATAGGATTTTGCATCTTGATGGGTGTGCATCTTGGGGTACAAAAAACCTCCCCTATATAGGGGTTGGCCTTCGAGTTTGAGTTCCAAAAAGATCTCACTCGTATCCCTTCTTCCTCTTCTTATTTCTTATGTGAAAACCCTAACTAGGGTGTAAACCTATCTTTGGAGCATCAAGGGTGGGTTTGGTGGTCCTGTTGGAGGCTATAGGGTCCCACAACATCAACTAGTTGACTGGTGGCCATCCTTTCGCCCTGATCGACGTGCAGTTGCGGCCGTAGGGCTGCAATGGCGCTCACGTGTGCAGGCCAGAAGCTCTTGAATAAGACGCCTAGGCCGCGACCTGAGTGGAACCCCTGGTGCGTGGGAACGTGGCGGAGCTAATGGGGGACTTGCTGATGGTTTTCTTGTCCGGAGTTGGGAGCTAGAGCCTCCCCTAGGGCTGCGCTCGGCGGCTAGGGCGGAAGCCTTCAGGCTGCCTAAGGTTGAAGAAGTGTAGGGGGCCGTTGGACGATTCTTCCCTTCGCGGGCTAACGGGTCGGCCAACTTAACCAAGGGCAATAGAGTCATTTCGAAATGTTCTCCAAGCAAGTAAGTCACGCTACATGAGAAAGGGGACACATGGCGCGCTCCGGTTGGCCCAAAGTAAGTGGATTTTTGCAAAATTCATATCTCATAAACTGTAGCTCGAATAAATGCAAATAATATATGAAAATTGATCAGGAGAATGAGAGGAATCCATTAAAAATATAAATAGATGTTGATTCCGTTCCTAATTGAAAAGTACTTTAAGTTAATGAAAAGTGCATTAAAGTTAGGTTAACAACCCCAAATGAGGTTAATGATAGAATCAATGATGCCTAATGGGTTAGTTTGAATAATAATAACAACCTGTTGAACGATAATGTTAGTTTAAAATCTAATCTAGATGAGAAATTGCCTGTTTTAAGGATTTAAACCAAGATTTCATGATAATGCATTTAAAAATCCTAACTTTGAGTAAAAGGGGAAGATATCATGAAAATATGTTGTTAAATGATAGTTCTAAGTTTTTGGTGTATGAAAGTCTATAATTCTGGATAAATACCCTAAACGTAGTAATTAGGGTCTTTTCATGAATAAAAGATGGCAAAATGAGTTCATATGTTAATTAAACCCTAATGAGCTTTGAATTAATGATAGATGCACATAATGATCTTGTCATGAATTAAAAGGGATAAAAATAGTAGCTTTAATGTAAAAGAAGTTTAATGAAATTAATTGATGAGTAATGTGCCTATAATATGAAAATAGGATTATATTTTGGTTAAGATAACCTTAATATTGAAGAATAGATGAGATAATTAGGGTTTGTGAGTAATGGCATAAATATAGGGTTTAATATGGTAAAGGATGAAGGAAAACCCTAAATGCAAAATGAAACCCTAAAATGGATACAGAAACCTTAGGAAGAGATTTCAAGTTGGATAGAAAGAATCTTGATAAAGTGTGTAGTAAATGGAATACATGTGTTTTTCAGGATTCTTGAATATGTGGTTGAATTACTTCCTTGGATTGCTTTCTTGGTTGGAATTGATATTAGCTTGAGAAATCTACTGGACAGGTATGTGGTTACGCTTATGAATAACCGTTCTAGTTTCATGGTGATTTCCGAATGTTTTACCGGTTGCTTTAAATATACTGTTCGATGTTTATTTAGTTCATGCAAACTATAATGTGGTTATGACTATCACAAAGAGTATATGCCTACAAACTCAGATCCTAGTTCTCTCTGTGGCATAATAGCTAACCTAGTACAAGGCTGCCTATGGGCAGGACCATCAGGTTAGAGAAAGCCCTAGTACATGGCTACCTATTGGGTAGGTCCATCAGGTCTATGGATGACCTAGTACATGGCTACCTATTGGGTAGGTCCATCAGGTCTATGGATGACTTAGTACATGGCTACCATGGAGGTAGGACCATCAAGTCACGTAGAGTTAGATATTGGGCTACCTTCGGGTAGTGCCATGCGACTCTATTACCTAAAAGAGAGGTGAAATCTATGTCCACTGCAGGGACAACCCAGAGTTCGAGAATATGTATGGATTGAGTTGTATGGCTTAAAATGTAAACTTGATTGTTAAATGATTAATTGAATGATTATATTCTTAGCATAGTTGAACATTATCTATTTCCTCCACATACCAGCTTCGGCTGACCGACGTTTTGTTTGTTGGCGTTTTAGGTACAATGAAAAGAACAAACAATAAAATGACTCCTTGTGAATCAAAGAATTAAAGAACAAGGAGGAACTAGTTAGAATAGTTCAACTGAGGTTAGAAGTTTAGTTTGTTCCAATCTCTTCAAAGGTATGCAAAGAAAAAATTTTATTACCATTTTCAGTATAGTCTTTTAGAATTTAATAATTGTTTATGGTTATATGTCGAACCTTTGATCTGGGATTAATACGTGTGGCTTCAACCTCTTGGTCTCCCTTAATTGGGGGTTACTGAAAGGTGAGGTCGTAACATTTGGTATCAGAGCGTAGGTTCCTCATTTAACCATTAATAATTATTAAATTTTACAAACTCCATAGAACCCAAGGGAGTTATTAGAGGAGTATCCAAAAGATGGAGGTGTCTAGAAAGGGATCACGATCGGGGGCTGGCAAGATTTTCCTCTGCACCGCTAGTCGGAATACGAGGACTCCCGGACCCGTGTGACCGCCTGGCCAAAGTCTTAGGGTATGAATCGAAATAAGATACCTTTAGGACTTCTCATCTTATTCATCCCTTCTCATCACAAAATTCTGATAAGGACATAAAGGATTAGGATTTCCTTTCTTCTCCTCACCCTCCTGAGGTATGGGTAAGGTTAATAAGGTTTAAGGAATACTCCACTAAATCAATGAAAGGCATCTAAATAAGATGTCATGGACATAAGCTTAATAGATTAAGCGCAAAATAAATAATAGATACATGCTTAAGTCGTATGACATAAGTTGTCATGTCCTCAGAAGAGACCTGAGGCTAGACCTTCTTGTCAGGAGGATACGTTAGTCTTGGAGATAGAGATCTCCATTGCAAGTAGAGACCTGACACATCCTCTGAGGATGATGCTAACCCTAACCCTAAGTGAAGGTTAGAGAGAGATGAGTTGGACCAGGTGTTTAAAAGGGACATGCCTTTGGGATGCCATACGATCCATGGGTGACCTAGCACCTTTGGCAACCCAACCCTGGGAAGGGTCGTGCATGTCAGGGTAAAGGATAGCTCCTTAGATGATGATCTTAGTGAAGGACCATAGAAACCCTATGGGCTGGTACAAGTAGGGCATAGCTGGCACCTAGGGAACGTCATAATGCGGATAGTAGGATGAAACCTTGGATAAGGAATTATGATGGAACATAAAGGGTTATGGATGATCTTGAGCAACCATAAGTGCGAACCTAGGCTTCACCAATATAGAGAATGTTTTGGAGGTTGATCCTTCATGAAGAGAGGACCTCTAATGGTAAGGTTGGTTGTAGGGTTAGTTCTAGGGAGAGCAGGAAACCCAGCAAGAAGGTTGGAAGCCTAAAACCCTAAACAATGGATGATAGTGGTTGCCTCATAAGTTGATGATATCTTAGTTGCCTTTAGAGGGACCAAACCCTATACAGTGAAGATGAAGCATATGGTGCCTATGTGCCTACAATATAGGTGTTTACCTTTTGAGGTAGGAAAAAGAGTTCCTTAGACCTAGAAAGGTTTAGCAGCAGGTTATGAGGCCTTGTACCTTGTTGGTTGTCCTTAGGGAGGACCCAACTCTAAGTGTTGCTTGAGTTGAAGGATGACAAGGAGTGCGTGTCATGCCTTTTTCATGCTTGGTTGTAGTTAAGAGACAGAGCATGCAGTGAACCTAGGGTTCCTAGGCCTAAGAGGGGAAGTGGTATACCTAATGCTCATGATGAGAATTATGTTTCTATAGTTTCGAGCATGGTACGCCTCATAAATAAAGGAAAATGGAAGCCCCTTAAGTTTAAGGTATGTTTGGTGAACCCCTTATAGGTAGGTTGATGATAAAGTGGAAAGTTTTATCTTGTTCCAACATCGAGGAAAGAAGGATAAGTATGACCTAGCATGGTACAGTGAGTGGGCTGCTTATGCCTTAATGGCTTGCTAGGGTTAATTAGGCTCGTGTGTATGTAAACCCTAGACCTAAGAGCTTTTGTGACCTTAGAGATAGATTTCCTCCCATCCTAGGAGAGGGACCCCTTTGGAAGGGTGTATATCAGTTTTGTTGGTTCAAAGCAACCTAAAGAGGTCTCTTAGGATCTTGAAAAGCTAAGTGAAAAGTACATGGTATGAGGATGAACATGTAGACCCATAGATATCTATCTCTATTTGCATATGAATGCGTTACATGGAAGTGACCGGTAAGGGGCTTGACCAAGGTAGGCAGGTTGCCGTGATCCCTATGAAAGAATGAGGGCCAGCCCAGGAATACAAAAAGAGAAATGATGAAGACATGGGTAAGGTTCTAAGTGAACATGCACTATAATGGTGAATGCTAAGTCGATCCTAGGGTCAGGTAGGGATAAGACTGATAAAGGTAGGAGTTGCCTAATTCCCCAGTTGCACATGACCATAGGGTCGGGAGGTAACAGCTATCATTGTCTGAGGGCCATGGGTTAGGAGATTGATCACCTTCATGAACTCATGGGACCCAAAGGGTAGATGAGTAGGGCACTCTCTTGATGCATGAGGGAAGAGGGATGACCCCAAAGGAGTCGGTACCCTATAGACCTAGAGGAGATGACCAAGGATATAAACCTCAACAGGGTCAAGATTAGTTTGATATCATGATGGTTGTGATGAAGAGACATATGTGGCACGTTGCAACTTGGATTTAAAGGTGTACTGGCAAGGTGGGATGTACCATCTCTACTCTTGGAATAGGAAGAACTCTGTATTTGTACTGCAGCCAAATGCTTATTTCCTCTTGTTATGGGGGTGAGAGATAGGACATTATGCATGTCATACACCAAGGATAAGAGATGAGGTAGGTTGGAAAATTGCCATGAGAAATGGGGATAGAGAAGATAACCTACCCTAGTAAAGTGAATGATACATAAATGGTTTGTAAACACTAAAAGAAATGAGGTAGTCTCCTTATGAGGATGTTTGTATCATGAGCTATGTGGAACTTAGAAGTTATACCAAGTTGAGTTTGATCACCATGATGATAGAATCAGAGAGTGTTCTTATGAAGATAAACATATAGTTTGAGGTGACATGATAAGTGAAATACATGGAAGTGTATGTCTTCAATGTTACCTAATACCTAAGGATGTGAAGTGGTAATGGATGCTCTGATTGAGTTACATATTACTTGTTTGACTAGAAATTAGAAGAGGTTGTTTGGCTAACCCTAAGTTTGAAAAGGAGAGGTGTTTCAATAACACTCAGATGTAACAAGATGCGTTGAAAAGTTAAGGGTTGTTTGGTTATCCAGTCTAGTCCTTGATGTAATTAAAGGACGGTGGTAGAACCTCAGATGCACTTCTTTGGAAAATAAGGTGATGAAACCCTGACTAGAGTGGTTTAGGGTTTCACAGGAATCGATCTTGAAAAATCATGACATACAGGAAATCATGATACACCATGGAGATGGCAATAGAACGTTAGATGCTTAAGATGAAGTTGCATGTGGTATATGGCCATGCAAGCCAGGAGGTAAAGGATGAACCCCAGTAACCCAGTGTATCGATATGGAGGACAAAAGAATCCCTGAGTGGGAATGAGAGCTCAACGCTATGGAAGTTGTGATAAGTCTTCCCAGGATCAAGGAAGGTCGAGATGCAATAGGGGTTATGGTAGGTCGCCTTACCTAGAAAACATGAAAAAGAAAGAGCTTTGTTAGGGGACAAATCTAGTTGAACTACCCATGAGAGATATTGTTCAACTACACCATGAAGCGAGTTCAAAGGTTCTTGAGTTTGACCTAAAAGTTCACTTCCATAAAGTGGAAGTAGGTACATGAAAAACTCAATGTTAGTATAGTTTATCACCCCTAACTATGGTTAGTATGATCCAAACTAAAGGGGTATGATGAGGGCATGTGTGCTCGTTCAGGGTGATATCTAGAGACAGTTCTTATCCTATGAAAGATGTGACAGAGACCACTATAGCCAATATCGGGTATTATATGAAGCTCTGTAAGGGAGGTTGTGTCGGTCACCACTTCAGTAAGGTGATGTTGGTGAAAAGGGCCACGAGATGGTTAGAAATGGACCACGTGATGGTTAGAAAAGGGACCCCAGTGTGTGTAGATGAAGTCACTTTGATTTTTCAAAGGCTGAAAGGAGCCTAGAGACGATGGGAGTCATGAGCAGATGCAAAGTAGACTGACATACAAGTTACTGTGGGAGAAAATGTGACATGAAAATCCGACCCCTCTAAGTTATGACTAAGAAAGCTGAGTCCCCGATACACGGGTCCATTAGAGATGGATGGGTGGAGAAGGTTAGGTTTGACCCTACCTCTCAAGATAGAGTAATGTGAGATGAGTTCCATGTGTCCAATTTAGAGCACTATGTGAGGTACCCGACCATGTGCTGGGCAATGAACCTAGTGAGCCCCAAGGGTGGCTGAAATGACCTAAGTCACCTGTGCAGTTTATATACGCCAGAGTGAAAGAACTCAGAGAAAAGAATAAGTGATGATAAACGTTCTTTGGAAGTGCCATGGGTAGGGAAAAGCCACATAGGGGCCAATGATGGACATGGAAAAGTCTTATCCTGAATTGTTTGTTTGCTTGCCTAAATTTTGAGGACAAAATTCCTATAAGAGGGGAAGGATGTTATAACCCCAAATTTTGGGTTCAAGTGGTGAGAAATATAATTTCTCATATTAAAGATGTTTGAACAAATAATCATGTATTTGGTTGAGAATAATTGTATTTCGTTTAAAATAGCATTCTTATTTGATTTGTGGGCTTTATTGGGTATTGGGCCCAATAAAAAGGAAAATAACAAAGGAAATTCGATTAATAAATGGATAATTGAATATTCGAGAAAAGAAATAACGGAAACCTCTACAAGGCAAATACAAAGAGGATTTCGTGCCTCTTGGATTCCTTGGGTTCCAAGGAGTCTAAAGTTGCAAAGAAAAGCAATAAGAAAAGAAAAGATTAATTATGTATTTCTTTATTAGAGAAAGAAATTGGAAATAATGTGAAAATGTCAGAAATAAGTGGGAAAAGGTGTAATTAGGAGATCCTTTGAGGAATTTCGTATCCCAAGGATTTCTTATGATAAAAGAAATGCCAATGAGGAAAATAAAAGAGAAATAAAGAGAAATCCTCAGAAAGAAATATTTTATTCAGAAATAAACATGATAATGCAAAATAATGCATATAGATGCATTAAGATGGATAATGAGTATTCCAATAAAATGAATTTCGAAATATATAGTTCCTTGGGATCCAAGGAGTCCCAATAAAAAGGAAAGAAAGAGAAAATATTAAAATTTCCAAATAAGAGGATAATATGATACATTATTAATAAATTTTGTAAAAAGGAAAGTATTTTCTTTTAAAAGCGAAAAACATGTTTTCATGACAAATAATCAAAAGGGCAAGTATAAATGAGGATGAGGGTGAAGATTTTCGTATTTCTAAATATTCAAGAAATAAGGTATATCAAAGAGATGTTTAAGAACAGAGAGAAAGCTGGTTTTCTTATGACGGAATTAGATTCCTTTTGGGACAGGATTTTGCATCTTGATGGGTGCGCATCTTGGGGTACGAAAAACCTCCCCTATATATAGGGGTTGGCCTTCGGGTTTGAGTTCCAAAAAGATCTCACTCCTATCCCTTCTTCCTCTTCTTATTTCTTATGTGAAAACCCTAATTAGGGTGTAAACCTATCTTTCGAGCATCAAGGGTGGGTTTGATGGTCCTATTGGAGGCTATAGGGTCCCACGACATCAACTAGTTAACTGGTGGCCATCCTTTCGCCCTGATCGACGTGCAGTTGCGGCCGCAGGGCTGTAATGGCGCTCACGTGTGCAGGCCAGAAGCTCTTGAACAAGCTGCCTAGGTCGCGACCTGAGTGGCACCCACGGTGTGTGGGAACGTGGCAGAGCCAATGGGGCACTTGTTGATGGTTTTCATGTCCGGAGTTGGGAGCTAGAGCCGCCCCTAGGGCTGCGCTCGGTGGCCAGGGCGGAAGCCTTCCTGCTGCCTAAGGTTGAAGAAGGGTAGGGGGGCGTTGGACGATTCTACCCTTCATGGGCTAAGGGGTCGGCAAACTTAACCAAGGGCAATAGAGTCATTTCAAAATGTTCTCCAAGCAAGTAAGTCACGCTACATGAGAAATGGGACACATGGCGCGCTCCGGTTGGCCCAATGTAAGTGAATTTTTGCAAAATTCATATCTCGCAAATTGTAGCTCGAATAAATGCAAATAATATATGAAAATTGATAAGGAGAATGAGAGGAATCCATTAAAAATATAAATAGATGTTGATTCCGTTCCTAATTTCAAAAGTACTTTAAGATAATGAAAAGTGCATTAAAGTTAGGTTAACAACCCCAAATGAGGTTAATGATGGAATCTATGATGCCTAATGGGTTAGTTTGAAAAATAATAACCTATTGAACAATAATGTTAGTTTCGAATCTAATCTAGATGAGAAATTGTCTGTTTTAAGGATTTCAACCAAGATTTCATGATAATGCATTTATAAATCCTAACTTTGAGTAAAAGAGGAAGATATCATGAAAATATGTTGTTAAATGATAGTTCTAAGTTTTTGGTGTATGAATGTCTATAATTCTGGATAAATACCCTAAAAGTAGTAATTAGGGTCTTTTCATGAATAAAAGATGGCAAAATGAGTTCATATGCTAATTAAACCCTAATGAGCTTTGAATTAATGATAGATGCACATAATGATCTTGTCATGAATTAAAAGGGATAAAAATAGTAGCTTTAATGTAAAAGAAGTTTAATGAAATTAATTGATGAGTAATGTGCCTATAATATGAAAATAGGATTATATTTTGTTTAAGATAACCTTAATATTGAAGAATAGATGAGATAATTAGGGTTTGTGAGTAATGGCATAAATATAAGGTTTAATATGGTAAAGGATGAAGGAAAACCCTAAATGCAAAACGAAACCCTAAAATGGATATAGAAACCTTAGGAAGTGATTTCAAGTTGGATAGAAAGAATCTTGATAAAGTGTGTAGTAAATGGAATACATGTGTTTTTCAGGATTCTTGAATATGTGGGTGAATTACTTCGTTGGATTGCTTTCTTGGTTGGAATTGATATTAGCTTGACAAATCTACTGGACAGGTATGTGGTTACGCTTATGAATAACCATTCTAGTTTCACGGTGATTTCCAAATGTTTTATCGGTTGCTTTAAATAAACTGTTGGATGTTTATTTAGTTCATGCAAACTATAATGTGGTTATGACTATCACAAAGTGTATATGCCTACAAACTCAGATCCTGGTTCTCTCTGTGGCATAATAGCTAACCTAGTACATGGCTGCCTATGGGCAGGACCATCAGGTTAGAGAAAGGCCTAGTACATGGCTACCTATTGGGTAGGTCCATCAGGTCTATGGATGACCTAATACATGGCTACCTATTGGGTAGGTCCATCAGGTCTATGGAGGACTTAGTACATGGCTACCATGGAGGTAGGACCATCAAGTCACGTTGAGTTAGATATTGGGCTACCTTCGGGTAGTGCCATGCGACTCTATTACCTAAAAGAGAGGTGAAATCTATGTCCACTGCAGGGGCAACCCAGAGTTCGAGAATATGTACAGATTGAGTTGTATGGCTTAAAATGTAAACTTGATTGTTAAATGATTAATTGAATGATTATATTGTTAACATAGTTGAACATTATCTGTTTCCTCCACATACCAGCTTCGGCTGACTGACGTTTTGTTTGTCGACGTTTTAGGTACAATGAAAAGAACAAACAGTAAAATGACACCTCGTGAATCCAAGAATTAAAGAACAAGGAGGAACTAGTTAGAATAGTTCAGCTGAGGTTAGAAGTTTAGTTTGTTCCAATCTCTTCAAATGTATGCAAAGAAAAAATTTTATTACCACTTTCAGTATAGTCTGTTAGAATTTAATAATTGTTTATGGTTATATGTCGAACCTTTGATCCGGGATTAATAGGTGCGGCTTCAGCCTCTTGGTCTCCCTTAATTGGGGTTATTGAAAGGTGAGGTCGTAACAGTTGCCTCCCACTAGTGCAAAAGTTTACGCCTTCAGTTGGGCTTATTGATTCTTGATTCGATCTTCCTCATGGAACCTTCCAAGCATCTTTGTAATAGATGTCTCTTTCATATGCATTTAAGCACATCTCTTCATCAACCAGGTCTTCCTCAACTAGCATCACAATATCAAAATTTTGATTTGCTTTGTCCGAACCAACTTCAACAATGACTTACAACTTTGTCCATTAACGGTGAACTCTTTTTCCTTATCACAAAAATCACTATGGCACCAAATGGATACACTTACTTGACAAAATAAGGTCCATCCATATAGATCTATGTTTTTCAGGAGAGAACTTCATCCTACAATTGTACAACCATACACATTGCCCAAGCTCAAAATTCTTCTTCTTGATCAGCTTGTCATGTAAAAACTTGGTCCATTCCTTGTAGCTTTTTGACATCTCATATGCTTCCTGCCTCATTTCATCTAAGTCATGCATCTACAATTTTTTTCTCACTCTGGCAGTGTCTCCACCCATGTCATTGGATTTTAATGCCCATAGTGCCTTGTATTGCATCCACGGGTAGATGGAAGCTTTTACCATACACGAGTTTGAATGGTGTGATGCCATTTGAGGACTTGAAATTTGTCCTATATGCCCATAAAGCTTCATTAAGGCGTAGTGACCAATCCTTGCAGTTTGGTCTCACTGCCTTCTCAAGAATGAGTTTTATCTCCCGATAAGCTAACTCAACTTGACCACTAGTTTGAGGGTGGTAAGGAGTAGCCACAGGATGATCTACACCATGTATTTTTAGCAATCCTTAAAAGGTTCTAAGGATGAAATGGCTTCAGCCATCACTGATCTTTGCTCGTGGTATACTAAATTGGCTGAAGATGTTCGACTTGACAAAGTCACAAAACCTCTTTGTGATCATTCATCCTTGTGGAAACTTCTTCAACCACTTGGATACATAATGTACACATATCTGAAAGAGGGGAAAATGGACCCATGAAGTCAATTTCATAAACATCAAGCACCTCAACCAATAGAATGGGTGATAACGGAATCTTGTCTCTCTTAGAGATAGTGCCCACCTTTTGTCACTTCAAACAACACTTGCAATATTCATGAGTGTCTTTGAACAACATTGGCCAATAGAATCCAATTTTAAGAATTTTACTGATTCTGCGCTTTCTGTCGAAATGACATCCACACAGACCAGAGTGGAACATGGGGATGATCTATTGATGCTCAGTTTGATAGATACATCTTCTTATGAGTTGGTTAGGACAATACTTCAAAAGATGTGGATCATCCCAAACATAGTTCTTCACCATGGAAAACAACCTCATGCTTTCTTCTCTAGTCCACGTGATTGCTACTCTCCCACTTGTTAAAAATTTAGCTATGTGCTTGTTCCATGGTATTTGAGTTGAGTCAAGCAAAAAGAGTTACTCATGGGGCATTGTCTCCTTGATCCAGTTCACCTCATCATAAGGTGCCTCAATGCGGGAGAGATGATCAGATATATAATTTTCCACTCCCTTCTTGTCAATGATTTCCAATCAAATTCTGAAGCAAAAGGATCTAGCAAATAAACCTTGGCTTAGAATCTTTTTTCCCCATGAAATATTTGAAGGTTGCCTGATTTGTGTACACCACGACCTTGTTTTGCAAGAGATAATAATGTAACTTTTTCAGTACGAAGATGACAATGAGCAACTCCTTCTCTGTAGTGGTGTAGTTTCTTTGTGCTTCATCTAGAGTTTTTCTTGCATAATTGATGGAATGTCAAACCTGACCAATCCTTTGGCTCAAAATAGTCCCCACTACCATATTTGATTCATTAGTCATCATTTCAAATGGCAAAGAGAATTCTGGGGGCTGCATAATAGAAGAAGAGACTAACTTATGCTTTAATATGTTGAATTCTTCAACACACTTGTCATCATAACTGAATTCCACATCCTTTTTTAACAATTAGCAAAGAGGCCTTCAAAATTTTATTGAAATCATTGATGAATAGGCGGTAGAAACCTGCATGTCCCAAAAAAGAACATACATGTCTTATGGTGTAATGAATAGTAAGAGTGGAAATTAGGCCCACTTTGGCCTTATAAAACTCAATCCCTTATTTAGAGACCCAATGTCCCAAAACTATACCTTCTAGGGCCATGAAGTGGCTTTTCTCCCATGACAGTACCAAGCAAACTTTTACACATTTTTCAATAACAACAAAAAGGTGGAGCAGATAGTCATCAATAGTCTTTCCAAAAACTGATAATTCATCCATGAAGACCTCATGAGACGAATCCAACATATCAACATAGATCGATGTTACACATATGTGAAACTAAGATTGGGCATTGTACAACCCAAATGACATCCTCCTGTAGGAAAAAGTGTTCCTAGGACATGTGAATGTGGTGGTATTTTCCTGATCCACTAGGTGTATTTCCACCTGAAAGTAATCTGAGTATCCATGAAGAAAGCATTATAAGATCTTCCCTGTAAGTCTTTCTAAGATATGATCTATAAAATGGAGGGGGGAGTGGTCCTTCTTGGTCTTTCCATTTAGTTTTCTATAATCTGCACAGATCCTCCACATTGATTACTCTATCACTGACATCAACTATTCACCCTCATTCTCATCTACTGTGATCCCACCCTTCTTGGGCACAACCTAGATGGGGCTCACCCAAGGGCTATTAGAAATGGGGTAGATGATCCCAACATCTAGCAACTTTACTACTTTTTTATGACTTCTTTCAGCTTTGGATTCAACCTTCTTTGCATTTTCTACTTTGTCCTGGCATCATCTTCAAGGTAAATCCTATGAGCACATATGGAAGGGTCAACGCCCCTCACATCAGTAATGGACTATACAATGTCCTGATTGTTTTTCTTCAAAACTGCCAACATGTCATCTTCTTGTTCTGAAGAGAAGATAAAGGAAATGATCACCGGAAAGGCATCATTTGAACCTAGGAAATAATACATCAACCCTTCAGGAAGAGAATTGAACTCAAGGATTGGTAGTTCTTCAAGGGAATTATTCAAAGGTTATTTCAGACTGAGACAGGAGGTCCTCACTTACAGCCACTAAGGATAGCTCATCTTCCTCATCCTAATCATCATGCGGGAATTCCACACTAGTATCTAGACCTCTACCCTGAGTGGCGATTTGAATCCATGTAGGTAGGCATTCCTCTACAATCTCATCAAGATACTCAATAAAATATATCTTCATCTGCGACACCTATCACCTTGGCTTTAGCAGAAGATTTAAAAAATATTCAACTGGATCTTCATGTGCATGAAGGTCACATACATGGTACTAGTCCTCACATGAATCACTACATCGGCTGTAGCCAAGAAGGGTCTCTGGTGCGTCCCACAAGAGGTGCACACACTAATCCATTTGGATTTGACTAGATGACCCCCTCGAGATCAGGACACATGGTGGAATAACTTTCAAAATTTATAAAGACTTACACGGACACACCTACTTTGACTAAAACAGTACACCCACAAGCACACATGTTTGTGTAGTAGTACAAGAGGGTGACAAGCTATAGGGTTGATCAATAGGGAGAAAAGGGGGCACTAGAGCTAGGTTAATTTTTGTCTAAGTTCCTAATGCGGAGTCTAGGGTTGATGGGTTTTATGGTTGATTTGATTGTTATACCAAGGGTTGAACAGGAAAGAAATTAAAGGAAAACAAACAAGATCAAAACCTTAGTTACCCTAGATAGTTAATTCTAGTGTGCAAGAAAAGACAAGGCAAGCAATAACAGGACAAGCTATTCTAAGGCAACCAAGAAAAGGTCTACACTACACTAAGCTAGTAAGCAGGGCAAAAGAACATTTATAGGCCCAACTAGCAAGAGCAATGAAAGAACAAGGCAAGAATCTAACTAAGCTAGTAAAGAGCTAACTAAGCTAGCACTAGCTAAATAAGATTGCAATTAGGGTTTTAAAGAAATAAAGGGATGTGTGGGTTGTTTAGGGGAAGCACTTATCAATTAGGTTGGGGTAACATGTAAAAATTAGGATTTCATTTAGATTACCAAACCAAACAACAAGCTAGAGTGTAATGAATTTCCCTACATTACTAACTGACCATAGATATGATAGGTTGTGTATAGAGGAACTAGTCCCTAACACCTCATACTACCCTTACAAGGCTCAATTGGGTTAGGTTTTAGGTGCAATTAAATTATAGTATAAACAAGACTAGGTTTCTAGTTTAGATAATCTTAAGGTGATTAGGGGCTGAGGGCAGTAATGGCAGTGGAGGTGAGGTTTTAGGAACCACATCACCCAAATTTTAGCCTTGAGAAAGATCCACGCTAAGCACACTAAATTCATCTAAACTAGCTAGTTAGATCTCTCAACTAGTGTTAGGAGAATTGATTAGAATGTAGAAAGATGGGTAGCCAGCTAGGGATCCATGAATTGGACCTAGGAGAAAATTCCAAAATTCACACATATAAGAAATTTCTGAATTCCTATGTCTTTTGCAGCACAACCCAAAAAGAAATTTATGAAGAGTGAGATAGAAATAGAACATAATCATTAGCAAATGAAATTAGAATGTTTACGTATTATTTTACCCCAACATTGTATTAAAGTAACATTATTGGCTCCAAACAGCCCACCTATGGGGCCTAGCTACTCATGGAAATGGAAAATACAAAAAGAAAGGAGAAAGAGGTAGAAGAAGCCATAGAGCTCAGTGTAGATGGAGTAATCCTCTTCTTTTGCTACTGCAAGAAGTCCTCCTTCTTCCAAGGTGCAAGGACATGGGATGATGGTGGAATAGGGTCAAAACACTAGGAAACTAGGGTTTTGGTGGTGGAAATGGTGAAATGGAATGGAATGGAGGTGGAAATGAAGTGGAATGGCTAAGGGGTGAAAATAGGGTGATAGAAGGTAGTCAAGGGTAGCCTAGGGTCGACAACCTCGACCTTCAGCCAAGACCCATGTATACATATGTGGGGAGGAAGAAATAGGTCGGGTAGGGGTAAAGTGGGAAATCCAATGGAAAAGTAGCTACATTTTTTTGAGTAGCATGGTCATGATTCGCATCACGACCGTGGTTGAGTGTGAGTGGAATGATCATGGTGGATGGGAATGTCTAAGGTGAAAAATAGTGAAAAATGACAATAACACTAGTAGATTGGAACTGAAGTTGGCATGTATATGGTGGTCACCACGGTTGTGGTGGGGAAAGGGTGGCACGACTGTGGTTGTCACCACAACTGTAGTGTCTTGGAGTTGGCTGCCTGTTCTCTGCTCCACAACCGTTCTAGATCAGCTGCTACACGGTCATGCAAGATGACATAACTGTTTTGGGTCTTGGTGCCATGACCATTTTATGTGTCACAGCCGTGGTGATTTCTGTAATGCTTGAAGGTTGACTTTGTTGGTTTTTAATGGGCTAGCACGTCCATTCTATGGTACCACGGCTATGATGGTCTCTGGATCAACACTTTGAGTTGAATCTTTATTCATTCTTGGACATCTGTTTATTAAATTATTTTTGGCCACTAGGGGTAGGATGAGGGAGTCTTGGACTTTACTTTGGGCCTCTCTAAGGGTACATAAACACTAAGATTACTCCTTCTCTCTATCATCCATCCAAGCGTTGTCCAAATGCCTAAAATACATTCAAATAATGTACGTAAGTGTATTTTACCCAAATATGCATATCATGGGAAACAACATGTAATATAATAGGTATAGATGTAATTAAAATGCAACATGACACTATATGAAGCCATAAAATAAGAATGTGCCACCACCCCAAACTTAAAACAAACTTGGCCTCAAGTATGCTCGAACTTAATCTCTCTACAATCATTCTACAATCAAGAAATGAAAAATGCAATGCAATAGGTGAATATGGACTAGATGGGCTAAAAGATGATTAGGTACATGCATTCTTCCTATCTCCTCTCCTCTTTCACAAACCAATCATGATTAGAGCATTGATCCTGCAAACATCAAATATAGAGCATAGAAAACACAATCAATCCATATGTTTGTCATATCACTCCGGGTAAAGCGTTTCATCATATTAAAGGTAAAAAATGACTAATTTTGCTATTTTAAATTCATGCATTCAATCTCAAATGTCCAACCACACGAAGTAACCCATGTGTCTACGAAAAAGGGCAAAATGAGATAGGTTTGATGTTTCCTAGCTCCATGGGCATGCAAAAGCAAGAAAGGGTTATGGTAAGATATTGGAGTGCTTTTACACATTCATCTATTCTTTATTTAGATGCTCTTAAATATGAGAATCTTTTTCTTATTTATTTTCATTTTCTTTTTCTTTGCCCTTGATGTGGATAGAAAACATATGATGTGATTGAAGTAAGGGTAAGGATATCCCCACCCCAAACTTTTGGAGGTGGTCAAGGCTGAATGTGTGCACTTTGGCATCCTTTCATGAGGAATAGAGGTAAGAACATGGTATAAGAAATGTGAGTCAAAGAGGGGTTTCTAGTGTGGACATCAACATGAGATCTCCTACATAAAAGTTACTCCAACAATTTCATCAAGCAATGGCATACCACTTGAATGAGCAATATTAAAGCCACATTTCTATAATGAGATTTTATACAACTTTAAGTGTTTGTGGCTTGCTTCAACACAATTCAATCAAAAAGTTCACAAGCATTAGAGAGGTGGTTCACATGTGAAAAGTCAAGATTGAGGCCATTTAGCAATAAACAATGATAATTCAGTTGCACTTGTCAAAGGGCATAATTTTCAATCCAAAAAGTAATGATTTAGTCAAAACACACTTTTTAGGCAAGAAGTTCTAAACTTGGCCAAAATGGTGCCAAATCGCCTTCAATCACATCTAATCTTTCATTATGGAAAATAAAGCAGGAAGCCAAGACAGTTATGCATGCAAAAATTACAAAAATGTACATGATATGCAATGCATGACCAAAAGATAAAAAATTTCAAAATTACACAAAAATTTGCAGAAAGTAAACTACATGACATGCAAGTATGCAAAATAGGTAAAATCTAACCTAGATAGCAAAAGCAACAAAATAAAACAAGAAGACAAAACTAAATGGAAGGTAAAATGAAAAATGAGTGAAATGAGAAAGGGTATACCACCCTGCCACCCCAAAATTTTGAACCATGTTATCCTCAACATGACACTAAAGTCTAGGAGTGACAGGGTAGATGATCATGGTGGTGGCTCCAGTGGTGGTCCTCCCTGTAGAGGAGGATACTAGTAGTAGTTTCCCAGTAGTGTTCTTGTGGAGGTAGGTACTCATCCTGATTTGTTAAAAGTGATCCCCACCAATCTCTCCCCCATTGGGGGTTCCACTGGGCTTGGGCATGCTGGAAGCAATACATGTGCTTGATATGATGGTGCATCTACTGATGATCTAACCACAATGCGATGGAATCCCTCATTTGCCCACAAAATCCTATCATGTGTGTCTTGAATACCCTCCAGCTGCACACGTATTGTAGCCATGTCGTATGCATTCACTGAAGGCTAATGTGACTGTTGTGATGTCTCTACCTCTCATTACATCACCCTACGTGCCTCTCTCTCCTCATCTATCCTCCTCTGCTTGGAAGCTTCCTGTGCCTCTCCTAGTCCCTTGGGAATGATCTGTAGCTTCTGGAAAGTGTCCTGGGGTTTCTCTTCCTCCCATATCCTTAGTCTATCCAAGAACTCTGGTGTGGGGCCAAATTCTTCTATTGGAGATCTAGAGAGATGCCTGTGTATGGGGGGTTGACATGATATATGAATTTCTGATCAACAATATCTATCATTGAAGAACATATGAGATACTACATGTCTACCAATTTTCCCCCTTCTACCTTGGTGTATGTAGAAATGTCATGACCTAGGTAATAGCAATCTATGTGACAATCCCTCCTAGAAGCAATGCATTCTTTCTCTTGGATGGGACTGTCCTCGAATGATCAATCATTCACGCTCCTAATTTCACAATTTTTTCCTTTTTTAACCAACCCATAACACATAAATCCTTCTTGGTGCAACTTCCTTGATTCTCATACCTGCCAAAAATTATATTCACAAGGACTTTCTGAACATAGGGTAGGAAGGGGTTATGGAGAAAACTTGTGTGTTTGACTTCCCTTCTACAAATTGGTTGTGGTCGGTGAATGCCTTCCACATGGCAGTAAAATAAGTACCCGTTCTCTTATCTATCTTTTCAATAGCAAAGAGGGCTTTCATTTCCTCATTTAGAGCAAAAACATTATTCATCATGAAGGCATGATGACCCAATGTCTGTTCCAATCATGACTCTAATGGCATCTTCACCATCCTCAGAGACTTTCTCCCTAGTGGCAAAGAACTGTTTCATGAGCTTGACATAAGTATCTTACATTTTAGTCACAATCTCATGCAATCCCATCTTCTTCATTATGCCCTTTTAATAGTCAAAGAAACCTAGGGCCTCAAGTGTCTCCCAACACGCATAGCGCGTGGCTATCACCCTACACATCAGACACTCTGGGTGCTTCAGCTTGTTCACCTGACTGCTAGTAACCTTAGGCTCTCTCCTTGTCTACTGTTGGGGTGCCTCTGGCTGGGGTGCATCATGCATCACCTCATCCTCATCATCCAAAAGCAACTTCCTTCATGCTCGAGGTTGAGGTAGCAATGTCACAGATCTAGAATGTTGTGCTGCTAAAACGGGTGGCTGATCTGATGAGAGTGGTGGTGGTTCTCTAGAGTAAATAGAGTATTGGGATGTTGTCCCACCTCCATTATGCAATCTTGTGTATACATCCATCATAGGGTCGACAATTGCCTCTATATGCAGTGATTCGTCTTGTGAACCAGAGGTTGTCGGTGGTGGTGGAGGGGCTTGGGATGACAATAGAGCTGAAGATGGTGAATTTTTAGGGCATCATCCGTAGGAAATGACCTCCTTGGTGTTAGACACCACTGACTTGGTGATTTTCTTCATTTTGGATGGATTTGGGTGGAGAAATCAGGAAAAAATGGTTTTTTGTAGTTTTATGTATGTGGGGCGGAATGGAGAGGAAGTTAGGAATTGGTGGGTAAAATTGGGTGGAAATGAAGGATGGAGTTAGGGAGAATGTAAGGGAACTAATTTGGGGTAGATTGGAGGTGATTTGGTAGAGAACAAAATGTGGAAGAAGGCTAGCATAGTGTTGCATGACATCAGGGAGCGCGAAACGGTCATGCTGTTCGCGAAGAATTGAAATAACAAATGATCTCAACGATGGGGTCATGTTGACTTAAGTCACTGGATTAGGTTGTAGCATGGTCGTGCTCCATGGAACAATTGTGTTGGAACCAGCTTCATTCTCATTCTTCTCCCACACGGCCATTCTGTCTTGATCACCACACGGTCGTGTTGCCTTGCATGATCGTGTTGAGTCTATTCTTTGGTTGGTTGATTTCTTTAAATCCATTTGAATTCCTATTGATTTTGAGTTCACCACCATGGCCATTTCATGGTACCACGTCTGTAGTGAGTGCTTTGACAGTTCATTTCAACTTGAATCTCATCAGAACATCAAATCTTTGGTCCAAAATGAATTTCCATGAATCTTTGTGAAAATTTCATCCGATTTTCCTCATTTAAGTCTGTTTTCACCTGCACATCTTTAACCTAAACAAAAAATATTAAAAACAAGTGTGTGTGTGTGTGTGTTTTATTGGAAATGTGTAAAAATAACCAAAAGTATCAAAAAAGTAAGGTTGGGTGAAAAATTTCCAACTCTATGTGAGTTGCCTCCCACAAGCGCTCAGTTCCATGCCTTCAATTGGGATCCTTGTAGATTATTCAATTTCTCAACCACTTGGAATTCGCATGGGTACATTCTTGAAATAAATGCATCTCTCATTTGCATTAAACCTATGCTCCTCATCCCTTTCATCACAAAATTTTTAATCAAATCTTTCATCCATATCTCCTCCTCGCAAATGAGAAATTAGACTCTTGAAGTAACCATGTTCAATATCCTCATTTGGAACTCATCGGGTTGAGGACTTGGATATGTTGATTTTTCATGAAAGAGACTGTCATTAAGCTACTACGAACATGTACCTCATCATCAGATGTAGATAAGAATGGTCTGTCCTTGATGATCAGAATCTGATTATCATCCGAGTACACGTCAAGAACCATGAAATTTGCCAAGAGAAATGTGCCTCTTTCCTTGTGTATCTTCACCAAAACATCATCCACTCTTCCTCTTGGGACTTTGAAAGAACGGTCTACCAATTGTAGAGAGAAATATGTCGTCTTTATCTTGCTTAAGAACAACTCAACATAGATACTATATGACATCAAATTCACACTAGATCCCAGATCAAGTAGGGACTTATCTATGCAATGTCCCCCAGTAGCTAGGTATGAGTGTGGCTCCTGGGTCTTTCCTCTTCATGGGGAGTGAGTGTTGTAGGATTGATCTCACTTGTTCAGTTAACTTGACTCTCTTTGGTATTCTCCCCATTGACCTTCTATTCAAAGTCCATAAGTTTTTAAGAAACTAGGTATATGATGGGATCTACTTGATATCATCCAACAATGGAATATTGACCATCACATAACAAAACACCTCAAAAATGTAAACATTGTGCTTTTGTCTCCTCCTTACTTCCACTGGCTAAGCTAATGCTTTAATCAATGGTGGATCGATAGCTTTGGCTTTCAATGAATCAACATGAGGTCAAACACTAGGGATGGTGGGACATGCAAATGGAGTGTGAGGTGTTGCACATGGTATCCCAAAATCAACATGCGGTGTCACAAAATCATCTTGACCAATATTAATCACAGTATCACCACATGGCTGCCTTTGCTTTGCTTTATCAACCTTTCTTTGACTCACTGGCTGCTCAAGAGTTTTCCCACTACTTAGAACTATCACAACACTACCTTGCTTGTAGTGGATAAGGGGATCTAGTCATGGATGTGGAGGAGGTGGAGGTGGTAGTTGGTGTTGAAATTGAGTTGGAGGGGATAATTGAGGTTGGAAAGTGAATTGTTTAGAAAGTTGTGGTGATGGAGGGGGAGGAGGAGTGTAAGGTTTTGGATGGATTTGGAAGTGGTATATGGGCTACACATGCTTGGGAGGTGGACTATATAAGACTTTTCAGGAAGGCATCGATCCACTTGTTTCACTAAAACTCAAGATGGATTTTGAAGACAACTTTTCTTCTTGGAGAGAAAGTATCAAAGATAGTTGCTCTATCCTCTCCTCAAGCCTTGTAACATTCTTTTGCACATCATCAAAACTTTTCATCCTCGAGAAAGAGCATCTTCCTCAAACTTTGATCTATGTCTTAGACTTTGTGTTTCCTGGTGACTATAGGAGTGAGGTGTCTTCTTTTCTTCACCATAGAACTCAATAGAATTGATCGAGTTGCATGGAAAATTGTCACTTGGTTGATGAAGTTGATCATTTCACCAAGAATCTTCATCACTTGCAGGCTTGAATCACTATGAGTTGGAAATGTCACACCAAAGACATGGCCACCGTCATTGATCATGCTAGAAGCTTGAATTCTTGAATCTTCTGCCAACTACTCAAACATAGGCCATATCTTATCAGGTGGCCTATCCATGAAAACTCCTCCATAAGAATAATAAATTGTAGCTTGACCCTTTGGAGATAGACAGGAGTAAAAAGACAACTAGCAGCCACAAAGGGATCTCATGGTGCAAACATTCTCTCAACATCTTCTTAAATCTCTTCCAAGAATTGTGAAACTTCTCACTGCCCATCTAACTGAAACTCACTATGGCATTCCACATTTGTGTCTACCTTGCAAAAGAGTAGGATTGCCTTAGGAAGGCACTCTTCATCTCTTCCCAGCTCATTATGTCCCCCCTTGAATAATACCAATCTTTAGCTTTGTCTTTGAGGGAGAAAGAGAACAAGGTCAACTATATTGTATCATCAGTGGCCGTCAATGTCCTAAAGGTGGAGCATACTTCAAGAAATGAGTCCAAGTGCTTATAGGAGTTCTCATCCTCTGAGCCATAGAAGGCATGTAGGAGCCCAAGAAGACCTGTCGGAATGGACAATTGCTCCCCTGGAATTTGATTAACTCTGCTAGCAATTGGTGATTTGTAGTTTCTAGGCATGATGTAGTCTTGAAGTGGCTTGTGAGGTGCATTTTGGTTTTCCATCTTGTCTACCCCGAGTGGCTTGTTACATGCACAAGTCACACGCAAACAAAAGAGAACAAGTTAGCAAACCAATACGCACAATGAATGTAAATAATAAATAATAAATAATAACAATGGTGAGGGAACTAAGAAAAGATCAAAGAAAAACTAACTAGCTAGGCCAAACACCTTTCTTCCAGGCAATAGTGTGCAAAAGCTTGGTGCGTCCCGCCAGAGGTGCACAAACTTATCAATTTAGATTTGATTAGATTCACCCCATGAGTTTGGGACACACAGTGGGATAAATTTCAAATTTTATAAAGACCTACACAAACACACCTACTTCTACTAAAACACTACACTCACAAGTGCATAGGATCCTATCATAGAATAGGAGGGCAACAAGTATAAGGTAAATCCACTGAAAGAAAAGGGGGCACTAGATCTAGGTTAGCTTTTGGGTAGGTTCCTACTGCGGAGTCTAGGGTTGAAGGGTTTGATGGTTGATTTGATTATTATACTAAGTGTTGAGCAAGAATGAAATTAAAGGAAAACAAACAAGCTCAAAACTGAAGTTATCCTAGACAGTTAATTCTACTAAGCAAGTAAAGACAAGACAAGCAATAAACGTACAAGATATGCTAAGGCAAGGAATAAAAGGTCTACATTACACTAAGCAAGCAAATAGGACAAACGAACAATTAAAGTACTAAACTAGCAAGTTCAAAGTAAGAACAAGGCAAGAAGCTAACTAAGCAAGTAAAGATCTCATGAAGCTAACACTAGCTAAACAAGAGGGCAACTATTTTTTCAAAGCAATAAAAGGATGTGTGGGTTGTTTATGGGATGCACTTATCAGTTAACTTGATGGTGACATGTGAACATTATGCTTTCATTTAGATTACCAAACCAAGGAACAACATAGAGTCGATTGAATAACCCTAGAATACTAACTGGCATTGGATATGATAGGTTGTGTATAGGGGAACTAGTGCCTAACACCTCCTACTACTCGTACAAGGCTCTATTGTGTTAGGGTTGTGTGACAAAGTGGGTTTTCTGGCTCAATTCCGCAGATGGAATTTCTTTTAAGGTGTGTAGGATGTGATGGAGTTTACTTTTAGAATCCATATCTTGAGTTACAATGAGAGTTCCAAGTGTTTTGGTAAAGTTTGAGTGTTAATTGAGGTTGATATAATGATTTGGATCCATAAGTTATACCTATTTGAGTCTTTCAATTGAATGATCAAAGAGATGAATTATGACATCAAATTTGGATAGAAAGTACCTTGAGTTGTATCAATGTCATGGTTAAAGTTTCATAATATTCTGGTGTTCCTAAACGGAGATATTTAAGTTTGAAGTCGGCTCAATAATTAATATTTTGATGTACTTTAGAACAATGTTTCATATTTAGCAACTTAGGCTTTGATCAGCTTAGTGTCATGAGCCTGTTCAATGTAGGGCCACGATTGTACCAGGGAGAGCCACGGATAAGACCTTCGTTGCCCTATTGTGGAACCTTAAATATCCTAATTCAACGGTAGATTTGCCATTTTCAACCCATGCCAGTCATGGAGTCATGGAAGCTGCATCCTGGTCACGGTAATGACCACCCACGACATAGTGGCATGGAGGACGTGGGTGAGAGGGGGAAGACAATTGAGGATTGATTAGCCTCACAACAGCGAGTGGAAATGGTCGACCTCCTCATTTGAGCATTTTGAAGATGAGAGGACAGAGAACAAGTTCTCTACCTATGACCATCCTGTAGGGTTTGTAGTAGAAGTCCCAACGTAGAGGATGAAGATGAGGGAGTTTGCTAGGGATAAATTCCTCCTCCTATTACTGGTGTTCCACTACTCCTACAGAGTGGACAAGGACGACAATTTTGAGCTAGTAGGACCCCAAGAGGTTTCCCTCTTTTCTTTGATGCTGCAGTTCCTACGGGCGGCGACATTCTTCTCCATTTGCAAGGAGCCACCACAGTGGAGGTGGCCTCAAGGCCCAAGGCACAGAGGGAAATCAATCTCTTGGTGGCAAGTATCAAGACCAGGCAAGTGACGATGCGATGAATGGAAGAGGGGAGGAGCAAAGTTACCCTGTGGATTCTCACTGTAGTCATCCCTCACAGTGCCAACGATCTCAACCAGACCACCAGGGTGAGGATCTAGTAGCAACCCGAGAAATCCATGGTATGGAGGGAGGCTAGTCCGAGGTTATAAAGTCTATAGAAGCTAGCAAGGAGGAGGGGGCGCTGCATGATGGCTTTCCAGAGTCGACCCTAGCGGCAACGCCTATACAAAGTATCACAGACTAGAAATAGGGGCGAGAAGGTCACCCTACAGGGCTACATGATGGAGGTGGAGACCTTGACCGGTCCAACATTCTGATGTAGAGATGGCACTTCCGGCAGCAGTTACATAGGAGCTCTGTGGATCCCTAGCTCCAGCCGCCACTGGTGCTCCATGAGTAGCCAAGATGGTGCTTGAGAGAGAGGCTATGGGCGGCAACCATGTTTCATGAGGAGGAGGAGATCACAGTGGTGGCTCTGTTCCTGAATCACGTGAACGGGGAGGACCGTCGGATAGGCGTGCACGATCAGAGGCACAATGCTGTTGTGTGGCAGATGGGGAGCTGCATCGACCTAGCGGGGAAAGAATGTGAGAAGAGAGGGTGGGGCTGGTCCATTCAGACTTGAACGTGAACCAAGTCTAGGTGCAGGAACCGGCTGGTCGAAGTAAAGAGTCGTGCCCCCCACACTAGACACATGGCGACGCCGGATTGGCCACAAAAAGGTAAAATCTTCACAAAATCTCGAATCTTGTATAATGCATAGTAAATACATCCAATGTCAGAAAAATACAAAATGAAGTACCCAAAATTCTTATAAAAATGAGTAGAACATATTGGGAGTATAATATTGGTCTTTTGAAGTTTAAATGTTAGTAATATCATGTAACATGCATTGTACTTGTTTGATGAGTAATAAATATAAAACGATGGACAAAAATTATGATAATATTTCAGTAACTCTGAAATATGTTTTATAATCCATATGATGTCAGACATGCTCATGTTATGACACATAATCATGTAATTTGCTAAGAATGGCTAATTAGGGCTAATAATACTAAATAAAATATAATAAATGTATACATGCTCAATAAATTATGAAATTTATAGAGTAAGCACATATCAGTATATGGAACCTCAGTTTTAATTATGAGATAATGATTATGCATAAAATTCATGTTATATGAAGATCACCCTTAATACACGTGAGATAACCCTAATATGGTTAATGAAAGTGACATAATGTGAAATATGTTCACATAATATTGTGACACATGAGTATATCTTTTTGATGAACTATAATCTGGAAAATGACATCAGTAAGATAAATATAAGGTAACAATACAAATAATCATGAGGATATCATAATTAGATAAGCAAACCCTAATGAACATGGGTTAAGATGAATTGTAAGATGATGAGAACCTGATGGCGATATGTGGTCTTGTCTTAATCAGGAGTTGACCAAGATATAGATGACATCAGGAATATGGATTAGGTTTGTTTCTTGATCAAGGTATGCCATTACCTCTTACTTGGCATATTATACAATATGCTTGTGTTATATGTGGAGTAAAATACTTGGCATATGATATTGGATGAAATGATTGTTCTTGTATGATATGTAGCATGATATTGGATGAAATGATTGTTCTTGTATGTAATGTTACATGATTCTCCATACTTATTGCTATGAATACATCAAACATAATATATTTGTTCCATTATATGAAAGCACTAATTCTCTTTGGTAGCATAGTGCTGGAAAGTGATCATTCTCTTTGGTAGCAGATCACATTGTACAATAATCTAACTTTTTGGTAGTAGATCATAAGGCCTTACATCTCATTCTCTTTGGTAGCAGAGATGATTCATTATTCCCTCAGGTGGAAAATGCATGGATATATAATGGAAAATGTGCTTAAAATATGTGTTCTCTTTTACTAATGAATATCTTTATGCAAGTATACACTTTTCTTATATTCTTCTGTTATTGCCAAGTATATTAGTTTCATCTTATTGCCAAGATATGATGAGAGGTATATAAAAAACACGTAGGCGTACTCAGTACAATATTCTTGAATATTTTGCTGACGTGTACCGCATGTAATCTTTTGTTTAGGTTGTGGTTATGCTCTTGAAGATCCAGGATAGTTGAGAGTTGTGTGGCGAGCTGATGTACAGGTGGACCTGTTGTCTTAAGATCCTATAGTTTAGTAGTAGTACATGTATATGTATAAGTGTGTTGTTAATTATGTAATATCAAATGTTGTAATAATTCATGTTGTAATTATATTTTGAATGGTGAGCATGTGTGTATGGTTTTATTATTGTTCACGTACATGTGATACTATTATTTCCTATGACTCCCTTGATTTTCTTCTTCTTAGCCTAGTGTGGGGTGTTTAAATTGGGATTCTCGCTGAGGTGAGGGTTTCAATTTGGACGTCACACATCAGATTAAGTTTTAAAAAATCTGGGATGTCACAGGTGGTATCAGAGAATGAACAATAGCAAAGCCTGACATTTGCTCATTATGCAACTCAAAACTACAAAACCTTGAACTTAATAATATTGTAGGGTTATATTAGTCATCTTTTAGAAACTAGATCTGACATAGCCTCTAGGTTAGCACCTAGATGTCTGAGAACTAGGTATAGACTAGTGCTTGTTGTATATCAAGTCCTGAGATGTCATTCTTTCCTTGTAGTGCAGCGGTATGGGACGTTGCACTATTTGGAAATGATGTGCACCAAGGGAAGAGAAACCCTAGACATAATGCGCACGTTGTCTAGAGTAGATACACTAGTCTACCCCTTGTTCCCACCCTTTTCACTAGTTTTCATGACATTGTGCTCTCTATTATGTGTGGGACACTCATTTTCTAGATTTGGTTTTTGATTCCAATCGAATTGAACCTTGATAGTTTTCTCTGACGAATGTTTTATTGGAGAAAAACTATATAATATTTTATTATATACGTGTATTAAAAAAAATGTGTCCCCACAGTAGGAGGTGGTCATGTAACCTAAGCGAAAGTGAATGACATTAGTCTAGAAGAGAGAGTAGTTCTAGATTAGATGTCTAGAGCCTTGTTGGAATATGTGATAGATGGAATAGATGAAATAAGTTTTGATAATATGATGTAAGTCTTGTATTGATTATATAAGATGGCTATGATGATATATGTTTGCCATTAAGGATTAAAGTCCAGTTTTGAGGATTTGAGATAAGTGTTGATGATGCAAGTAACTAGACTTTTATGAGATAAGATATGTTAAGACAAGACAAGGTTGTAAGTCAACATGAGCCTCAAGCTCTTTTACAAAGGAGGACCTCTGGTGTTAGGACCAATTTTGGGGTTAGCTCAAGAGAGAGCGAGACCCACAGGAAGAAGGTCAGAGAACCTAGACTCCACGATATGAGAAATATGAGATATGTGATATGATATGTCCTAAACTAGACTACACAAGAGTGATTGAGTTGAGTCACTTTATGCATGATTCCTATAGGCTTGTTGAACCCTAGATGCCCTTTGGAGGACCAAACCCTAGAGTCAGAGAGAGGCTAGTTATGTGTGCATATGTGAACATCAATATGAGTGCCTACCATCTGGGTGAGGGAGAGAGCCCAAGACCTTGGAGGAGGTAGCTATGTTAGTTTCTGTGTAGCCTCAAGCTCGGGTTGGTGGTTCCCCACATAGAACACTAGTGGCATGTGTAAAAGATATTGTTGAGTAAGAAGAACTCATGGGTTAGATGAACCTCATTTGCACTATATAAAGTTTTGATACATGTTTCACGAGCCACATGTATAAGTTTATTAGCACAACCACGATATAATATATGTAAGGATGTGATCTACTCTTGAGACGTGATATAGACATGATAAAATGGAAACCCAGAGATGGTTTAATAGATGCAATGAATAAATGGTTAACCACATACATAAATAATGATGATAATGTGATATTGTTGGTTAATCTTGTGATAAAATCACTAGCAAATGTTACAATTTAGTATGAACAATGAAATAAGATCATATGAATGGAACATGTTACATGAGGTGTTAATTGTAGTGCTTAATGAAGATGAAATATGTAGTTTGACAACTAGCACAACGTAATGATTATAACACCTTGATATGATCTAGATGGATAACGTGGGTTAGTTATACTTAACTCCCTCCTAAAAGACATATGTTAATGATGAACATGTTCTAACAATGAGCTAAATAAAATGGTGATGACACATTAATATATATGGGTTAATTTTTAGTTAACTTCTTTGGATCATGGTAATATGATGTGGGAACCTTAACATATGGGTAAAGATAAAGATGCAACCCTAATATATGAGATATGCAATGACATAACCAAAGTTTTCAAACCTTGAATGGAGTGTTTGTGCACCAAGATGGTCGTTAACACCCACCCCTAATAGTACTTTGGATACATGGTTCTAGGTAACCTTTGCGGATATATTACGCATTGAATAGTGCCTACATGTGGATGAGAGCAAGATAAGGTTTTCCCTGGAAGTATGAGTATGTTTTACTTTCGAGGACGAAAGTTCTTTTAAGATGTATATGATGTGACAAAGTGGTTTTTCTGACTCAATTCCGTGGATAGAATTTCGTTTAAGGTGTGTAGGATGTGATGGAGTTGACTTTTAGAATCCATATCTTGAGTTACAATGAGAATTCCAAGTGTTTTGGTAAAGTTTGAGTGTTAATTGAGGTTGATATAATGATTTGGATCCATAAATTATACCTATTCGAGGAATTTAATTGAATGATCAAAGAGATGAATTATGGCATCAAATTTCAATAGAAAGTAACTTGAGTTGTATCAATGTCATGGTTAAAGTTTCATAATATTATGGTGATCCTAAACAAAGATATTTAAGTTTGAAGTCGGCTCAATAATTAATATTTTGATGTACTTTAGAACAATGTTTCATATTTAGCAACGTAGTCTTTGATCAACATAGTGTCACGAGCCTGTTCAATGTAGGGCCACGATTGTACCAGGGAGAGCCACATATAAGACCTTTGTTGCCCTATTGTGGAACCTTGGATATCCTAATTCAACGACAGATTTGCCATTTTCAACCCATGTTAGTTATGGAGTCATGGAAGTTGCATCCTGGTCATGGTAATGACCACCCACGACATAGTGGCATGGAGGAAGTGGGTGAGAGGGGGAAGCCAATTGAGGATTGATTAGCCTCACAACAGAGAGTGGAAATGGTCAACCTCCTCATTTGAGCATTTTGAAGATGAGAGGACAGAGAACAAGTTCTCTACCTATGACTATCTTGTAGGGTTTGTAGTAGAAGTCCCAACGTAGAGGATGAAGATGAGGGAGTTTGCAAGGGAGAAATTCCTCCTCATGTTACTGGTGTTCCACTTCTCCTACAGAGTGGACAAGGATGACAACTTTGATCTAGGAGGAGCCCAAGAGGTTTCCCTCTTTTCTTCGATGCAACAGTTCCTATGGGTGGCAACGTTCTTCTCCATCTGTGAGGATCCACCACAGTGGAGGTGTCCTCAAGGACTGAGGCACAAAGGGAAATCAATCTCTTGGTGGCAAGTATCAAGACCAGGCATGTGATGATGCAGTGAATGGAAGAGGCGAGGAGCCAAGTTACCCTGTCAATTCTCGTCGTAGTCATCCCTCATGGTGCCGACAATCTCAACCAGACCACCAGGGCAAGGATCCAGTAGCAACCCAAGAAATCCATGGTATGGAGGGAGGCTAGTCGGAGGTTATAAAGTCTATAGAAGCTGGCAAGGAGGAGGGGACACTGCATGATGGCTCACCGGAGTCAACCCTAGCGGCAGTTCCTGTACAAAGTATCACAGACTAGCAATAGGGGTGAGAAGGTCACCCTACAGGGTTGTAGGATGGAGGAGGAGACCTTGACCGGTCCAGCATTCTGATGTAGAGATGGCGCTTGCGGCGACAGTTACATAGGAGCTTGCAGAGCCCTAGCTCCAGTCGCCACTAGTGCTCCTTGAGTAGCCATGACAGTGCTTGAGAGAGAGGCTACGAGCGGAAACAATGTTTCGTGAGGAGGAGGAGATTGTCACCTCTCCCTTTCCAGAGTCGAGCCTCACAGTGCTGGCTTTGTTCCTGAGTCACGCGAATGAGGAGGACCGTCAGACGGGCGCGCACGATCAGAGGCGCAACGCTGCTGTCCAGCAGATGGGCAACTGCATCGACCTAGCGGGGAAAGAATGTGAGAAGAGAGGGTGGGGCTGGTCCATTCAGACTTGAACGTGAACTGAGTCTAGGTGCATGAACCGGCTGGTCCAAGTAAAGAGCCGTGACCCCCCACACTAGACACATGGCGACGCCGGATTGGCCACAAAAAGGTAAAATCTTCACAAAATCTCGAATCTTGTATAATACATAGTAAATACACCAAAGTCTGAAAAATACAAAATGAAGTACCCAAATTCTTATAAAAATGAGTAGAACGTCTTGGGAGTATAATATTGGTCTTTTTAAGTTTAAATGTTAGTAATATCATGTAACATGCATTATACTTGTTTGATGAGTAATAAATATCAAATGATGGACAAAAATTATGATAATACTTCAGTAACTCTGAAATATGTTTTATAATCCATACGATGTCAGACATGATCATGTTATGACACATAATCATGTAATTTGCTAAGAATGGCTAATTACGACTAATAATACTAAATAAAATATAATAAATGCATACATGCTCAATAAATGATGAAATTTGCAAAGTAAGCTCATATTAGTATATGGAACCTTAGTTTTAATTATGAGATAATGATTATGCATAAAATTCATGTTATATGAAGAGAACCCTTAATACATGTGATATAACCCTAATATGGTTAATGAAAGTGACATAATGTGAAATATGTTCACATAATATTGTGACGCATGAGTATATCCAGTTGATGAACTATAATCTAGAAAATGACATCAGTAAGATAAATATAAGGTAAGAATACAAATAATCATGAGGATATCATAATGAGATAAGCAAACCCTAATGGACACGATTAAGGTTAAGATGAGATGTAAGATGATGGGAACCTGATGGTGATATGTGGTCTTGTCTTAATCAGGAGTTGACCAAGATATAGATGACATCAGGAATATGGACTAGGTTTGTTTCTTGATCAAGGTACGCCATTATCTCTTACTTGGCTTATTATACAATATGCTTGTGTTATATGTGGAGTAAAATACTTAGCATATGATATTGGATGAAATGATTGTTCTTGTATGATATGTTGCATGATTCTCCATACTTATTGCTCTGAATACATCAAACATAATGTATTTGTTCCATTATATGAAAGCACTAATTCTCTTTGGTTGCATAGTGCTGGAAAGTGATCATTCTCTTTGCTAGCAGATCACATTGTACAATGATCTAACTCTTTGGTAGTAGATCATAAGGCCTTACATCTCATTCTCTATGGTAGTAGAGATGATGCATTATTCCGTCTTGTGACAAATGCATGGATATATAATGGAAAATGTGCTTAAAATATGTGTTCTCTTTTACTAATGAATATCTTTGTGCAAGTATACACTTTTCTTATATTCTTCTGTTACTGCCAAGTATATTAGTTTTATATTATTGCCAAGATATGATGAGAGGTATATAAAAGACATGTAGGCGTACTCAGTACAATATTCTCGAATATTGTGTTGACGTGTACCGCGTGTAATCTTTTGTTTAGGTTGTGGTTATGATCTTGAAGATCCAGGATAATTGAGAGTTGTGTGGCGAGCTGATGTACAGGTGGACCTGTTGTCTTAAGATCCTATAGTTTAGTAGTATTACATGTATATGTATAAGAGTGTTGTTCAATATGTAATATCAAATGTTGTAATAATTCATGTTGTAATTATATTTTGAATGATGAGCATGTGTGTATGGTTTTATTATTGTTCATGTACATGTGCTACTATTGTTTCCTCTGACTCCCTTAAGTTTCTTCTTCTTAGCCTAGTGTGGGGTGTTTAAATTGGGATTCTCGTTGAGATGAGGGTTTCAATTTGGACGTCACACATCAGATTAAGTTTTAGAAAATCTGGGGATGTCACACGTTGAGCTGCAATTCAAGTAGAGACTAAACGAGCCTAGGTTTCTAGTTTAGATTATATTATGGTGATTAGGGGTTGAGGGTAGTAATGGGGGTGGAGGCCAAGTTTTAAGCATCACATCGCCCACATTCTTGACTTATGAAAGCTCCAAGCTAAGCACACTAAATTCATTTAAACCTACTACTTAGATATCTCAACTACGGTTAGGAGAATTGATTAGAATGTAGGAAGATGGGTAGCTATCTAGGGATCCATTGATTGGACCTAGGAGAAAATCCCAAAATTCACACATATAAGCAATTTCCCTAAATTCCTAGGTGCTTTCAAGCACAAATCAACAAGCAAATCATGAACAGTGAGATAGAAATAGAACATAATCATTAGAAAATGAAATTACAATGTTTACATATCATTTCCCCTCAACATGGTATCAAAGTAACATTTTTGGCCCCAAATAGCCCACCTCAGGGGCGTAGCTACTCATGGAAATGGAAAATACAAAAAGAAAGGAGAAAGAGGTACAAGAAGCCATGGAGCTCAGTTTAGATGGAGTAATCCTCCTCTTTATGTACTGCAAGACATCCTCCTCCTTCAAAGGTGCAACAACATAGGATGATGTTGGAATAGGGTCAAAATACTAGGAAACTAGGGTTTTGGTTGTGAAAATGGTGATATGAAGGTGGAATGAAATGGAATGGCTAAGGGATGAAATGGGGTTATAGAAGGTAGCTAGGGGTGGCCTAGGGTCAAAAGCCTCCCCTCCAGTATCCACCCACAAATATTCAGGTGGGGAGGAAGCAATAGGTCAAGTAGTGGTAAAGTGGGAAATGTAGTGGAAAAGTAGATAGGTTTTTGTTAGTAGCACAACCGTGCAGGGCAACACGACTATGGTGGGGTGTACGTGGAATGAATGTGGTGGATGGGAATGATCGAGCTGAGAAATGGTGAAAAATGACATTAACACTGGTGAATTTGAACTGAAGGTGGCACGTTCGCGGTGGTCACCATGACCGTGGTGTCTTTGAGTTGGCTTCCCATTCTCTACTAAATGGTCATTCTAGATCAGCTGCTACACGGACGTGCAAGATGGTCTGACAGTTTTGGGTCTTGGTGCCACAACCATTCTATATGGCACCACTGTGGAGATTTTTGCAATGCTTGAAGGTTGACTTTGATGGTTTTCAATGAGCAAGCATGGCCGTTTTATGGTACCACGGTTGTGCTGGTCTCTAGATCAACACTTTTAGTTGAATCTTTGTTCATTCTTGGACATCTTTGCTTCAATGGATCGTTGGACACTAGGGGTAAGTTGAGGGAGTCTTACTTTACTTTGGGCCTCTCAAAGGGTATAGAAAACCTAGGATTACTCCTCTGTCTCTCATCCATCAAAGTGTGGTCCAAATGTAATACATGGAAATAATGTCCATAAGTGCATTTTACACAAATATGCATATTAGGGGAAACACCATGTAATCTAATAGGTATATATGTGATTGAAATGAAATATGGCACAAGATGAATCACTAAAATAGGGATGCATCAGTCTCCCCACGATGATAGGCACCTTTCTTGAGCCAGACCCATTTGTCCCATTTGCAATTCAACATACATATCATATGGCATTAGATTCATAATAGAACCCAAGTCAAGAAGAACTTGGTCAATGCGGTGTGCTCCAATGTAGAAAGAGATGATGGGTGCACTAGGATCTTTCCTTTTCCTTGGAATGGTTTTCAGAAGAAAGGAGCTGATCTGTTCAGTGAGCTTGACTCGCCTTAGTGTTTTCCTTGTGGTTCTTCTTTTGAAATTACACAAATCTTTCCAGAATTCAGTATAAGATGAGATTTGCTTGATTGCATCAAGCGATGTGATGTTGACTCTTTACTTGCTTAAAAGTTTCCATGATGTCTTTGGTGTGCTTCTTCTTCCTTTTTTCAGTGGTTGGTTCCTCAAGTGCATCTGGGAAAGGGGGGAGTTCTTCTCCAGACTGGATCAAATCAACAAAATCACCAATCACTATCACATAATCATATTATCATCCTTTTAGATCACAGTATCAAACTGGGTGCTTATTACAATATCCTCAACCTGAATGAATATGTCGTTGTAGAGGCGTCGACTTACCCATCCCTACCCGGGGAATAGTTTCACGGGTCTCCATTACCAGCTGGTTGGCTTCGTGTGAGCTCGATACATGTATTGCAAGGATGGGTGGATCTTCCATTGCCATATGCCCACCCAGATTGTGAAACGCTTGGTGAGGCAGAAGGCGAAGTGATATTGTGGCGAAAAGTGGATGTCGTATTTATTGAAACTGTATGATAAATTTACATTATGTTAAATTGTTAGTGTGTGTATATGATGTCAGTTGATCTAAAATTATATATATATATATATATATATATATATATAAGTTTGGAATTATTGTGGTATTTGGACAAGAAATTATATATATATATATACAAGTTAAAAAGAAGACACCCACAACATCTAGGCCTCCACTTCCACATCCTACATTACCTAGTTGGGTTCCACAGGACCTACCAGTCTTGTTAGGTCCTAACTGTAGGGGTATGGCAATATGGTTAGGCGAACATGATATAAACTTCCCTATAACTGTTTCTTCTGATTCAGATTCTACAGGTCAGGCATACGAAACCAAACTATTTATACAAGATATTTTAGAGTTTTTTAGATATGCTTGGCTAAATACATCTGTGACACAGCTATGGAAAAGGTGAGATATTCTTTATACATCCATATACCTTGTGTATGATCTGGTGATCTGGTTTCTTATTTATTAATGCATGTGTAATTAATACATATTTTGCAACTACTTAGACAAGATATGTGCAGATTTTGGATTCAAACATGTAGGGTTTTTGATTCCATCTTTGATTAGTCTAGTAGCTAAAGACCCTACATAAGTTCAACAATACTGTTGTGAGGCTTTCACAAATTTTGTTGTAAATGAGAAGATGGTGATAATGGCTCCATTCAATGTAGAGTAAGTTTACTTTGCTTATTATAATTTGGACTTAAGAAAATTACATTTTTATTGTGGATTTTGAGTTATTAATTTTTAACTTGTTTACCTCTAGTGGTAAGCATTGGGAGTTACTGGTTATTCTCCTCGAGACGTTCACTATCTATTATCTAGATCCTAAGGGGACTAAATTGAACACAAGATTTGGAAACATAATGAAAATGGCATTATCCCAGTGAGAAATATTTCATTTTCGTATCCGTTAACATATGTTATTACATTACTATTTAATTGCAATGTTCTGTGTTACATTAACATGTAGGGGTTTTGATGAGTTCAAAAAGGCTGGAGGAAAGGTCCCCACGAAAAAGAACCAGCCAATAATTTGGAAGAACGTGAAAGTAAGTTCCCGACTGCAATATATGTATATATTATTTATTTGAACAATGCTTAATTAATTGTATTTTTTAATATTTTGTATGTCTGTATTTATAGTGTGCTACACAAGACAATGGATGGGCATGTGGATACTATGTCATGCGATATATGCACATGATTATCAAACATGCCGCACTGGATATCGAGTGTATTGCTACAATATTATATAGTCTCATTAGATAATATGATCAAAATATATCAATCTTATTTATAGCTCATTAATTATATATATACATCACTCTTTGCAGGTGTTTAAAACTGACCCCACTACAGGAAAGGACTTACCAGATGTACATGCTCACTATACGATGGGAGAATTAAATGAAGTAAGAGAAGAATGGGCAACAACCATACAAATAGTGGGGGTTTTATAATATAATTGGGATGATGATAGCGAATAAGGACTAAACAATGATATTTTGTAAATGAATTTCTGAATTATAATATATGTGTGAATGTTTCTACATGTCTGGATGTTTCTACATGTGTCTGAGTGAAAATGAATGAAAGTGTTGGTTGCTATATGAATGTTTCTACATGTGTGAATGTGAAATGAATGGAACTACATATTGCTAGCTACATGAGTGTTTCTAAATGTGTGATATAAAATGGAACTTTAGGTTGCATTGCTAAATGCATGTGTGAATATATATATTTTTGTTGTTAATTTTGCAGGTTTATGGCCTATTGTTGGCTGATATCAATGGATGTCATAAAACCTGCAGTTCATAACTGAACTACATGTTTCTCATCCTGCGACCAGCCATAGCAGGTCTGCAGACTGACAAAAAAAAAACAATAGGTGTCGGTTGTTTGTATAAAACCGACACACAAAGTAATAGTGTCAGTTTTATATAAATAACCAGCGTCTATTTCCTATGGCGCGAAGATATATAGCATCGGTTTCTTACTTATAACCGACATTGATAGTGCCCAAGATGGTGCCCTTTGTGTGGCGCAAAGGGTTTGGGTGTTGGTTTCTTACCGAATAACTGACACTGATAGTGCCCAAGATGGCACCCTTTCTGTGGCGCGAAGGGTTTGGCCGTCGATTTCTTACCTAATAACCGACACCTATAGTCCCATGATGGCACGTTTTCGGTGGTGCACGAATGTATAGACGTCGGTTTTGGAACTGACGCGTAATGGGTGAGCTTTTAGTGTCGCCCACATAGGTGTCGCTTAGAAACTGACACTGAAGGCCTTTAATAACCGACAATAAAGGTAGGTTTTGTAGTAGTGAACATGGAGTTCTCAGTGGTGCGCGTGGACTACTCTAGAGGTTAGAGGCCTTTGTCTATCTCTACGAGTAAAACTTCAACGAGTAGACTATGGAGAGACTGTAGGAGCTGCTGCATATGTTGTTCCAGTCTGTTATCCATGGTGAAGACCTGGATCTATCAGAAACCGTCCAAGAGAAACTAGGCGATAGTTGTGTACCTAGAACGACGAGAAATATGTCACTAGTCTTTCTCCAGGACCAAATATATCTTCAAAACCTTCATTTTCATTATATAGTTGTTGACACAATCAACTGTTTTATGGGGAACATGGTTATAAAAATTATGTTTTTGTTGCCTATGCTACATCCTAATTCCTAACAACTTTTGCACCCTAACTTATCATAGTCAACATTGAGATGGATTCCACTATTTCTTTTGTTTTTTCAATGAAACCATGGATACATCTGACCTCCTTCTAGATTTTTGTTTCCCCAACCTCCTCAGTCCCAGAAAACGTCCTTCCTCACATCTATATCTCTTTTTCATGCATGTTTGGCGTTCCTTCATCTGGTCTGTACCAAATGGTGGTGGTTCCATGAAACCTAGCGCTCCTACTTACTCCAAGCCTGTGATTTGTCTTACCAGCTTTACTTTGGTGGAAGGATGCCATAGGGGATCCCAACACCCAATGTATGGTCATCCATCTCCCGCTCAAGTTGGAGATTGGACCTCTTGGTCTACTCATTAAGAGCCATGTCTCTAGGGGAGAAGAATCTAGGTCATCAAATGACCATGGTACTCCCATAGTTTGATTTTTAGTAAGGGCAATGTTGAGATTTTCATATTTGCTTGATTTTCTCACACATTATTCATGTATATGGTTCAATGATAGGGTTTCCCTTGCATTTTTGATGTCCGAGTGATGCATGCCTAAGTTTTAGTGTTTTTCTATCTTTTTTACCACAAATGTATTTTTGAATTTTATTGAATGTCACATTGTAGTTTCATTATTTCTTATTAGTTTACAGTGCAAAAGTCATTGAAATTGCATAAGACATCAAAATAATATGGAAAAATATGTGTTTGAAAGGATTTTCTATGATATATAAATCAATTTTATTTTCTAACCCTAATTTCTATATTCAAACACTTCAATAGTTCAATACTCAAAAGTAGCATTTAATTATCAAAAACTAATGTACACATCATCTTATTGATCACATTACAAATGTTTAGAGAACAAGTAATTCAAGGAGCCTTGACCTAGGCATTTTTGATAAGGTAAATGGGTCATGATATTTTCAATTTTTATCATTGTGGATTTGCTTGTTTATTATTCATCAAGCACATGACTATATGTTCATAAAGAATTATGTCTTTTCAATTAATATTTTATGTTAGTCCCAACTTGATGATTGATACAATTTGGCGTTAATACTATCACTTTCACTAATGATATGTTTATACTCATGTATGAGAAAATATTTAATGTGCTCATACTTAAGAGGGAGAAATCATGTTATGTCCTAAGAGGGTGAAATTGTAGAAAAATATGATGATAGAGAAGGCAGCAGAAATAAAAATTTCCCTATCATATTCCCCATAAACAAGTGGATCACGTCAATAATTATGAACGGGAATAACGGTTTCAAGGTATATACCTGGTCCTAGAGAAATTCCAACAACAATGATTGCAACAACATGCTTCTTTCTCAAGTAGCACCCTAATAGTTCCTGGCCACAGGATCCTGGTGTAGCACCATTGATGGTAGTTGACAAAAATCTTCTAGCGTCATGGCAACAATCTCCATGCCACTACATAGTCCACACAGACAACTTGGAACTCCTATTGTTCTTTTTTTACAATCTCCATGCCACTACATAGTCCACACAGACCACTTGGAACTCCTATTGTTCTTCTAGAACACATAGAATGGAGTTGTCGCTTATGTTTTCAACGTGCTAGCATAGACTTTCTCCCCTTTGGCTATCTATCCCTTTTCCCAGCAAGATGCCTCTAGCTCTCAAGTTACAACAATATTGAGATTAGGAGACTTATCCCGAGATCCTTGGCCACCCCTCTCTATATAGGAGAGGATGGTCAGGGTTTCCATAGACTGAGGATGAGATAAATTTCATGAACTTTTAGTTGTTGCAATCCATCAGTTGATCAATTGGGCTTCCTAGTCGGAAAATTAATGATCATCATGATGTCAACAACAATTCCTTTATCTAGTCTTACTAATCATCTAATCAATCGACTGAACTTCCCAGTCAGTCGAATGGACACTCAGGCCAGTCGAATGGCATTCCCAGTTTGTCGACTGGAAACCCCATTCAGCAAACTGATGACTAATGTTGTTTAAGTTGATTACCTAAACACTTTAGTAGCCAAGTTAAACATTCTTCATGATTAAAGTCATATTCCAGATGCATCCTATATGTGTGACCCTATAGGTCCAAAATTATGTTGGTAGTGAATGTCCATAACTATATTATGACATCACAAACAATGAAAGGTATCTACCAACCCATCATATGTACTCAACTAATTAGAGAGTTGGAGAACAACTTCAACCTAAATATGTGAAAAGTGTTATCGTGATCGTATAGTTCCTTTGCCATTGATGTCCAGACCGAACTCGAAGAATGGAATCATCATCCTCTTAATTTCAATCCATGTTCCTTGAACTAGAGTAGACTTCTGAGATGCATGTGACCTTACATATCCCATATTGATTCACATAAGTATTGACATATATTTCTCAATCTCACTTATCAAGTGGACATTATATGAACTCCAGTAGGAGGGACAAATTCCATCTACATCACTTACAGTAAATCCCCATGTGTCACAACATACCTGAAACCACCTGTATGGTATCCCTTATTCATGGCCATGTTGGATGGTATCAAAGTACATTGAATGACATTGATGAGTGTAGTGACTTCAGGTCTAATAACCACCATCACTATGAGAGTTGATTATGACTGTCATTCAATGGTTTCCAAGTATCACTCTCAAGGTGGGTGTGTCTGGTACACCTATTTTCTAACAAGTACCTATGTGTAGGATTGATATCATATATCATAACAAATGAGACATTGTTGTCGGTCAAAAAATTCTAGATCTATTATTGTTGTCTAATTGTATTCATAGTAATATTCGTATTAGGACATATTAATAATGTATATATTGTTATCATACATATAATCTCATGGTTAGGTCCGCAACATGAATACATACTTCATCGAGTAATATCATTATTTTCGACATCTATCATGTTCTACCATCATCTCATAATTGAACAAACATATAGACTAAATATTCATTATTATTAATGAAATTTTGTTACATGATACTTCATTACTATCATCTTATGATAGGATCTCTATGCATACATACAAACAGACTCCAAAGTGCACTTAGAGACAATCACCCATGAATTGAATCCCAAGTGATCTAAGACGACCTTCATGCTTATGTTGATATAGTGCTATTGTCAAGGGGTCAATAACATGGCTTTCAGTTGGTACTCTAGAAATTTTACATCTCCTCATTGTATAATCTCTCATATGAGATGGAACTATTTGTGTATGGGTTTGGAATGTTGATACAATCTACGTTTCTTATCTTGTGAAATAGCTTCATTGTTGACACAATACCACTCTAATACAACGCTAATGTGGAAACACCCCACGTTCAGTGACAAACTTCTTGATCCAAATAGATTGCTTTGCTACATTGGGCCCAACAATGTATTCGATCTTTGTTGTAGAACTACAACTATTTCTTGCTTGGAATTCTTCTAGTTCACAACTATGTTGTTGAGGTAAAATACCAAATCTAAATTGTGATAGAAGCCATCTTTGTCAGTTTGGAAGCATGCGTCAGTGTAACCCTTTACCACCAACTCTTTATCACCACTGTATACAAGAAATTAATCCTTAGTTCTTCTCAAGTACTTAAAAATATTCTTTACAGAGGTGCAGTGACTTCCACTAGGATATAATTGATATCTTCCCGCTATGCTCAAGGCATACAAGTCATCAGGAAAACTACATAACATTCCATACATGATAGATCCATTTACAGATGCCTACTTACTCAGATGTTCCCATTCTTTACAAGAACGAGGACTGTGAGTTGTAGAGGTACTAAAACCGTGAGACATGGGTATTTTCCTCTCCTTGATTTCTCCATGATGACCCTTTTAATCACTTTGTCAATGTATGTGATCTGACATAGGCCAGGAAGCCTTTTGATCTATTGCTCTAGATCTTGATTCCAATGATATATGATGCTTCACCTAAGTCCTTCAAATAGAATGTATTTCTCAACTAGTTTTTTTACCATTTGTAATGTAGTGGTGTCATGCCTCATCGATATAATATCATCGACATACAATATTAGAATACATCATGATCCCACTAACCTTCTTGTAAACACATAGTTCATCTTCATTTTGACTTAAGCCAAATAGTTTGATTGTTTTGTCAAAATGAAGATTCCAGCTCTTTGATGCTTGATTCAATCTATAGATTGAAATTTGAACCTTATAGACTTTGTTGGCTTCCTTTGGATTTATATAACCCTAGGGTTGTGTCATGTAAACATCCTCAAGTAGAAAGCATGATCCTAATGGACTTTATAACGGAAACTAGAGAAAATCTTTTGTCATAGTCAACACCTTGAACTTGTCCAATACCATTTGCAACCAATCAGAAAATTTATATGTCGGCACATTACCATCCATGCAAATCTTCTTCTTCAAGAAACATTTGCACCCTTCGGATCTTACTCCTTTAGGTGGATCCACCAAGTTCCATACATTGTTGGCATACATGGATTAGGATTCCATCTCATACATCATGGCCTCGAGCGACTTCTTAGACTCTGGTCCCTTAAAACCTTCTAGTTAGGTTGTTGGTTCATCATCTATGACCAACTCATTTCCTTCTTGAGTCACAAGATAACTAAATATTTCAGGCTCAAGGCTAGTCATACTAGATCTACGAGGTTGCTATGTTACATGAGGAACTTGATGTTCCACAACAGTTTGTGACTCTTAATGTTCCTTTTGTACAATACATGTTCAATGTTTTCTTATTAGTCTTAAATATCTTCGAGTTCTTCTTTCCTCCCACTGATTCGGAAGTAAATTCCATTTCTAGGAATACAACATCCCTCGCGACAGATAGTTTATTGTCAGATGGAATATAAAAGTAGTATCCTTTGGTTTCCCTAGGATATCTAACAAAATAAAATTTATCCAATTTGGGTCTTAGCTTTTTGGGAAACTACTTTCTCACATAAGTTTCACATCCCAAAATCCTCTTACAAGAAACATTTGGATTCTTCCCATACCATATCTCATATGGTGTCTTTTGAACTGATTCTCATGGTACACAATTAAGTGTATGTGTTGTGATTTCTAGAGCATATCTCCAGAAGTAAGTCGGAAGACTACCAAAACTCATCATTCACCACACACATCTAGCAATGTATGCTTTCTTATTTTTGATAAACCATTATGTCATGGTGTTTCACGTGGAGTCCATTGTGATATGATAATGCGATCTCATAGAAGGTCCTTAAACTCTTGGTTGAAGTATTCTCAACCTTGATCTAAATAAAGTGCTCTAATACTTTTATCCATTTGGTTATGTATTTTGTTGATGAAATCATAAAACATTTCAAGGTTTCTAACCTATGATTAATCATGTGCACATACCCATACCTATTGTACTCATCAGTAAAGGTAATAAAGTACTAGTAACCACCTCTAGCATTTGTTCTAAATGGCCCACATACATCGGTATGTGCGAGTCCCAATATATCACTCACTCTCTCAATGTGTCCAGTGAAAGGAGTTTTTGTCATGTTTCCCAATAAAAAGACTCGAATGTCTCTATTGATTCAAGGTCAAAAGAGTCTTGATAACCATCTTTATGGAGTCTAGCCAAACAGGAAACAAAATAAGATACATGTGTGAGGAAGGACTTTGTCGGGGACCAAGGAGATGAGAAAACAAAACTTGAGAAGAAAGAACATGTGTATGTCTAGCTTCTTTGTGAATCAATAGAGATAGAAGAAGCAAGCTAAAAGCTGACCGTGATGAGTCAGGGTGCAAAAGTATCAACCAAAGCCTGATAAATATTTGTTGAGGTCCAGTGGGCTAGCTCAAGGTCTTTGTTAGACGAGGGGAGAAAAGGAGTACCATGGCGTTGAAATCACCATTACCCAGATGAGTAGCTATAGGGTGGATCAATAGGGTGAACTGTGAGATAAATCAGCAATTAAGAAAGGGCATGGATCATCGTGGGTGCTTACTAGTGCATCAATTGCATAAAAGAGATGAAGAAGACTGATGTAATGCCCGGGCCCACTGCCCAAGGCTCTAGTAGAGTTTTAGGAATGACGGTTGTCTACATAGACCACCACTAGCCTTAACTGTGTGCTTTGTCCTCACTCATGTGCATGCCAGGATCAACTTCCCGACAGGTCACCCATCCAAGTACTGCTCCTAGCTGAGCATGCTTAACTATGGAGTTCTTAATGATGGGATCCCGTAAAAGGAGGCTCACCTTGGTGATATGGGTAGTCCAATCATTCCTTATAAGATCTTTTTATCCGAGGCCTCAAATCCTTACAATCTCCCCCACTTAGACTCTTGACGTACTCGTCAAGGCTCAACTATAAGGCCTCATAATCTCTTCCCCATTTCAGTGCAGACCCACAATGGCCCTTAGACACCTAGCTCCCAATCACGGAATACCAGCACAAGGGTGGCTACATCAACCATGGACATCCCTTTCCTACATGCCTGGACCGCACGGCTCAAGACTAGCATGCCATTCCCATGTGGTCCCCACCTACTTAAGGGGAATTGGCTGTGATACCATTTGTAATGCCTGGGCCCACTTCCCAAGGCTCTAGTAGAGTTTCAGGAATGACAGTTGTCCCATAGACCACCACTAGCCTTAACTGTGCGCTTTGTCCTCACTCACGCGCATGTCAGGATCAACTTCCCGACATGTCACCCATCCCAGTACTACTCCAAGTTGAGAACGCTTAACTATGGAGTTATTAATGATGGGCTCCCGTAAAAGGAGGTGCACCTTGGTGATATGGGTAGTTCAATCATTCCTTATAAGATCTTTTTATCTGAGGTCTCAAATCCTGGAATGTTACAACAGAGATGTTGTGGTTGTTGCTAGAGATGCAAAAGAAAAATGTTGGGAAACACTAGGCGCAAGAGGTAGGAGTGGAAGTAGAGGAGGATGGTATGGAGGATGGTAGTGTTGTGGGTTTCTTTATATAGGCAAGGTTGATGCTTTGGGGGCATCTATGAATTGAGGTGGGGAGAGCAAGAGAGCCCTAATTGGGTGTTTCTCATAGATACTAAAAGGGAAGGTGAATAAAGGTTGATTCTCTCTCTAGCAATACAAACAATGAGTCTCTTACTAGCGAGAGCTCTGGCTTCTCTGTAGGATTCTACTTCTCCTCTCCACTTCGTTTCTCCCCCTAGGGGGATAAGCTCCACCCCTCGTGCTTCTGCAACGACCCCGTCTCCCGGTAACCCCCACTTAAGGGAGACCAAGAGATCATATCTGTTATCTAATAACCCGGATCAAAGGTTCGACAAATAATCAATAATAATTATGAAATTCTACTACTAAACTGAAAACTAGTAGAAAAATAACAACTTTACTTACCTTTTAAAAGCTGGGATTTCTAAACTTCTATCCATGAAGATACTAATCTAACTAATCCTCCTGTGTACGTTATTTCTCATTTAGTTGCACATATGCCACTTTACTATTTATTCTTTTCATTTGTACCTAAAATGCTGACAAACAAAATGTCAGTCAGCAAGAAGCTGGTATGTGGGGGAAACAATAATTGTGCAACTATGTTAACAATGTAGTCAACCAAATATCATTTAACATCCAAGATTACATTTTATGCAATACTACTCAATCCTTGCCTATCCCCTATCTCTGTACCATCCCTGCAGTGGACATAGATACTAGCTCTCTGATATGGTAGATCCTTACCCGCATGGTCCTACCACACATGTAGCCAATTCCTAGGGTTATGGAGTCGCATGGCCCTAACCAATGGTAGCCCAATCTCTGACTAATGATGACTTGATGGTCCTACCCATTGGTAGCCATGTGCTAAGTCATTCAATGACCTGATGGGCCTACCCCATTGGTAGCCATGTACTAGGTCAATCCATTAGGATACAAAGGGGACTAGGATCTGAGCTAGTAGTCACATCTCTTATGTGATAGTCATATTCACATTATAAATTGCATGAATTAAATATAACCAACAGTTTAATTCAAGTCATCGATAAAACCTTGAAAATCCTCAAGAAACTAATTTGTGATATTCATAGGCGTAACCACAGACCTGTCAAGTTGATGTGAGACAGAAATAATCCAATCAACAATAGGCAAGCAAGCATTCAATAAGATCCTAAAACAATTATACAATTTCCTTTTATTACTCATGTCATCAAGATCTATTAAATCTAGCTAGCTTCCTAGGGTTTCTAAGTCCACTTTTATAGTTTTCATTACAATTAGGGGCTCCCTTCATTTTTTACTATTTTAAACCCTAATTTAACACAATTGATCACAAACCCTAATTATTTCCACATCTAATCCTCAATTCCAGATTAAAGGCATAATTAACCATTAATTAAGCTCATTAAGCCCCTTTTACATTAAATCTACTATTTTTATCCTTTTAATCCATGACAAGATCATTATACATATTTATCATCAATTCATAGTTCATTATGGTCCAAACCACATATGAACTCGATTTGTCATCAATTCCACCTTTTATTCATGAGGAAACCCTAATTACTACATTTAGGATACTTATCCACAAATTAGGTACTTTAATGCTCGAAATAGCTTATAACCATGAAAACTCAGTTCTAACATGAAATCCAATAACTAAAGCCATTAGTAGTCCTAATTACCAACATTAGGGTTTCAAGGCCCAGTAAACCCTATTTATGGATATAAACTCTAAATTAAACTAATTATATGCAAAGTTAATCTTTTTCGATCATAATGATCCTTTTCTTCATTAACTGGATAATATCAACTCTAAATAATCATTTAACCCTTTCTAATTCGTTAATCATCAAAGGTTAGAGTTTTTCACTTACTAAACTATTAAAGATATCATCTTTATATACTTTTTGAACTGCAATCAGAATCAGGCCTTAATTTTACTTTTAATAGATTCCCCTCGTTTTTCTGAGAAATTTTCATATTTTGCATGTTCTCATAGGAGCCACCAATTAGGAGTTATAATTTTTGCATTATTACACTTACTTGAGACAATTAGAAGTAGCCACGTCGCCTTGGCCCCATACACTTGATCGTTGGTTTGCAAAACATAACGTATTTATGGATCTCAAGATTTGGAGTGAAGAGAAGGTTAATCTTAGAAACCTCCTCAGTGAAGCCACTTACTGTTATGAGTTGGCTGCAAGTAAAGTTACAATTATGCCCAATGATGAACATACTATAAATGAAGAATGAAAGGCTGAAGAGAAACTCAGAAAGTTCAAAAAAGCCAAGGAAAAATATTTATGGAAAAGAAGCCGCATGAAATGGATCGCTGATGGAGATCATAATACTAGGGCCTACAACTCTGTTGTGAAGAAAAAGGAGATGAAAGAAACCATACATGAGGTCATTAATGAGTATGGGCAGGTTGTTGACAGTAGAGAGGAGATAGCCAGCAATGCAGAGACTTATTTTCAAGGGTTGTTCAACCAACCAAGTAAAGATTTTAGCAACTATGGAGATCTTATTCCAGAGAAGAGAGTCAGTGATAGCATGAATGTAGAATTGATGAAACCAACAACTAAAGATGAAATCAAAGTTGTTGTCCATCTAAATCTCTGGGGCCAGCAAGTTTAATGGGAGATTTTTCAGTTCATGTGGTACCACATTTGCCATGACATGGTTGTTATAATCAAATGGTTTATGAATGGTGGTAACATGGTTCTTGTTGTGAACCATACCTTTGTCAAACTGATTCCTAAAAAGATAGATGTGAAAAGTATCACTAACTATAGACCTATAGCTTGTTGTAGTGTCCTATATACATGTATCTTTAAACTTATTGCAGGTAGGCTAAGACTTGTGTTGCCCAAGATTATATCCGAAGAACAAAGCGCCTTCATCAAAGGGCGCAAGATGTCCGATAGTACCCTTGTCGCAGCTGAGTTCCTCACTGGTTTCAACCAAAGTAAAGCCAACTCCAAGGATTATGTTAAAATAGACCTGGTAAAGGCTTATGACTACGTCAAATGGAATTCTTTGTGGGCAGTAATGGTAGGATTGGGCTTCAATAATGAGGTGATATGCATTCTGAAGCAATGTGTTTGCACCCCCTCTTTCTCTGTGTTGATCAATGGTGGCCCTATCAGTTTAATTAAGGGGACTAATGGTCTCCGACATGGGGATCCCTTGTCTCCTTTCTTGTTTTCTATTCTCATGGATGGGCTCACTAATATGATACAAGTGGCTGAAATAATGGTGAAGTGAAGCCTTTCACTTTTAGAGGCGTGAAGGTTAAGGCTCTCCTCATTTTCGCTGATGACATTATGATCTTTTCTATTGGGAATGCCTAGAGACTAAGAGAGTTCAAGAAGGTGCTTAGCTATTATGGCAAACTTACTGGCCTATATATTAGCTCCATTAAATCAAAGATATTCTTTCTAAATCATGCGACAGAAGAAGAGGTAGGCTCAAGATAGCTATAGGGGTCAAGTATGGGAGGTTGCCTACAAGATATCTGGGAGCTCTCATAACTGGGGGCAGGGGCACAACTACTGATTATAGATATTGTCTTGATAAAATGAGAGAAAACGTTGATAGTTGGAGTGGCTGCAAAATATCATTTGCTGGTAAACTTATCCTGATTAGAACGGTTCTACAAAATCCCATCTGATTTTGGGGTGAGGTATGTCATGTTCTGAAGGCAGTTACTTATTCCATGCAAAAGATCACAGCTAGCTTCTTATGGGGAGGCAAAGGTCATAGCATTTCCTGGGAGGTGATGGCATGTCCCTACTCAAAATGAGGGTTGAATATTGTACATCCTTCACAGATCATACATACATGTCTACTTAAGAGACTGGATAGATTACCGAGGGACAGAGATAACGTTTGGTCCAGATGGATGGTTTCCCGGTATGGCAACATCCCACGCAGCTTAGACCAACACTCTTCCAGGGGCTGGAGGAATCTTTGCAAATCCTGGATTGAGGTCAGTCACTTGTATAGTGTTGATGCTCATGATATGGCTTGCCTCGACAGTCAGCAAACCAGACCATGGATCTTCAGGGATACAATGGTTGTTGACTAGTGGGCAAATGTTATTTGGGGTTCACATCACTTCCCCAAGTGGAGCACGACTGCCTATAGAGCTATTCTTCACAGACTCCCTACCAGTGACATACTCATTTCCTGGGGCTTGACTGTTAATGATGTCTATCTTCTTTGCAAGAGAGAAAAGGAAAGTCATAATGACATGTTTGTCGGTTGCTGCTACACCAAGTTAGTGTGGTCTACTATTGCCTCAAGAACTGTTGGCGTCCAAATCTGAATAATAGCCTGGATGACATCATTCTGTGGATGAATTTGAACCAAAAGAGCAAACGGAGTAGGGATTTCAGTGGTTTATGCCTTTCTGCTTTTTGCTACTTTATATGGGATGAGAGAAACAAAAGGGCCCATGCTAGGCCTGCACGGTCTGAATTAGACCTCCTCAAAAAGATTACAAAAGAAATTTCGTTTCAATTACTTGTAAAGAAAGGTCTAGATAATGGTATTTCTAACCTTTCTAAGATGTACTGGCGTTTTTTGTAACTAACCTGGGTATACCTTGTATTGAGATGGGTTTTTGTATATCCATTTTCTCTCTGATGTAGGCCTCATGGAATGTTGAGAGGGTTTTATGTATACCCCTTTCTCACTGATGTATGCTGCTTGGCTTATTTCTGGTAGCTTTGCTACATCTCTTTGGAATATATTTACCTTTTCCAAAAAAAATAATAAAGGCTCATTGGAATTGAGAAAGAGAGGTGAAATTATATGAGAAGTAATCTCACAAATTGGAGGAGAGGGGAGGGAGAATATAATCAAGGAAGATTGTACTACAAACTAGGTTCATATTTGCAAAGAATTGAGGAAGAAAAATAACTGGAAAATCACCCAATCACAGACATTAAACTTTGGTCATTGGATAGTCAAGTGAGAAAAGTAAGCAAGTAAAAGAGAATGTGACAAATATATAAATCTATATCTTAGCTTTCATTGGTGCATTTAAATGAAATTTTGATTTAATTTTATTCAAATTATTTTTAAACTATTCATAATTGGTTTAGAGGGTCAATATAGTCATAATGACTTCAAAATTGAACCATAATCTCATTAGGTAGTATATATCATCCTATCCAATAAAATTACTATTATAAACATATTATATTACTTAATTCATCATATGTCATTATCTTAATTTGTATGTATTGGATATGCAACAAAGTGATACAACTTTCCTTAACTATTTAGTTAAGTTCAAATCAGAGATGAATAATAATTATCCAATCAATGTGTAAGGTATACATCCTCTTTGTTCCTTTCAGAGAAAATGATCTTGGAGGAAATATAAAAGATAGAATAATGATACTTATCTATTATGTTAAAATCTTAAACGAAAAGAAAACTTCTTCTTCAAGTTATCTATTTTATATTTTCAAAATCTAAGTCTTTCACCTTTCTCTTATATCTCTTTTAAACTATCATACAGTTGGAGAGAGAAAAATGAAGGGGAAAACTAATAATCATTATCTTTTGAATTAGATGAAACAAATTATTGCATAAAACAAAATGTATTTTGAGTTTCTTTTAATTATCTTAATATTGTTCAGTGAATTTTTATCATTAACCCTTCATCTATCTTTTAATAAGAGTCCCACATCCAAAGCATTAAATAGGTAGTGAAATTTGGGATGTTACTATTCTACCCACCTTAATACAAATTTATCCTTGCAACTCTTTATGTTTCTACCCACCATATGGTTTTACTTACCCATTTGATAGTGATAGTTAGCTTAATAAAGTTCAATAAGGTTCACAATTTTTCATGAAAGGAGATATATATTATATGATATCTAGGTTTCAAAAAGATTTATGTGAAGATAGATCAACTCTTCCCTTAGTCCTCTTATTAATTTTATACCTCCATGGTGAAGATCCTAACTTGTCTCTTAAGGTGGTGGATTCTGATTTTATTTTGGTTTTGGTCTTTGTTCAAGATCTTATGGCAATTTTCTTAATATGCCTTGGTTCTCTACAATAGTAGCATACTCCTATAACCATGCATGCATGGGCTTGCATGGTTTGTCTTACAAGTTGGACACTAGTGTCGTTCAACTTATGCTTCTGGTGCTTTTCTGTGATCTACATGGTTGTTGGAAGGAGGGTTTGGTTGTTTCTATGGGGATCATCCTTCTTGTATGATCTCCCAGGATGGTTTTCCAACTCTAGGGATGAATCAAGGGCTTCTTGAAGGGATTGTATGCCTCTTTTGCACAAGGCAATGGTCATGTTAGTCTTGAGTCACTACATGAACTTCTTTTCTCTATGTCACTCATCATATTCATAACTATACTTCTACAAGATCCTAAACTTCATGGCATATTAGGTCACACTCATGTTACCGACTTGAGATAGGTTGGAAAACTCTAGTTCCTTATTCTTTGTGGTCACTTGGGACACATAGTGATCCTTAAGGTATTCAACATATCCTTCCAATGTGAGTGTAAGTGAATCAGTTTCCATTGAGTTGAGGAAATTCTCCCACAAATACCATATTCTCTCCTAGCATGTGTGTTTCAAATCAAACCCTAGAGTGCAAAGGGAAGTTCAGGTCAAAAATAAAATTTTCCATGCTTCTAATTTGCTCTTCGTCTTAGTGACTACATCCACTTCTCTATTTCCAAAGAAAAATCAAGTCTTAAGGAACTCTACTAGTGTCAACTCATGGTTTGTTGGGTGATGGGGCCTTTGGACCAATGAATTCTTGAGTTCTTGGACTAGTTCTTCTAAGATCACCTTAGGGTATTCTTCATTCTCACTTCCTTCACTAAGGAGATACAACCATCATCTATCTTCTATTTTTGGTCATTATATTGCATAAGGGCCATATAAAAAGGATATATACCTAAAGTTAGTACATTTTAATTATATCTTTTCTAGGTGTCCATCTACATACTTGCTCTAATACCATATTGTGGCACCCCTACCAGATTAGATATGGAAACACAAGCATTCCCCATTGTTTTTCATTACATATGGTATTTAGAGTACACATATACAATAAACATTGTAAATAAATATATCAACAGTTTTCATTGATTTGAAATAGATTCATACATAGTTTGTGGATAGGAAACTACAATTTTCTCATCCTGAAATCTAAAACTACTAACTGTAACATGTCTACAATAACTAAGGAATGATGTGAAAGATATCTCAAAGATGGGATTTTCTTGGTACATGGCACCCCATCATGTTAATCTTCAAATTCTCCTATTCTTTAGTTGTCCTTCTATGCTTTACTTTCTCCAAATCCTAGAGATGTCCTATCAAATTGTGACACCCCTCTAAGATTACACATGGTAGTGAAAGCATTCCACATTGTTTTCCTCAACATGGGGTACGTGGAGTTGAAGGTACATCACACATACGATAAACATTGCAAAAAAATGGGTAATCACTATTCATTGATTAGAAATATATCCATACATAGTTTAGGGACATCAAACTACAACTTGTTCATGTTGAAATCTAAACATGCAAATCTAGAATTGGATAACATAACTAAGACATGATGTGAATGATATCTAAAATATATGATCAACTAGGTAGATGGCACCCCACTAGGTTAATCTTCAAAGTCTCGTAGTCCTTTCTTGCCCTTCTTTTCTGTACTTGCTCCAAATCCTAGAGTCATCATGTCCCCAACCAAGAAAATTGAACCATCAAATTTGTAAATGGTATTGAGATTGTTATAAGCAAATAACTATACTTAACATCTAGAAAACTTGAGATCATTTTTTATCTTGTGCATTCTTGAAATATCTTCTTAACATAAAGGAATGAAATGGAATTATATGTATCTCTATATAATTGAACACTTAATAGAACATAAGCCTATGAAATATCATGTTTCTAGGAAGCCTATAATGACCTCTTCAAGTCCATAATTGCAAGTGCATATAAAACATATTTGTTTCACTTAAGATGATTCTTAATATTAACTTAACATGAACTTAAACATTCATCTTAATTATGTTGGGATTTCTCCTTATTAACACATAATATGATTTCTTTTTCTTAAGCATGAGCACATTTATAATGTTCTCTTATGTGATCATAAACATATACTTAGTGGAAAAAACAATGTTAACTCTAAATTTTAGCAACCACCAAGGAATTAGTAATATAGAACATTAATTGAAAATTATTAGCTCCTCATGATAGAAAAATATTCTTTGTTTTTATTCCTGGACCAATGTCTAAACATATTATGCATGTATAAACATAGGTTTGTTTATATTCACATTTGTAAAAATGCAAGTCAAGAAAGTTGTGACTTATTCTTTATCTCTCTAGGCACCACCTTAAAATAAGTTATCCCTTTTATAAAACTCTTTTTATAACAAAATTATTTGTTTACCCTTTACCATCACATTTACCCTATGGGGAAGAGGCTAACAGTTAGGGGAGGATAAGGGGATTGTTGAAAAGGGTAGTTAACCTTACCTTTACCCGCTACCCTCTGGAGGGTAAGGGTAAGGGTAGAAACTTACCCTCCCCATACTGTCCTTGTTGACAACCCTACATCAGTAACTACATTTTCCTTACCCGTATGGTAGGCAATGGTGAAATTATAGTCTGATAGATACTCGATCCATTGATGTTGGCAGATATTCAGGTCTTTCTAGGAGAGGATATACTTCAAATTTTTGTGGTCAGTAAAGATAGAAAATGTTGACGCGTGTAGGTAGTGCCTCTAGATTTTGAGAGCATATATTGTTGCAGCCAATTCCAAATCATGGGTTGGATAATTAAGTTTGTTGGATTTTTCCTAGATGAAAAGGCCACTACCTTCTTATCCTGCTCCAGCCTTGAATTATCAATCAAGATCACAAACCCTTCATTACTAGGAGGGTAAGATAAGAATTGTGACAAACCCAATTCCTACAAACTCTTCATGATGACATTCCCTTGATATGTTTGCACTCATATCAAGAAGATCTTAAGGGTGAAAATACAAGGAATTGTAGTTATCATCTATAATACATGGAAACCAGATCATGTTCACAACATCATATTTTACCACATAAAAACCATTATTTATAAATGAGAAATATAATAGTGTTTACTTATATTGGCATGGAAGAAAATATTAACTATAAGAAGAAGGTACATACATATGACATAATGCATCCTATACATCAACTAGGGAATGTAAATGTAACTATCTAAGAAAATCGAGATAAGCATCAACTGTTGTTCTGAAAAGCGGTAATCGGTGTATGGGTGGAGAGCGTACCGAATAGAGTATTTATGGTATGCGGGAGTATAAGCGGGAGAATATTAGGTTTTAATCGGTTTTGGTTTTTTTGTTAATATTAACCATAAAGATATGTAAATTATATATTGACCATATAATAATGAAAATGATAAGTAATTAGAAACATTTATAAGTATTAAACTAATATTGCATTCATAAGTAGTTAGAAACATTGATGAAATTAGAGAAGAAAACTTTGATAAGTAATTACAAACATTGATAAGTCATAGACTAATATCACATTAATAAGTAATTAGAAACATTGATAAGTAATAGACTAATATTGCATTAATAAGTAATTAGAAACATTGATAAGTCATAGACTAATATTGTATTAATAAGTAATTAGAAACATTGATAAGTGATAAGACTAATATTGCATTAATAAGTAACTTGAAACATTGATGAAATTAGGGAAAAACATTGATAAGTAATTAGAAACATTGATAAGTCATAGACTAATATTGCATTAAGAAGTAATTAGAAACATTGATGAAATTAAAGAAGAAAACATCAACAGTAAGGATTAGTTCAATAAACACTAACTATATACTTTCAGAGAAAACATGAGGAGAAGACCAAATATGTAAATTGGAAGAAGAGAATGTAATTGTAATGACCAATAGTAGTATTAGAAAAAACAATGTAAAAAAAACTATTACTAGCATTTGATTTTGAAAATCGCCGATTAATCAGCCGATTATTCCCCCGATCGACCGATTAATCGGTCCTGGACCGATTATAGGTTGATTATTCATAATCGGAGCGGTAGACTCCCAAAAAGGAATATTCGGCCGATTATTTGGCCTAAGCGGCCGATTTTCTGAACAGTGGCATCAACTACTATATATCATACAATGAGCTTTATTATTTCTTTAGGGTATATTGCTCCATTCATGGGTTCTTTGCACCTAGAAAATAAGTGAAACAACGAATCAACATAATATGTTCTTTACCTAATTCTGATACTTGAAAATTTGAGAAAGAAGAAATTTAAATGAAAACATTATTTAGAGTAAGAATAAGGTAAAACATTTCTTCAAATGTGTCATTGATGTGGTTGTACAACTAAGTGTGTCAACACCTATTATACTTTTATGTTGGGCCCTCCCTGTCCCTAGGGCTATGGGGAGGGACCATCATAAAAGTATAATAGTTTCTGACACATCTAGTGGTACAATAACATTAAAGACAAATTTAAAAGAAGTGGATTGCCTAATTCTTGCTATAAATAATGTTTTCCTTTTATTTCTTTTTTCTCAAATCATTAAAGTATGGGATTAAGAGAGGCATTCTCTCCCCCTCTCCCATGCCTACGACCAAGGTCAGATGCCCGAGAGGGTGGTAAATCAAGGTGGAAACTGGGACTCAAACCTGGGTCCCTTTGTTAGGAGATACCATACTTGAACACCTGAGCCACTCCTCGTCAGCCAAATCTTTCAAGTATGGAAGTTAATATGTATGTATATTATGTTCATTCACTATTTCATGTATTTTCTAGGTGCAAATAACCCATGAATGGAGCAAGATACCCTAAAGAAATAAATAAATCTCATTAGAGGATCTAGAGTAGTTGATTCTTATCTCTATTTCTCATAGATAGTTACTTTTCCATGCCCTGTTGATTTATGTGATGCATTATGTCATATTTACCTTCTTCTAGTAGTTAGTATTTTCTTCAACGCAAATAAATGTAAACACTACTGTATTTCTTATTTATGAATGATGGTTTTTGAGTGGTAATAATACGATGTTGCAAACATGATCTGGCTTCCATGTATTATAGAGGATAACCACAATTCCTTGTATTTTGCCTCTTGCATCTTATTGATATGAGTGCATGCATATCAAGGGAATGTCATTATGGAAAGTATGCAAGAATTGGATTCATCACAGTTGGTATCTGACCAACCTAAATCTCACATCCAAATTGGAGCAGATCAATAGTAGTCAGAATGTTAGATTTATAACCCGACACTCATGCCCCCATGACTATTATACGGGGTCTGATGTAGTAGATCAGGATCAAACCACATGGACAAGGTTGGTAAGTGCTAAGAATGTAGAGCCTAATACTCGGATACACCAAATAAAAAAGTAGATCAAGGTGATGTTCCCTAAGAAATGGTGTTACTACAAACAAAGTAATAATAAACAAGAAAATATAGCAAAAAAAAGAACCAAAATCACATAAGAAAGATGTAAACTAAATATTGAAGGGAACTTGGATCGTGTTTCACCTACTCAGACCTTTCACCAACATGAAATGGTCACACCCCTTAGTATACCCTTTACAAGATTACAAGAAATCATCATATGTGTCTAATACCTCCTCTCTCAAGCTTAGAATAGATCTAGATTATAAGGTCATCTCTCTCTCGAGATGGCAAACAAACAATCCCAAAGTAAATCATATGACCATTATCTTTAACATTCCAACATTTTCATGCATTCATACTAATCTATAACCTTATATAAGGTTAGTATGATTCTTTCGAGGTACCAACAATCAAACATCACAAGATGATAGCTAAGCATGAATGTGAATCATTCAAGAATAAGAGTATGGAGATAACCGTTGCTAAGTATATATATATATATTTATATATATATATATAAATATATATATATATATATAAATATAAATATATATTCAAAAGGATGCAAGTATATACATGTTGGGAGAGATGTAGTGGCTATTCTCAACCCAAGTCAGGTATTTATGCAGTCATTCTCATAAATATCATTTTGGGTTTACAAACATATGGAGATTGGAGAATTGTAGGAAGAGGAATATTGAAAAAACAAGGGAAAGAAAGGTGAAGTAGGGGATCGAGGGATACACTTATGGTAGCTAAGTGATGGCCACAACTGATGGCCTCAACCAATGGCCTAGTTTTGTTGCTCTTGGCTTGAAGCAATAGTGCAACCAATCTCCTTCCTCCTTCTTCCTTCTCTCATTGCTGGAGGAACTTCAGGGATGATGAGGGTGAACGGGCGAGAGTCTAGATGCCGAGATGGATGGAATTTCATCTATCATCCCTATCTACTGGTGGCACAGAGTTCATTCGAAGATGACTCCTTCCTTCGATTGTTGGAATATCATCTATCATCCCTATCTGCTGGTGGCACGAAGTTCATTCGATGATGACTCCTTCCTTCAATTGCTCCATGCCTGGTCGGAAACGATCACTTGGGAGTAAAGTACGCATTGATGATGACATTTATATAGCTGGTTGTATCCACTTTCTAGGTGTCGACCTAGGGTCCTTTACTTGTGCCCCATGCCATTTCGGTACCCGTTCTTAGGGCATGTGCTCAACGATCCAGAGTAATGTACCTATGAGGGTCTTCATAAGATGTCAGTAGAAAGCACACCATCGATCGATGGGCGCAGATGCCCAGCTAGCTAATATGCATAAACACACCTTCAGTTAATAGGGGTAGATGTGACATCAGTTGACTGGTGCAGACATGCCATCAATTGATTGGTGTTGGGGCGTCACTGGTTGATAGGCGATGAGGAGTCATCGATTGATGCCCGCTGGTTCTTCTGTGGTTGACAAGAGCATACGCACCACTGATTTTCAGACGTAGATGTGCCTGCGGGTGATGGGTCACTACAATTGTCAATTGATGGCACGATACAGAGTTGTTAGTTAACATCTGGTGACAGTGAGCCAATGGTTATTCCAGGGCTATTGGTTGTCATCTAGTGATGGCTCAACTTTTGATAATCAAGCTTGTATTCATTTGTTCCTACATATAACACCATTTGATATAAATTAGATGTTTTACTTTTAGCAGAGGTAGCTTTCACACCCGCCTTTTTTGTGTGTCTCCTATCTATTGTGTTTGGGTAAGTCGAGGTTTCGATGATTCCTGCATTCCTCATGTTCGCTCAACTATTAAGCTGCCTTGGAGGCGGTGCATCCCTAGAGGGCCCTAATTTTATTTTAGGTGGTTGTGTAAGGTTCTCTTTGGAGTGTAGGTGTGTAGAGGTTGGATTCTAGACTACACTACAACACACGACATAGTTGCATTTGTGAGTGAAACAATACACCAGTCGGGTGGAGTCCTTCAAGATCTTTTCAAGCACAACTCTCATGATTTTATTCCTCTCATCTTTTATTCTTGCTCATAAGCTTTTAGATTATAGATGTTTTCAGGGATAGATGGGCTGCCATTTCTCTTTTGATCCCAAAGTAGGGATTTTTAAAACTAGAAAGGGTAGATGTTTCCTCTTTTTCCAGGGTTATGTGCATTCCTACCTGTACTTAGGATTATGGTGTCAATCAAGAGTGTGACATGATGAGTCTTCCTTTCCCTGAGATTTCTTCTTGGTTGACTAACATACATGTACCTTATATATTATGTCAAGGTTAGGCTGATGTTAAGATATTATCAGACTCGAAATTTTTTAAGTAGATTATGAATCTGAGATCTATAATTCTTGAAATAATTACTTTAAGCGCTAGCCTGAAGATAAGAAAGTCTAAGAGTTGGGGTTTTGACACAATCCTGGAAAAATGGATTCAAAATCTTCCTTTTTAAAACTACTTGTTTACTGAGATTTTAGCAAGGGTATTTATATGTATGTTCAAATATGAAGCCAAAATTGGCCAATTTGGCTGATTGTCAAAATTTGTTAAGAGGGGAAGAAAGAAATTAGTGTCGAAGTAGAGACGTACCGTGTTCACCTGTTCAGACCCCCAAAACTTATCATCCACCATGTCCACATGGTGTCAAAGAATGAGGTTGATCTTGAACATGCAAATTATAGATCATTGTGTGCAATCAACCATTTCGAATCTAGGACCCTCATAATACATTATCCTCATAGGTCGTGGTAGTAGTTGTCTTGACATTGTTCAATCTTTTGTTCAGAAGCCAACATTTGTATCCAATAAAGTATGTACAAGCCACAGTCATTATCTCATAACTAAACAAACAAAATAAATTGGAATCTTGCCTTTTATTAACAAAATAGTTCGAAAGAGATTCTTGCTGAGGACACCTTACATTTTTGCCGTTTCTTAAATTTGATATCAATGGGAACACCGCGGCCAAAGATTCTGATAAACTCTGTAATCTTATTGGCTACTAGAGTGGCTCATTCTTCAATGACATTGTATTTTGTTTTGTGAAACTTTGTGTGCTTTGCACTGAACATAGCATCTGAGCTATTGTAGAAGATGGACATTTTGTTGATGGTGTCCACTTCTAGTAGTGCCCGATGTCCATCATGTAATATTGGCACAAAAATCCATCATGGAACATTGTACTTTAAGTGATCTATCAGTCATTGTAGCTTTCCTGATTCCTATTTCGACACGACATCTTCAAATAATTCATAAAATGCCATGTATACATTGGTGAGATTGTTGGCTAGAAGTAGTAGGCAATCTTTCATGACATTTACTATCATGTACCCTCCTATTATCAAAATATCTCTAAGGTCAGGGAGAAAGATTCGTACATAGTCCTCTTTAAAAATAATCACAAAGTCGTCATCTCGTAGGCGCAGAACATCTAGGACGAATTGGACTCCTTCCACAGACAAGCCATAGCACGTCAGTTCTTCAATGTTCTCAAAGGTAGATGTTGTGACATCTATTGGTTCTATTCCTCTGATGTGTCAACAACTTGGTTTTTCTCTTCATTGTGTACCTCAATTCGTTTGAAGGCTTTGTCCTCTGAAGGTGAGGGTGATGCCATTATGATATCAGTGGAAGTTGGGATCGGAAGTGGTGGCATTTGTGGAAGGTTGAATGCTGGCATTTTAACATCGGGTTTTGGTTCCCATTCTATAGTGGTAAGGACTTCAAGGGGTGGTTCCTTCTCATCATGTATAGGTGTGACATGTTCAGTTGTGGGTGGTGGAGGGGTAGTTGGTGGCACTAGTGATGTCTTCTTTTCTTGTGAAGACTTGAGCTGTGTGAGTTCCTCATGCCAAGACATCTTTTCGAGTAAAGGAATAAGAGAGTACATGCACCTTGGTATGTCTACCATACTTCTATCATAGAATAACATTCTATCATGAATGATTTCCATGACATATTTTTCTCATAAGGTGTGGAAATTTGCATTAGCAATTTCCTCCATAGGTGCTCCACTGTTGATGGCCTCAATTACCCTCAGTTCTCAACATGCACTATTCCATGATTTCTGACCTTCTTGGGAAAAATTGCATTCGATGACAATTTCCTTCCAATTGGGGTGATACCAACTGCTTACTCCTTGAATTATTTGTTTTAGGGGAGTGGGGATTTCTTGTATCGATCTGTGCTCTACCTTTTCAATGAATATTTGCCCACAAGGTAAGTCTTTGGAACTGAAGTTGTAAGTGATCACTCTTCTTTTTGATAGCTCAACCACTGTGAGAAGCCAATGGTTGAATGCTTTAAAGGGCAGTGTGACGAAGTTCAAAGATCTACTTATATCTAGGGCTTCCTGTAGATCGCAAAATGATGTCATGTTGTATCTTTTCTTGAGTAGGTGAGCTGCCAGATTGGATGTCACATTGAATACTGGTCCATATCAATTTCTGTGCATGTAATCCTCTATTACAGTCATGCACATAATCTTGAAAAGTGTTCTGCTTATGCTCACCTGAGGTGTAAAAGTGGAATGCAAATCACTTGTTGTTAAACCGTACTTGTTGTTGTGGTAGATAATATCATGTCCTAGCTTTGTGTCATTGGGGATGTCGGCCAGGACATGGATGTCCCTTATTGGCATGCCTACAACTGATGACATGTCCATATCGACCCTCTTACATGAAAGTGGGGGTGGCGTTGGTGGAAGTGATGTTTTTATGACAGTTGAGGTTGCAGGAGGTTCTAAGAAGTCTAGATTTGTTGATTTCTTAGGTGCTTCAACAAACATGTATTCTAGAATCCCTATATTCTCTTCAGATATCATTAGTTCTATTTATCTCTCGAAAGAGATAGAGAATCCTTCTCCTATTACTGGTTCATCCAGAAGTATTTCTTTCATAAATCTATCATATACATGTGGGAGTGAGACCTTATAGCTAAGCAACGGGTTGAGCCCGTCCATTACGTTGTCAGTTCAATGACTTCTCCCCCGTGCTACTAGTTGAATTGTTCCATCTCTCCTACTACTTCTTCTTTTTTTGTGGGATTTTTTTTTATATGTATGCTCAGAGAGCCAATGATATGATGATTGCAATGACATAACATGTAAATGATTTGATTAATCATAAAAGGAAGCTTCTAATTTCTTTTGTATGTTCATTTATGAGATAATGAATAACATAATAAATGTCGAGAGAATGATGTTACTCAATGACGTATGTATTCAAGTACGTGACTTGGAAGAATGAGATCATATGGATGTTAAGAGTATATACATTCTCATTATGTCCTTGATCAGTTGTGGATGGTTGCGGTTCTTAGACCTAAAATCACTACACTCATCACATGTCGTTGGGTACACTTTGATATCATGAAACACAGTCCTGAAACATGGGTTGTTATAACAGTGATGATTGGGAGACTTAGACACACGGGGGATGACAGTGAGTGATAGATATGAGATTTGTCCCTCCTATAGGAGTATGATATGCTAGGCCTTTTGATTAGTGAGATTGAGAAAAGCATGGCCATACACATTTGAGTAAATATATGATATTTTTCTTACATATATCTCATGCAGTATGTTCTAGTTCAAGGAACAAGATTGAATAATAATGAGGATGACTTCTCGATGCCTCTAGTTCAATCTGGATATCAATGACAAAGGAACTATACAAACATTATAACACCATACACAAATTGTACATTGAAGTTTCTCCACAAATTTTCATTGGGTAGCAATGATATGTGTCTAGGCACCGTTCATTGCTTGTAGTGTCATAAGCTAGTTATGGACCTTCACTACCAACGTGACATGGGACCTATAGGGTCGTACACATAGGAAGTCATCTAGAAGAGGAGTTTGATCTTGAATGTTGTTTGAATTGATTACTAAAGTGTTTAGGTATTTTTGTTCACACAACAGATCAACTGACTAGATTGCCAAACAATCAAATCAAGTGTTGAGACTGTCTTTTGGAGTGTCAGGTTGATTATATTATACATTGGTTGGAATTCTTCCTAACCCGGGTTGTGAGACTCCCATCTTGCTAATGGCCATCTACCCTGGTGTGAGATGCCAATCTCAGTTGCACCAAATGGCCATATGGGATGGTGTTAGTGTTCATTATGTATGCCCAGAGAGCCAATCATGTGTTGATTATAATAGCATATCATGTAAAAATGATTTGATTATTAATAAAAACGAAAGCTTCCAATTTTTTTAGTTATGAGATAATGAAATAACATTATAAATGTCTAGAGAATTATATTACTCAATGACATATATAATTAAGTTATTAAACTTGTGGACAAGATCATACAGATGTTAAGAGTACATATACATATTCTCATTATGTCCCTGGTCGGTTTTCATTGTGGAAGGTTGATAGAAAACAATGACACATAAGATCAGAGTGTGAGTTGGTTGATGATAAATCTCATCATGATATGGTGATATCAAACCAATCACACAGATACATGTTAGAGAATAGTGTATCGAACATACCCACTATCAGACCGACTCTTGGAAGCTATCATCATGGAAATCATAGTCAGATCTCAAAGTGATGGTGGTGGTTGTGGTTCATAGACCTGATATCACTGCACTCAACACATGTCATTGGGTACACTTTGACATCATCAAACACAATCCGGAAACATGGGTTGTTATAACGGTGATGATTGGGTGTCTTTGACACATGGGGATTGATGGTGAGTGATAGGCATGGGATTTTTCCATCCTACTGGAGTGTAATGTCCTAGGCCTCTTGATAAGCGAGATTGAGAAAAGCATGGGTATGCACATGTGAGTTAATATGTGATATTGAGCTTGCATATATCTCAGACAATGTGCTCTTGGTTCAAGAAACAAGATTGGATAATAATGAGTGTGACTGCTCCATTCCTCTAGTTCAATCTGGACATCAGTGACAAAGGAACTATACAAACACTACAACACCAAAGACAAATTGTAGGTTGAAGTTGTTCCCCAACTTTTCCATTTACTTGGTTAGCAATGATGTGAGACTAGGCAACACTCCTTTCTTATGATGTCATAAGTTTTTATGGACATCCATTGCAAACATAATATGGGACCTATCGGGCCACACACATAGGTCATGTCCTAGAAGAGGAGTTCAGATCTCAAATGACAGTTTAATTAAGTGCTAAAGTATTTAGGCATTTGATTCAGGAAACAAGCAGGCTGACATCACTACCAAACGCCCATCTCAAGTGTTAAGATGGTCGTCGAGAAGTGTCAAACAACCGTCTCACGAGTTGTGACGGGCGTCTGGGTGTCAGGCCTAGTTGTGAATTGAAATTGCCAATGGAACAAACTGACATGGACAAATAGGCTCGACTCGGGTCACCAGACGACCGTCTGGGCGAGATCCTCCATCTTGGTCGGGGAAGGTTCTAGTTGTTTCCCAATCCATTTCGCTTGAGCAATACTTGTTTCATAAGGAAATGAATGTCTAACATTGATGGGAATTAATTTGTCAAATTCATACACAACTAAAAACTACAAAACGGTTGTCTCATAGTGCAAGATGACCATCTGGCTTAGCCAAACGACCATTTTGGCTATCACAAGTTGTGCGATTTCTAGAAAAGTTGTGAAAATTCAATATCAACTTGTCCTTTTCACTCCCTCTTTTAATACCACATTGGTTGGAGACTGGGAACCCTGACCCTAACCCCTCCTATATATAGAGGGGTATTGGGGGGTTCTCTATGTACAATCACAACACAGATAACTGAGAATCAGTTCCTCTGACAACTATTGTCCTCTCTGGTTGTGGTAATCACGAGAGACCAGGCAAGTCCTACCGAAGAAGGGAGGGATAGCACGGGAGAGTACAACTGAGAGTTGTCATTATAGGAGAGGAAGTCGGTGACTAGTACATCAACAGAGAGGGACAACTCCTTCCTATCTAATCCAGTAGGAAGACAGGATATCTAGGCGGTCCATGTGGACTACCATAGAGGTGGGAAGTTGTTGTTTGTTGCATACTGGACAACATCAACCATCATTCTGTGACAAGAGGAGTTGCTGAAGAAGATGATGTTAGTAGCTGCAGTGTGTGGTGCAGACCAGAAGGCGCAATAGTTAGATGTGTCCCAATGCGACTAGGATTCAGAGTTGCACATCTAAAATGTGGAGGATTGTCACTAGACTTGCTCCAGGACCAGGTATATCCCATAAACCATCCTTCCTACATTATAATTATTAATGTGATCTAATATTTAAGGGGAATATGGTATTAACATTTTAAATTCGACTGCCTGCTCTGCACCATATTGCCCAACAGTGGTATCAAAGCCAACATCAATTTACTATATTATGGGATAATCGATATGATCGGATTTTGGTTTTGTCATTTTATAATTGCATGCGATGCTAATAATATCTTGTCAAATCCAAACATCACGATAATCCCAAACTAGTATATATATGAGATATATATGCAATTTACACACGTCGCCCTAAAATGGTTTTGATGGTGGATGTGTAGCATGGTTATGGACAATAACCCCTATTTGTGTGTGGTTGAATGTGGATGGTTTATCCAGTTATCTCGGTCTGCGAATCGAGCCTCTATATCATCTTCCAATGTAAAGTTTATTCTCTCCTACCCATGCCCCCCTTGAATGTAACTTGAGGTATCCTATAATCATGTAAAAGTAGGATAGTTTACTTTCCTATTATAATGAAGATGAAGGCATCCCAAAGATGAGTCGACTGACTGAAGGACCTTGGAGGACATAGTGGACAAGCCGAACTGATCGCCTGGTAGGCTCGACCAATCAGTTGGAGGATCCAGTTGATGGTGGACAGAACGACCAAAAAAGCGGTGGGATGACCTTAAAATTGGCCAAGAGGCGAGCTGATCGGTTCAAGGGTTAAACCGATCAATCCAGATTGGCAAGCACAGATCTTCATCAACAATAGGTGTTTGCATGTGATGTAGACCTAGATGACCATTATTCATGTTGGCCCTAAGGGATTACATTAGGACTAGCCATAACCGCCGCTTTTGTTTATTACATGTTTTCATTATGGGATATAGCATGTATATGATACATACTATATATGTGGTGATTGGATAACATTTATGTATATACTTACAAATACAAAATCCCTCAATTAAATATTAATTCTTAGATGCTTTCCATAAGCGTCACACAAGAAAATCTTGATCAACCAAGCATAGGTTACACTAAAGTGTGGTGTGCCGTCCATCTCGTGGAAGTGTGATGATAGACATGTAGGGTCTGCTAAAGAAGGGTCCATGTTCTATCGTGCCGAGTTTCGGATTAGAATTAACTAGTGATTTTTTGATAGTCCAAGCCCAGAAGCATGCAGATGATCATGTCAAGGCTTTGCACATGTCATCTATCCAAGATTTACATATGATGCAATTGGCATGATTGCCTAACTTGATAATTGAATATGGATGCTGGTGTAGGCCGAGTAATAGTTGAATTATTTTTTATCTTAACCCACTAGAATATTATATGATGCAATACGAATTGATATTGAGGGCTATCTTGAATAAAATAGTAGGAGCAATAATAATTAAAGACCTAATTATATCTTCAAAATTTTGAAATCAAATCAAATCAAAAGGTTTTTTGACAAATGCAAATTTTATCTCTTGTAGAGTCAAATGACAACCAAATCACCACGTTCAGACAATTTAAACAAGATTTATTTCCATAACCAGTTTAGGACCTTTAGAAGAGTTCTGCATGATCCTGAAATGCCAGAACCAGTGTCCACTCCAAATTCTTCTAAGACTGACATGGATGCTTATTTTAAGAATGCCAATGATGTTGTGAACATCAACAACCTTATGTTGGGTTGTATGAACTATGAGTTGCATAAATAGCATGATAAGCACCAAAGGTATAATGTCTCTAAGGTGCTATTTGAGTGCAAATTGATAGAGGGAGATCTAGTAGAGCCTCATCTTCTTAATATGATTAGGAATATGGCACATCATCACAAACTAGGATTTCCTTTGGGTCTAGAGTTGCCATGGATATGATTTTGCAATAATTGTCTAAATCATATAGCCCGTTCATTGAGTATTATCAGTTACACAACATGACTGGATTGTTGTTAGAGTTTCTTGATATCTTGATAAATGTTGAAGCAAAAAAGAAGATGGACAAATTTGTGATGATGATCAGTGGAGTTAAGTCCAAGGACAAGGGCAAAGCCAAAATGCATTTTGTGGCTAAGCTGAAATCCAAATCTTCTACACTCAAAGTAAGGAGAAGGATAAGGGAACCCTGGAAGATGAAGCAAGGGATAAAGATCTCTACTTCTGTGGTATACGTTATTGAGATTAACTACACTACCTCTTCATCATGGGTACTTGATACCGGATGTGGATCACACATTTTCTCAAATGTGAAGGATCTGAAGAGAAGAAGGCCTTTAGAGAAAGGTGAGGTTGAACTGTGTGTTTCTAATGGTGTAAGAGTTGTAGCCAGCACAGTTGGAACCTATGAGTTATCTTTGCCAAGTGGGCTTGTGATAGAGTTAGAGAACTTCTATTACATACCTTCCATTAATAGGAACATCATATATGTATCTTGTTTGGACAATAATGGATTTGAATTTCTTATAAAGAATGGAAGATTTTCTATTAGTAAAGATGGGATCTTTTATGGTAGTGCCCCAATGTCTTATGGTCTATACTTGATAGTTCTAGAGTCAGATTTATATAATGTAAATACCAAAAGGAAAAACCTCAATGACTCAAACAAAACATACCTTTGGCATTGTTTTCTAGGGAACATAAATGAGAATCACATATCTAGACTCCATAAAGATGGTTATCTGGACTCTTTTGATTTCAAATCATTAGAGACATGTAAATCTTGTTTTTTGGGCATGTTGGCTAAGACCCCTTTCACTGGTAACAATGAGAGGGCTAGTGATCTATTAGGACTCATACATATTGATGTGTGTAGACATTTTAGAACAACCTCTAGAGGTGGGTATAAGCACTTCATTACCTTTATTAATGACTTCAGTAGGTACATTTATGTCTACTTGATGAGACACAAGTCATAAACTCTTGAAAAGTTCAGAGAGATTATGAATGAAGTAGAGAACCAACTTGGCAAAAGTATTAAGGCACTTCATTTCGATCGAGGCAGAGAATACTTAAGCCAAGAGTTTGAAGACCTTCTAAGAGCTCATGGGATTGTATCTCGATGGACTCTGCCTGGAACACCTCATAATAATGGTGTATCGAAAAGAAGCAATCACACATTGTTAGATATGGTGTGATCAATGTGAGTTTATCCAAGCTTACGATAACCTTCTACGGACATGCTCTACAAACTTCTGTGTTTACACTAAATTGAGTACCATCTAAGTCAGTTCTAAAGACACCATATGAGAAATAGACTAGGAAATGTCCCAAATCGTCTTTTACGAGGATTTGGGGCTATGAATCTTATGTAAGAAAATGCTTCCTGAAAAGCTTTGCCCTAGATCTGAAAAATGTCATTTTGTTGGATATCCCAAGGAAACCGTGGGATACTACTTGTATATTCCATATGACAACAAAGTGTTTGTTACCAGATATCCTGTATTCCTTGAAATAAATTATATTTCCAAAGGAGTCAGTGGGAGACAAGTAGAACTCGAAGCAATTCGAGGCTGACAAGAAAACATTGAACCATTAGAAGTACAAGAGGAACCTAAAGATTCACAAAGTGTTGTGGAATCTCAAATTCCTCAAGTAACACATCAATCTCATATATCTAATAGGATACACCTTGAGCCTAAAAGATTTGGATATTTTGTGACTCAGGAAGGCAATGAATTGGTCATAGATGATGAGCCAATAACTTATAAAGATGCTATAGAGGGACCTAAGTTAGAGAAATGGTTGAGGCCATGGGATTTGAGATGGAATCAACATATACCAAAAAAGTATGGACTTTAGTTGATCCACATGAAGGGGTAAAACCCATAGGGTGCAAGTGCATGGATGGAAAAGTCGAAACCCTTAAGGAGAGATTGGTTGCAAAGGGTTTCAGACAAGTTCAAGGTGTTGACTACAATGAAACCTTTTCTCCAGTGGTGATGGTTAAATCCATCAGGATCATGCTTGCTATTCCAGCCTATCATGACTATGATATTTGGAAAATGAATGTTAAAACAACATTCCTTAATGAGAATCTTGTGGAGGATGTGTATATGAGACAAGTTGAGGGGTTTATAGATCCAATGTCTTCCAATAATGTCTATAATATACAAAGGTCAATCTATGGATTGAAGCAAGCATCTCCGAGCTGGAATCTTCATTTTGATGAGATAGTCAAAGGTTTTGGCTTTGTTCAAAATGAAGATGAACCTTTTGTGTACAAGAAGGTTACTTGGAGCATTGTTAAATTCCTCATATTGTTTGTAGATGACATACTATTCATGAGGAATGACATCCATACTTTATAAAAGGTAAAGACTTGGCTTGAAAATATATTCTCTATGAAAGACTTGGGAGAAGCATCCAACATCTTGGGGATAAAGATCTATAGAGATAGATCCAAAGGACTTCTCGAACTAAGTCAGAGCACATACATTGACAAAGTGTTGAAGCGGTTCAAAATGGAGATCTCAAAGAGAAAAAACTTACCTACGCGCCATGGTGTTCTCATCTCTAGAGCTCAATGTCCTAGTTCTCATGAAGAAAGGGAACACATGAGTGAGATTCCATATGCCTCAACAATTGGATCTATCATGTATGGAACGTTGTGTACCCGTCCAAATGTCTCATATGCTTTGAGAATGATGAGAAGATATCAGTTAGATCTAGGTGATGTGCACTAGATAGCTGTGAAGAACATCCTCAAGTACTTGAGAAGGACTAAGGATCAGTTCTTGGTCTACGAAGGAGAAGAAGAGTTGGTGGTAAAATGTTACACTGATGTAAGCTTCCAGACTAATCAAGATGATTACATATCACAATTAGGATTTTTGTTTTGCCTAAACAATAGAGCTATAAGCTGGAAGAGTTCCAAGTAAAATATAGTTGTCGATTCTAGAATAGAGGTCGAGTATGTTGATGCATCAAGTGGAGCAAAGGAGGTTGTATGGAACAAGAAGTTAATAATAGAACTTGGGTTCATTCCTAGCATCAACGAGGCAATTGAGCTATATTGTGACAACAATGGAGCTATTGCACAAGCTAAGGAACCCAGATCGCAATAGCACTGAAAGCATATAAAAAGGCAGTATCATCTCATATGAGAAATCATACAACGAGGAGATGTTAAGATTTGCAAAGTTCCAACTGTGAGCAATGTTGTTGATCCCTTGGCAAAGGCACTTCACAATAGAAGCATTATGGTCTTATTAGGACACTCAGAATAAGATTTGTGGGTGATTTTCTCTAAGTGCAAGTGGGAGTTTGTTGGTTATGTATGACCGGAGAGCCAATCGTATGATGATTGCAATGACATATCACGTAAAAATGATTTCATTATTAATAAAAGGCAAGCTTCCAATTTATTCTTTTTTTCAATTATGAGATAATGAAATAACATTATAAATGTCTAGAGAATATTATTACTTAATGATGTATGTAATCAAGTTACTAACCTTATGGATAAGATCATATAGATGTTAAGAGTACATATACATATTCTCATTATGTCCCTGGTTAGTTGTCATTGTGGAAGGTTGATAGACAACAATGACACATAAAATCAGAGTGTGAGTTGGTTGATGACTAAATCTCATTAGTCATGATATGGAGATATCAAACCAATCACATAGATACATTCTAGAGAATAGTGTATCAGACAGACCCACCGTGAGACTGACACATGGAGGCCATCATCATGGAAGTCATAGTCAGATCTCACAGTGATTGTGGTGGTTGTAGTTCTTAGACCTGAAATCACTGCACTCAACACATGTCGTTGGGTGCTCTTTGACATCATCAAATGCAGTCCTAAAACATGAGTTGTTATAATAGTGATGATTGGGTGGCATTGACACATGGGGATTGACTATGACTGATAGACACATGATTTGTCCCTCCTACTGAAGTATTATATCCTAGGCCTCTTGATAAGAGAGATTGAGAAAAGCATGGCCATGTGCATGTGAGTCAATATGTGATCTTGAGCTTACATATATCTCAGACAGTCTGCTCTTGGTTCAAGAAACAAGATTGTATAATAATGAGGATGACTGCTCCATTCCTCTAGTTCAATTTGGACATCAATGACAAAGGAACTATACAAACACTACAACACCATACACATATTGTTGGTTGAAGTTGTTCCTCAACTGTTCCATTTACTTGGGTAGCAATGATGTGCGACTAGGCACCACTCTTTTCTTATGACGTCATAAGTTGTTATGGACATTCTCTTCCAACGTAATATGGGACATATAGGGTCACACATATAGGTGTTGTCCTAGAAGAGGAGTTTAGATCTTGGATAACAATTGAATTAAGTGGTAATGTGTTTAGGCATTTGACTCAAGCAACAAACAGGCTAACATCACTACCAAGCGCCTATCTCAAGTGTTGATATGGCCGTCTGGAAGTGCTAAATGACCATCTTAAGAGTTGAGATGGGCGTCTAGGTGTCAGGCCTGGATGTGAATTGAAATTGGCAATGGAACAAATTGACCCGGCCAAACAGGCTCGACCCAGGTCACCAGACGACCATCTGGGTGAACCAAGATGGCCTTCTCACATGTGCAAGATGCTCCATCTTGGTTGGGGAAGGTTCTAGTTGTTTCCCAACCCATTTCACTTAAGCAATACTTGTTGCACAAGGAAATCAATGTCTTACATTGATGGGAATTGATTTTCCAAATTCATACACAACTGGAAACTACAAAAGATTACCGTCTGACCCAGCCAAATGGTCATTTCGGCTATCGCAAGTTGTGAAATTTCCAAAAAAATTACGAAAATTTAAGAGCTACTTGTCGTTTACACTTCCGCTTATAGTCCCGCATTGGTTGGGGACTGGGAACCCTGAACCTAATCCCTCCTATATATAGAGGGGTGCTATGGGCTTCCCAAAGTATAACTACAACACATACAACTGAGAATCAGTTCCTTTGACAACAGTTTTCCTCTCTGGTTATGGTAACCATGAGAGACCAGGCAAGTCCTACCCGAGAAGTGAAGGATATGCATGGGAAAGAACAATTGAGAGTTGTCATTGTGGGAGAGCAAGTTAGTGACTAGTACATCAATAGAGAGGTAAAACTCCTTCCTGTCCAGTCCAGTAGGACAACATGAGTTCTAGGCGGTCTGTGTGGACTATTATCGAGGTGGGAAGCCATTGTTTGCTCCTTAGAGGACAACGTCAACCAACAATCCATGACAAGAGGAGTTGTAGAAGAATATGACGTTCATAGTTGCAGTCTATGGTGCAGACTAGAAGGCGCATCAGTCAGACGTGTTCCAGTGCAACTAGGATTCAGAGTTGCACATCTACAATGATGAGGATTATTGCTAGACTTGTTCAAAGATCAGATATATCCCATAAACCACCCTTCCTGCATTATAATTATTGACTCGATATAGTATTTATGGGGAATGTGGTAATAAAATTTTAAATTGCACTACCTGCTCTGTATCATATTTCCCAATAGTGAGACACCCACTTCGTTTACACCAGACACCCATTTTGGTACTGCAATTTGATTTCACAAAGGATTGATGCTTATGTCAAGTTGAGTACTAATTGGAATTGAATTTCCGACATATGTGTACAACTGGAAGGTGCAAAATGACCATTTCACTTAGCAAAAATGATCATCTCACGTGCAAGACAACCATTTCGGTGCACTCACTTCTAGAATTGTTGCGAAAATTCAAGATCTTTTAGTCCTTTTCCACTCCCACTTTAGTCCCACATTTCCTAGGGACTGGGAACCCTGACTCTAACCCCTCCTATATATAGAGGGGTACCAGAGGCTTCCCAGAGTACAACTACAACATAGACAATTGAGAATCAGTAGCTCTGACAATTGTTGTCCTCTTTGGTTGTGGTAACCACAAGATCGCATGCAAGTCCTACCCGATAGGGAGGGATAGCCAAGGGAGAAAAACAACTAAGGATCATTATTGTGGGAGAGCATGTTGGGACTTGTACACCAACGAGTGGGACAACTCCTTCCTGTCTATTCCTACAGGACAACATGAGTTCTATTTGGTTCGTGTAGAGTAGTATAGAGGCAAGAGTCCTTTGACTGCTGCTAGAAGGGCAACATCATCTTGTAGTCTGTAGAGAGATCCAAAGAGCTGTTGTAGTAGGTGTCTAAGTTTCCTATCTGTGGAGGAGCAGTCCGATGAGTCTGAGTGTGACTAGGATCGGTATAGACACCATCCAAGATAGAGTGCACAACTACATCGATGAGGATTGTTGTTGGACTTGCTCCAGGACCATGTATATCTTCATGAAACCATCCTTACCATTGAACAGTTATTGACATGATCTTCTAGTTAATAGGAAATATATCAGTAAAATATTTGTTTCCTCTACCTACTTGATGTTTTTCCTTATAGTGGTACCAGAGGCATGTCAATTAATAATGTTTTGGGATAATCAATATCATTTGATTTTTGGTTTTATCGTGTTTATTTATTGCATGTGATGTCGATAGTACTGGTTGATGTGCACATCTGTCTAAATCATCACATAAGATCCAAAATGAATATATATATATATATATATATATATATATATATATATATATATATATATACACACAGATATATATATATATATATATATATACAGACACACACACACACACACATATATATATATGTGACTCACATAAAATCAGTTTTGATGGTGGATGTGAAACATGGTTATGTACAAAACCCAAGATCTATGTGTGCATGGTTGTGGTTATTTGTTTCTATTGTTTATCAGTCCACATACTAAGCATCTCTCTCCTTTCCAAGTGTAATTAATACTCTTCTTCCTATTTCCCCTTGAATGTAACTCGAGGTTTTCTCCATAAACAATATAACAAAATATAGGATAGTTTTATTTTATGTTTCAAAGTGGGATGACGATCTGCACAAGATGAACCAACCAGCTTGTAAGAAGAACCAATTTACTAGAGGACTGAGAAGGCTAGACGATAGGAGGATGAATCGATTGACTAGTGTCCCAACCAACCGGTTGGAGGTGTCCAGATGCTGATTAGACCTGATAACTAGATGACTATTTTAGAAGAGGCCAACCAATTGACCAGGAGGCAAGCCAACTGGTTCAAGAGTTGAACTGGTCAACCTAGATTGGAATGAGCATAGATCTTCACTAATAACAAGTTGCATATGATGTGGACCATTGGTGACTATAATTCCTTTTGTCTCCAAGGAATTAAATTAGTACGGCCATAACCATCACTTGTGAGTTTTATTTATTACATGTTCTCATTTGTGGTTATACCATATATATGATATATACTATATATGTGGTGATTGGATAAAGTATATGTATTTATACAAACTCACTCAAATAAAATAGTAAGTCTTAGATTCTTTCCAACAACAAACCACATGAAATGCTAGATCGACTAAGCGTAGTTTACGCCTTGGCATGGTGCTCTATTTATATTGTGGAATTGTGTTGGTAGATATTTAGTTTCGACCTTTACATGGTGCATATCTATCGTGTTGGTTGTTGGGTCAGGCTTGACTGGTGATTCTCTGAGTGTCTGAGCCAAGAAAGATGCAAAGGATTATGGCAAGGGCTTGTGCGTATCATCTATCTAGAATTTCATATGATGCAATTGGCAAGGGTTGCCTAACTTGATGGTTGACTGTGTTTACAGTGTTGATCGGGCCACAATTAAATTATCTTGGATCTCGCCCACTAGAATATTGTATGCTACAATATTCTGAATTGAAATTGAAGGCTATTAATTTTAATAAAATAGTTGGAGTGATAATAATCAAAGACCTAATTGATATCCTCAAAATGATAAAAAAAAACTAAATAAAAAATGTTTTGAAAAGGTTGCAATATTTCTTTAAAGAAATCAAATGTCAAACACAAAACACGTTCAAATTGCAATCAGTCCTTACGGACAAAATGACATAAAGTTCCACGATTGGTTAAGGACATTGAGAAATATTCTCATCAATGAGTGAAAGCTCTATGTCCTTCATAGACCAATGCCAGAGGAACCCACTCCAATTGTGCCTAAGGCTAAATGGATGCTTATTGGAAGAATTCCAACGATGCCAAAGACATTTGAGTACCTAATGCTATGTTGTATGAACTATGATTGCATGAAAAACATGAAAAACATGGACATTCTCGAGATGGTAACACATCTTAAGAATCATATAAAGCAAAGAAGGTATAATGTCTGGAAAGCACTAATTGAGTACAAACTGACAAAGGGAGATCCACTAAAACTCCATATTCTCAATATGATTGGACATATGGAATAATTGGTAGGTCAAGAGTTGACCAAAGATATAATTAGTCAAGTGTTGCATGAATCATATAGTCTATTTATTAAAAGCTTGGCATGTTGATGCCAAAGCAAGGAAGAAGAAGGAAAAATCCATGATTAGTGCAAAGGCAAAGCTAAGAAGTGTTTTGAGGCTGAACATAAGTCCAAGTCTTCTACACTCAAATTATGGAGAAGGGTAAGTGTAAAAGGAATATGTCCATTTCACTTAAAGGATAAAGTAAATAAAGTTCCACCATTGTTACATGTCTGGACATTGGAAAGAACTATCCTATTTATAAAGGATCTCAGGAAGAAGATGGAGATAGAGATCTCAACTATAGGACCTAAGAAGTAGTATGCTAGAACTGTATGGTGCAGGGGTTGTTGCCTCTACAGTTGGAAGTTGTCATTCATGGGCACATAATAGAATTAGTGAATTGTTATTATGCACTTGCCATTAATGAAGCCATCATATGTGTTGTGTGAAAAGGACATTATGTTTCATTTTAAATATATTATCTTTTATGGAAATGCCCTATGTCTTATAAATTATAGTGAATAGTTGTATAGACAAATGTTCATGACACATATACTAAATGACCTAATAACTCAAACAATGAATACATGCATCATTGCCATCTTGAGTACATAAACAAGAAATGCATTTATAGAATCCATATGATGGTTATCTAGACTCTTTTTGTTATTGAATCAATAGAGGCATGCAGGTCTTATTTGTTGTGCAAAATTACAAAAGAATCTTCACTAGATGTGGTGGGAGATCGACTATTCGATTAGGAATAGTAAATATTGATGTACTTAGACCTTTTAGAATGAGTGATAAAGGTAGTTACAAGTACATCATTATATTTACTGATGTTGTTACAAGCCCAATTTTGCATATGTTTTCATAATGTAATGATTTTATGAATATGTACCTAATTGAAAAGGTTGTATGCTTTGCTTCAAAAGGATGAATTTATTTGCAATTGTCCCTTTGATAGGAATTTCGTGGTTCCTATTATTATATTAATCCAATAATGGATATGAAAGAGAAGAAAATAAGAAAAGTCCAAATAATAGAAAAAGATACAAGATAATGGATATTAAGAAAAATATTTATGAAAAATATTTGGAAATCTCTATAAAGTGGCATTAATGGCCACAATTGAAGAAATTTCGTTTATATGTGAATTCTAATGAAGGAAATAGGAAAAGAGGAAAGGAAACAAAAGATAAAGAGAAAATCCTTAAAAAGAGATATCTTAATAAAGAAATAAGTAAGATAATGAGAAATGAAAAATGTAGATGCATCTAGAAGGATAATAAGTATCCTTAAAAAGAAATTTCAAAATCTTATGATTTCTTGGGATCCAAAGAGTCCCAATGAATAAGAAGAAAGAGAAAATGCAAAATAATACAAAATAGAAAGATAATGTGATACATAAGTAATGAATTTGTGGTATTATTAAAAAGAGGTATTTTCTTCTATGAGGAAGTATAATTTCGTGGCCAATGGATTAAAAGCCAAGTATAAAGAGAATAAAAGAGGTAATTTTTGAATTCGTAAATATCCAAAGAATATAGTTTATCTAAGAAGACAATGAAGAGAGAGAAGATTTCTTCTTAATGAAGGAATAGGATTCCTATTGGGAAAGGGCTTGGTTTCTTTGTGGGCAAGCATCTAAGGGCTTTTCTACCCTCCCCTATATAAGGGGTAGCACCCTTGGCTGAATCGAAGAGGATCCTATGCATCCTTCTCTCTTCTTCTTCCTTGTTTTTACTCAAAACCCTAACATAGGGAGTAGTACAACCCCTGGAGCAACAAGGAACCGTGTAGGGGCTGCAATGGAAGCACAATGCCCACGTTGTCGGAGAGAAACCCGACCATAATCATTGTGCCCTAGCCCAAGCACAACGACAGTAGCACGACTACAAGGTCGGCAGTGAGTTGCAGACCCGACCAGCATGAGCCAGCCGCTCTGGCCACGAGCAGAGGGCATCCCTAGATGCATGGAGGTGCGATGGAGGTAGGCGAACCTTCCCTACATGCCGTTGAGGTCGAAGAAGGGGAGGAGAAGTCGCGCCAACCCCTGCAATCGGCGGTCGTGCAATGGTCTGGAGGTTGAAGACAACCTATCGACCATTGGACGAATATACCCCTCCGGGGTATGAAGGGCCAGCGACATACGCGGGGACAATAGCGTAACTTGGTTATGTTCTTAGCTGGGCAACATGTTGCATAAGATTGCTGATGTATCAGCCTCCCATTGGTCCAAGTATGTGGATTATTACAAAATTCATATCTAATTAATGGTAGCTCAGATTGGTACGTTTAATATATCAATTTTGCTCTGAAAAATGCGAGGAATCCATTATAAATAGATTTAGAAGATAATTCCTCTTTCAATTCGAAAAGTAGTGGAAGTTATCAACTTTAGTGCATTAATGATCAAGAAACCCTAATTTAAGATGATTAATGTATTGAGACAGGTTATATGGATGATTAAAGTTGATATTAACATGTTGATTATAAAAAGACACATTAGATCTAAAAGGATGAACTTTATGTGGAATTTGATTAATTTAGGATTCCATGTACATAAATAAGCTTTAATGGGACTTGAAACCCTAATGTTAGTAATTATGTTTCTTAACGGCTTTAATTGGTCAAATTCATGTATAAATATGAAATATTATGGTTCCAAGCTATTTTGAGTATAAAAGTTCCTAATTGTGGATAAATATCCTTAATTAGGCAATTAGGGTTTTCTAGTGGATTAATGTGGAATTAGTGATGAATAGAGTTCATATATGAATTGAACTATAATGAAATATGAGTTGTCAATTTGAAAGAAACCAAAGATTATAATTATGCCTATGATGTTGAAATTAAGGTTTGTGAACTAAAAGAGCATTAAAAGTGATAAATGCATAATGGAGGCTAAAACCCTAATAAAACTCTAAAGATTGGCCTAGAAATCCTAAGGTAGAATCTAAGTCGATCTTGAGATGTTTTGGATAAAAAATGACACTTGGATGTTATGCATTAATTTCACAATATTGTTGATTGCTTGATTGATTGTCTTGAATATTAATGCTTGGATATCAAAGTTACTCTGGATCATGTATGTGGTTACGCTTATGGTTAATCACTTTAGTTTCACGGTGATTCCCGGATGTTTTAGAGGTTGCTTGAAAATAACTGCTTGGATGCCTTTTATTTCATGCAACTATAAAGTGACTATGATTATCACCATAAATATGTATGCATGACTAGATTAGATCCTGGTCCTCCTCTGTGGCTTTGCTAATGATGAAAATGGTAACCTGGTACAGGGCCTACTTGTTAAGTAGGACATCAGGTTATCATGAGTTAGAAATTGGGCTACCCACGTGTAGTGCCATGAGACTCTTTAGCACACCATGAGTTAAGGAGTGGGCTACCTATGGGTACTGCCATGTGACTCAACCCTAGAAATTGATTCACCTGTTAGGTAGGATCTTGAGGGGTTAAATGGGGATCTTCCATAAGGAAGGTAGCATCCAGGTCCACTACAGGGACATCACAAAGGCAAGGGTATGGATGGATTTAGCAGTTATGTTTAAAATTTCAAGTTGTTTGTTAAATCATAATTGACTACAATATGTTGTTACAATTAATTGCACGATTATTGTTTCCCCCACATACTGGCATATTCATTTATGCTGACTGACGTTTTGTTTGTCAGCATTTTAGGTACAAACTGAAAAGGACAAATAGTAAAATGGCATATTGTGAAAGTAAGATATAAAGTGTAACGAGGATTAGTTAGAATAAATTCCATATGTGGATAGAAGTTATAGAATAAATTTTATATGTGGATAGAAGTTAGATATCCACGTTTTAAAAAGGTACACAATGTTTTATTTTATTCCAACATTCAGCATAGTCTTGGTAGAATTTATTAATTATTACTGATTATTTGTAGAACCATTGATCCGGGAAATTGGGATAACAGCTCTGACCTCTTGGTCTCCTTTAATTGGGGTTATCGGGAGGCGAGGTCATTACATTTGGTATTAGAGCATTGGATCCTAATTTAATCATTAGTAGTTATTAAATTTTACGAATTCCATAGAACCGAGGGAGTTATTAGAGGATTTTATGAAAGGCAGAGATGTTTAGATTAGGATCACATCTGGGGACTGGCAATATTTTCCTCCACACCGCTAGTCGAAATACGAGGTCTCCCAGATTTGCATTACCTCCTGGCCAATGTCTTAGAGTCTGAATCGAAATAGGATACCTTTAGGACTCTCTCATCTTGTTCATCCCTTCTCAACACAAATTCTATTCAAGATTCTAAGAGTTAGGGTTTTCTTTCTCTTCCTCACCCTCTTAAGGATAGGGTATGTATGATAAGGTTAAGGAATCCTCCACCAAATTAATTAAAGCATGTAAATAAGATGTCATGGACATAAGTGTAATAGTTTAAGCATAAACTAAAGATTAGTTTCATGCTTAGGTCGTACGACATGTGTCGTCGTGCCCTCAAAAGAGACTGGAGGCTAGACCTTCTTGTCAGGAGGTTGAGTAGAGAGAGTTAGTCTTAGAGGTGGAGACCTCCATTATAAGTAGAGACCTAGCTCATCCTCTGAGGATGATGATAACCCTAACCCTAAGCGGTGGTTAGAGAGAGAGATGGCATGATGAGATGGATGTCATGGTCGACCATGTGTGTGGGTTGACATGCTTTCAGTTTTGGATACATATGATAGTATGATCCATGTGAGGATGGCTGACCTAGTACCTTTGGTGGCCCAACTCTGGGAAGGGTCGTGCAAGTTAGAGTGAAGGATAACTCCTTCATTGATGAGGTTGGTGAAGAACATATAGAAACCCTATAGGCTTATATGAGCATGGCTTAGTATGCACCTATAGTACATTAATAGTACTGGCAGTAGGTTAAAAACCCAAGCCAGATGGGCATGATGGATAGCTTATGAGATAAGCATGAAGAGCTCTGGATAATCTCAAGCGAACATAGGTTTCACCCATGTAATTGTATGCATGTGAGCTTGATCCACCCTTTAGAAGAGATAACCTCCAGTGGAAAGGTTTTTTGTAGGGCTACCTCTAGTGAGGGAGAGCAAGGCTCGAGAAGAAGGATTGAAGCTTACACTCAAGGATATGAGGAACCCTGAGAAGTTGTGTATGTTGAGACCTATGTGGATGGTTGTGGTTGCCTCATCCATGGTACTTGTGGTTCTTGTATTCCTTTAGAGGAACCAAACCCTAGAAGAATGATGAGGCTACTGTTACCTGTGTGCATATGATATAGGTGCTTGCCTACTAGGGATAGGAAGAAGAGTTCCTTAGACCCTGAGGAGGCTTAGTACCAAGTTGTGAGGCCTTATACCCAGCTGGTTGTCCTTGAGGAGTACTCAACGCTGAGGTGTTTCTCGAGTACAAAAATAATAGGAAGTGCATGAAAATCCTTATACATGCTTGGTTCGTGGTTAAAAGGTTTAGCATGCAGTTGGACACTAGAAAAGTGAACCTAGTGTTCCTAAACCTAAGAGGGGAAGTAGTGTACCTGATGCTCATGACGAGATTTGAGTTTCTATAGATTTGAGCATGGCACAACTCATGTTTAGAGGAATGGGAACCCCTTGGTTTAAGTTATATGTTTGATGAACCCCCTACTTATAGGTTGGTGACATATATATGTGTGATGATGGTCCAATGTTGACAAATAAACATATGTGACCTACCATGGAGACACAGTATGGTGTAGTAGGTAGTCTGCTTGTTAGCTACATGCCTTAGTAGCTTGCTAGGGCTAAACATGCTCATGGGGATATAAACCTGAGATGTAGAGATGTTTGTGACCTTTTTTACTATCAAGATATAGTTTCCTCCCATCTTGGGAGACGGACCCTTCTGTAGGGTATGTATCAGATTTTGTTGGGTTTGAGGAAACCCTAAGAGGTCTCATAGGATCTTGAGAAGCTAAGTGAAAAGTACATAGTATGAAAATGAACCTATAGACCCATAAATAACCATCTCTAAGTGCATGTAGATGTGTTACCATGGAGGTAACCGGTATGGGGCCTGACCAAGGTAGGCAGATCGCCATGACCCCTATGAAAGGATGTAAGTCAGACCATGAATGCTGAGAGAGATGATGGAGACTTGGGTAAGGTTTCACATTGGACATGTACTATGTTGAATCCTTAGTCTATCCTAGGGTCATGTAGGGATAAGACCGATGGGAGTAGGAGTTGCATGATTCCCTAGTTGCACATGACCATAAGGTCAGGAGGTAACATCTATCATTGTCTAAGTGCCATGGGTTAGGAGATTTATCACCTTCACGAGCTCATGGGACCCAAAAGGCAGATGAGGAGGGCTCTCTCTAGATGTATAAGTTAAGAAGGATGACCCCAAAAGTGTCGACACCCTATAGACCTAGAGGAGATGACCAATGATGGTATGATGACCCAAGTGGGTTAGAGACCAGTTTTCCGTGGATGTAACCCTGATGTCGAGATGTTCAGACATGTGATGCATGTTTCAAGTTAGATTTGAAGGTGTATTAGTATGTGGGATGTACCATCTCTACTTTTGGAACAAGAAGAACTTTGTGTTTGGACGGCTGTCAAATGCTTATTTCCTCTTGTTATGGGGGTGAGAGATAGGACAATATGCATGCCATACACCAAGGATTAAGATGATGTGAGAGGAAACATTTCTATAATGTATGAGGATAGAGATAATAGCATACCCTTGTGAAGTATACAATGGGTGGATGGTTTACAAACACCAAGAGAACTAAGGTTGTCATCCTATAAGGATGTTTTTATCATGAGTTATGTGGAATTTATGAGCTATACAAGGTTGAGGTTGATAACCAACAGGATGAGCTCTGAGTTTTCTTGATGAAGATAGACTTAGAGTCTGATATGAGATAGTAAGTGGGAATACATGGAGGTGTATGTATTCAACATTACCTCACACATAAAGATGAAAGGTGGTAATGGATGCTCTTGTGGAGACATAGATGCCTAGTCTAGCTAGTGGAAAGGCTAGAAGAGGTGGTTAGGTGAACCTTAAGTTTGTGAGATATGTTTGGCTAATACTCAGATGTAATGAGATCATTGATCGAGTTAGTGGTTGCTTAGTTAGGCAGCCTAGGACTTTTCATGATGGAGGGATGGTTATAGAACCTCAGATGCACTTGTATGGAAATGAAGGTGATGAAACCCCGAACAGAGTGTTTTAGGGTTTCTGAGGAATCAACCTTAACGAATCTTGACATATAAGAGATCATGATTTTGAGTTCATCATACACCGTGGTACTACTAAAATAGTAAGTTGCAGTAGTACTGTGGATATCTAAGATGAAGTTTCATGGGGCTTATCGCCATGCATGCCAAGAGGTGAAGGACGAACACCAGTAACCCAGTGAGTTGATATAGTGGATAAAGAGTCCTTGAGAGGGAATGGGAGTTCATCACTATGGATTTTGTGGTAAGTCTCCCATGGACCAAGGAAGGTCAAGATGCAATATGGGTTACGGTGGATCACCTTACCTAAATGACATAGTCTAAGAGAAAGAGGGAGTAATGTCAAGGGACAAATTTAGTTGAACTACATGTAAGAGAGAGAGATGGTTAAATTACATCATAATGCAAGTTCAAAGGTCCTTGAGTGTGATCTAAAGGTTCACGTCCATGCGGTGGAAGTAGGTATAAGAAGAACTTGATGTTAGTATAGCTTATCTCCCCTAACTATTCTTAGCATGATCCAGACTAGAGGGTCTGATGAGAGCATATGTGCTCACTTAGGGTGATAGATGGGGACATTTTTCGTCCTGTGAAAGTTGTAATGATAGCCACCATAGCCAGTATCGGGATATAAGAAGCTCTATAAGAGAGGTTGTGTTGGTTACCACTTCATTAAGATGATGTTGGTGGACAGACCTCGTGAAGGTCGGAAAAGGACAACAGTGTGTGCAGGTGAAGTCGCTTTGACCGTGCAATGGCTAAAAGAGAGCCCAAGGGCGACATGAGTTGTGAGAAGATGCAAAGTAGACTGACATGCAGTTCACTGTGGGAGAATATGTGATATGCAAATCTGACCCCTCTAAGCTTGAGCTGAGACACATGAGTCCCTGATACATGGATCCATTTGAGACAGATTGGTGGAGATGCATGTGTATAGCCTTACCCCTGAGGATAATGTGATGTGTAATTAGTTCCATGTGTCCAATTTAGAGCACTATGTTGAGGTACCCGAGCAATGTGTTGAGAAATGAACCTAGTGAGTCCCAAGGGAGGCTAAAATGTCTTGAGTCGCCTGTGAGATTATAGATGTCAAGGTGAAAGAAACTCAGAGAAAGGAAAATGTGATGATAAAGGTTTTTTGGAAGCACCATGGATAGGGTAATGCAACATAGGGGCCAATGATGGACATGGAAAAGACTTATCCTGAATTGTTTGTATGCTTGATGGAATTTTAAGGAAAAAATTCTTATAAGAGGGAAAGGATGTTACAACCCCAATTTTGCATATGTTTTCATAATGTAATGATTTTATGAATATGTACTTAATTGAAAAGGTTTTATGCTTTTCTTCAAAGGATGAATTTATTTGCAATTATCCCTTTGATAGGAATTTCGTGGTTCCTATTATTATATTAATCCAATAATGGATATCAAAGAGAAGAAAAGAAGAAAAGTCCAAATAATAGAAAAAGATACAAGGTCATGGATATTAAGAAAAATATTTATGAAAAATATTTGGAAATTTCTAGAAAGTGGCATTCATGGCCACAATTGAATAAATTTCGTTTATATGTGAATTCTAATGAAGGAAATAGGAAAAGAGGAAAGGAAATAAAAGATAAAGAGAATATTCTTGAAAAGAGATATCTTAATAAAGAAATAAGTAAGATAATGAGAAATGAAGAATGTAGATGCATCTAGAAGGATAATAATTATCCTTAAAAAGGAATTTCAAAATCTTATGATTTCTTGGGATCCGAAGAGTCCCAATGAATAAGAAGAAAGAGAAAATATAGAATAATACAAAATAAGAAGATAATGTGATACATAAGTAATGAATTTGTGGTATTATTAAAAAGAGGTACTTTCTTCTATATGGAAGTATAATTTCGTGGCCAATGGATTAAAAGCCAAGTACAAAGAGAATCACAGAGGTAATTTTTGAATTCCTAAATATCCAAAGAATATAGTTTATCGAAAAAGACAATGAAGAGAGAGAAGATTTCTTTTTAATGAAGGAATAGGATTCCTATTGGGAAAGGGCTTGGTTTCTTCATGGGCAAGCATCTTAGGGCTTTGCTACCCTCTCTTATATAAGGGGTGGCACCCTTGGCCGAATCCAAGAGGATCCTATGCATCCTTATCCCGTCTTCTTCCTTGTTTTCACTCAAAACCATAAAATAGGGAATAGTACAACCCTTGGAGCAACGAGGATCCATGTAGGGGCTGCAATGGAAGCACAATGCCCACGTTGCTGGAGAGAAACCCGACCATCATCACTGTGCCCTAGCCCAAGCACAACGGAAGCAGCACAGTTGCAATGCCGACCGTGAGTTGCAGACCCGGCCAGAATGAGCCAGTCACTCTGGTCACAAGAAAATGGCATCCCAGGATGCGTGGAGGTGTGATGGAGGTAGGCGAACCTTCCCTGCAGGCCGTCAGGGTCGGGGAAGGGGAGGAGAAGCCGCGCCAACCCCTACTATTGGTGGTCGTGCGGTGGTCTGGAGTTTGAAGACAACCTATCAGCCGTCGGATGAATATACCCCTCTGGGGTATGAAGGGACAGTGAATTACACGAGGACAATAGCATAACTTGGTTATGTTCTCGGCAGGGCGACGTGTTGCATGGGATTGCTGACGTGTCAGCATCCCATTGGTCCAAGTAAGTGAATTATTGTAAAATTCATATCTAATTAGTGGTAACTTGGATTGGTACATATAATATATCAATTTTGCTCAGAAAAATGTAAGGACTCTATTAAAAATAGATTCCGAAGCTAATTTCTCTTTCAATTCGAAAAGTAGTGGAAGTTATCAAATTTTGTGCATTAATGATTAAGAAACCCTAATTTAATATGATTAATGTATTGAGAAGGGTTATATGGATGATTAAAGTTGATATTAACCTGTTGATTATAAAAAGATGCATTAGATCTAAAAGGATGAACTTTATGTGTAATTTGATTAACTTCGGGTTCCATGTACATAAATAAGCTTGATGGGCCTTGAAACCCTAATGTTAGTAATTATGTTTCTTAATGGCTTTAATTGGTCAAATTCATGTATAAAGCTGAAATATGACGGTTTTAAGCTATTTTTAGTATAAAAGTTCCTAATTGTGGATAAATACCCTTTATTTGGTAATTAGGGTTTTCTAGTGGATTAATGTGGAATTAGTGATGAATAGAGTTCATATAAGAATTGAACTATAATGAAATATGAGTTGTCAATTTGAAAGAAACTAAAGATGATAATTGTGCTTATGATGTTGAAATTAGGGTTTGTGAACTAAAAGAGCATTAAAAGTGACAAATTCATAATGGAGGATAAGACCCTAATAAAACTCTAAAGATTGGCCTAGATATCCTTAGGTAGAACCCAAGTCGATCTTGTGAATGTTTTGGATAACACAATGACACTTGGATGTTATGCATTAATTTTAGGATATTATTGATTGCTTGATTGATTGTCTTGAATATTAATGCTTGGATATCAAAGTTACTCTGGATCAGGTATGTGGTTACGCTTATGGTTAATTGCTTTAGTTTCACAAAGATTCTCAGATATTTTATCGGTTGCTTGAAATTAACTGCTTGGATGACTTTTATTTAAGGCAACTATAAAGTGACTCTGATTATCAACATAAATATGTATGCATGACTAGCTCAGATCCTGGTCCTCCTCTATGGCATTGCTAATGATGAAAAGGGTAACCTGGTATAGGGCCTACTTGTTAAGTAGGACATCAGGTTATCATGAGTTAGAAATTGGGCTACCCATGTGTAGTGCCATGAGACTCTTTAGAACATCATGAGTTAAGGAGTGGGCTACCTATGGGTATTGCCATGTGACAACCCTAGAAATTGATTCACCTATTAGGTAGGATCATGAGGGGTTTGATGGGGATCTACCATAAGGAAGGTAGCATCCAGGTCCACTACATGGACAGCGTAGAGGCTAGGGTATGGATGGATTGAGCAGTTATGTTTAAAATGTAAAGTGGTTTGTTAAACAATATGTTGTTACCGTTAATTGCACAATTATTGTTTCCCCCACATACCGGCATATTCATTTATGCTGACTAACATTTTATTTGTCGGTGTTTTAGGTACAAACTGAAATGGACATACAGTAAAATGGCATATTGTGAAAATAAGACATAAAGTGCAAGGAGGATTAGTTAGAATAAATTCCATATGTGGATAGAAGTTAGATATCCAAGTTTCAAAAATGTATGCAAAGTTTTATTTTATTCTAGCTTTCAGCATACTTTTGGTAGAATTTATTAATTATTACTGATTATTTGTCAAACATTTGATCCAAAAAATTGGGATAACGACTCTGACCTCTTGGTCTCCCTTAATTGGGGGTTACCGGGAGGCAAGGTCATTACAGATGCGGTGAGAAGATATATGTATTTAATAAAATACAAGTATGAATCTCTTGAAGTGTTCAAGGAGATTATGAATGAAGTACGTAAGTCATGGTAAAATATTAAGATACATTGATGTGATCAATTTTAAAATATGTTATACCACAAGTTTGGGGACCTTCTGGAGAGATCGTGATAGTTTATCACATTGAACTCCACATGAAACATACTATTATGTCAAAAAGAATGTGTCACAACATGTTATGTCATGGTGAAATTATCAATGAAATTTAGCTAATCTTACAATTTCTTTGTGGCACATGCTTTACACTAAAACTATGTACCGTGTAAATTTGTTCAAAAGACATCATATGAGATATGGCATGGGAAGTGTCCTGATGTTTCTTTTGTAGTGATTGGGATTGAAGGATTATTTAAGAAAACAATTTCTTAAAAGGCTTTATCCAAAAATCTTATGAATGTTATCTTGTTGAATACAACTTATATTCCAACCTTTGTCACTAGGATCTCTAGACTCCAAAATGGAAATTAGTAAAAGGAATTAGTGGGAGTAAAAGAAGCACTTGAAATGTTTGAGACAAACAAGAAAAACATCGAACCTAAAGAGGTACAATAAGAACAAGGAGAATCACAAGTTTCTATCGAATCTCAAGTTCCTTATGTAAACACAAAACTCATAGTTCTAGTAGAACACACCTTGAGTTTGAAATATTATGATATCTTATAACTCAAAAGGTGGTGAGTTGATCATAGAAATGAGTCAAAAACCTACCTAGAAACTATTAAGGGATCAGAATCTGATAAATCTTTTGAGGCCATAAGATCAATGATGGACTCTGTGTACACCAACAAGGTATGACCTTGTTGGATCCACCTGAAGGGGTAAAACCCATTGGGTGCATTTGGGTCTCTGTAAGAAGACCAACATGGAAGGGTGGACTTTCTACAAAGAATTGCAAACTAGTTCTAGGTGTTGAACATGATGATGTCATTCACTAGTTACCATGATAAATCCATCTAGGATCATGTTTGCTATTGCAGTTTAGTCTGACTGCAAGATTTGTCATATGGATGTTAAAACCACATTTCATAATTGGAATAACTCAGAGGATGTGTACTTTACACAACCTAATGGTTTTATAAATCCATTAATGCAAATAAAGTCTATAAGCTACCATGTAAATCTGTGGATTGAAGCAAGCATCTCAGAGTTGGAATCTTCAATTTGACAAGATAGTGAAATTGTTTGACTTGAGTTAGAATGAAGGTGAAATTTGTTATTACAAAAGATTTAGTGGGAGAATATTTAATATTCCACATAATGATGGTGAATAATGTCCTTATCTTGCAAATTTTCCAACCTAGCAAGGAAGGTACCTTCTATATGAAGGGTTTAGGTTTAGCATCCTATGTGATAGGGATCGAGGTCTATAGAGATAGATATGGAAAGCTTCTTGACATAAATAAGAGAACATACATTGGCAAAATGTTGAAGGGTTCAATTGCAAGACACAATGAGAGAAAGCACGTCCATGATCCATGGAGTTAGTCTCTCAGGAGCCTAGTGATTAGCCTCAAATTTGATTCCAAAAATGGAGACATGTCAAGGTCATCAACCTTTAATAATTTATAGTATCCAAATGTTTAAGACTCCTGCAACTAGCATAGGGTCAGAATAGTTCAGGGTTGAACATAGGGACTAGGAGAATAGCGCTTTAGAACCCAAGTTTTACTTGTCTAAGAATGTCGGAGAGTTGAGGGATTAAGGTTTGTTGTAGTGAAAAAGAATCACAAAGAATTAAACTAAAACCTATCCTAAGGGGAATTACCAGAAAGATTAAAGCTTTGGGTTTTAGCAGTTTTTATGGTAGTTTTTGCATATAGGAAACCAAGGAGATAGAACTATTTTTAGAGTATAGCATGAAGAAAGAAAACTTAATCATAACAAGAAACATCGGCCTAAATCTAGTGCCTTCTTCTCTCAAAGAAAATGCCAACGAACCATGCTGGGTTCCTCCTCTCAAACGTACCAGGTGTGGGCTCATGCAGAAAGTTAAACTAGGAGCAACTCAACTTTTGGGTACTCTCATACACCAGAATCAGACAAAGATCTAGAAGTTTATGACATCCTTTTGTCAAATGAGTCAAAACAAGAAACATGAATTCGATAGCTAGTCAAAAGTGTGAATCAAATAGAAGAAACTAGAACTCAGATGCCAGAAAGAAATCATCCAACGAAATAAACCCATACATCGAATGATATGAGATAAAATCCATAGATTCCAGTAATCATAATGAAGCATAACTGTTTAGTTACAATGCTATAATTAAATGAAAGTAAATGTTGTAAAGGGAAGATAAGTATCGGTCTCCTTGATTTAGGAGATCGAAGTACACATCAAACGACACCTAAGATGACGCTAACCTGGTACCGAGTAGAGGCCATATCGAGATACGACCATGTCAGGTCATGGACCATGACAAGTAAAGGTCGTATCGGGACCGGACCTCCACCAGATATTGTCATGTTGGGGTGTTGGTCGTGTCGGGCTACAACCATGATGGGTAGAGACCGTATCAGGTTGGGTACCGTATCATGTTAAAATTATCTGAAGGCTCTCGGGTTCTTCATGTTAAGTATAGGTGGGCAAGCCGTCTCAGGTTGAAGCCCAGATAGGAACCTAACATGATTGAAGTGGCCTTGAGGATCATATTGTGCAGCTTGCTTCTACCTGAACAGTGAATAAATGAACCCCTCCCATCCCTCTCAGGATGGCGGTTTTCTCACCTAGTTATCGCCCAGTAGGCTCCTTGGGACTCGACACACTAGCTCCTTTACTCTAGGGACTAGCTCTTGTACGGTCCGACCCATGCCATAATAGGCTTGTAGCTACTATTATAGGAAACGAGTTGATGGGAGTTGTAGCTTTTATTGGCCCACGTGTCTTTCATATGTGGCTCCGTTCTAGAGGCTTCACAAGGTAGCGACCATGACAAGTAAGAGGGGTGTGTCGGCCTCGGATGCTGGCGAGCTACTGGGATGGAACGTGGACTTCATTGTTGATGGGCCTGATGGGCCCATTGGTGCTTCTTTTCTTGTGGAAAAATAAGAAAAGCCCTATAAAAGATGGGAAATATTATCAGGGGCGTGGTGGGTATGATTATTCATAATAAATAGAAAAAAACGAATGAATTTAAGTTTGGAAGCTATTTCTACAATAAAATATAAGTTCCAGCAGACATAAAGTGGGTGTTATCACCTAGTGTAAATAAGTGAGATCACCCCTCAACTAATAATGGTAAAAAAATCCAATGAATAGCAGTAGAAGTTAAATTTTTAGACTATACTTAATTTAACAAAGAGTACATCAAAATTTTCCCAATAAGGGTGAACATGCTTTATACAAAAAGTAGAACTAAGTCGTAGGAAACTCAACTACATCAATATGTCTCTATTAAAATAAATAACTTATAGTCTAAGATGAAAGGATGAAGTCCTTCTCCTAGTATTTGGTTGCTTCACTATGCTCCTATTGTACACTCTGATCCTAAACCTGGGTGGTTGGGATCATCCAAGGAGTTAAAAGTATGTGTCACTATAGAAAACATTCACATTAGTGGCCTTTTAGAAATGCCACTGAAAAAATAAACGCCACCAAACATATTTCGTGGCATTTGTTGACACTTAAAACAAATGCCTCTAGTACCAATACCACTAGAAAGATAGTGGCTTAAGTTGTAACACCACTAAATGTTTGGATTTAGTGGCTTCCAATAAATGCCAAATAAAGGCCACTAAAACATCATTTGGCATTTATAAAAATGCCACTATCCATCAATTAGCTTTTATACAAATGCCACTATTTTGTATTATGTTGGTGTATGAAACGATTCTTTATGAGTGTAATGGTGTATAAAAAAAGCCACTAATGACATTCTAGTTCTATATTACTACGTTTTTATGGCTTTTAGTCATTCAATTTTCAGTTCATTATCAGGTTTTCTAATTGAATGCCAATTGCAGCCGAACTCAATTTTCCAAAAGTATGAATATTTTTTATTTATAATCAAATGAAAATTACATGGGGAGGAAATTTTACCTTGCCCCTTATATTGAATACAACACCATTGATATAGTTCAATACAACATTTTTCGATTTAGTACAATAACTTTTACATCATCAGATCAGTCTCTTCCCTGATATGACTATCTACTTTTCTACATGTTGACTTCAGAGCTCCTTTAAATATGATGAAAAAAACCTTATCAAAACATTGAACAAGACCCTTTAAAGTAGGAAGTATAATATTGGAGATAGTAACAAATCCAATATGGTTCGTGGGGAGGTACTGATTTTTCGACTTCAAAAAAACTCGCCTGTTGGACATCAGTACCACGAGCCCAAACATCAGTGGTGATCTGAACACACATAGAACTAGAACTAAATTCTGACATGATAGCATCTCATTCCTCATGAGGTATATCACCACGCGTAGAAGAAAATGTAAAGTTGTTGTTGCACATCTTCTCTGTAACCAGTCACCCTCCTGAAATTATCAAAAAGAAGTTGATTAAAACACTACAATTTTTCGAGAGTATGCCATAACCAAAAGATAATAGTGGATCACTACAATTGATTCAAAGTCAACCTACCAAGATAGAGTAAAGGATAAATATCAACAATTATATCATCTCTTCTAAACTCAAATAGAAAATCAAAGTCAGAAAAGATCCATAGAGGAAATTTGAAAGATATTTCCTTGTGTCTTCTAAATTAATTGGCCCAATTCCTTGTGTCTTATAAATTAACCTGACTAACTTTGGTATGAATAGGTTGTTGTTATTGAATCTAAGACGATGTATACATATATCATAATAACAAGGTAAAGTTAATGTGAAGCACTTCCTTTTTCTTTATCAACTACTACAATATGCCAACATGTTACTATGTTCATAGAGTCACTAGATAGAACTTGACATATTTCATTTCTATAACAGGGCCAATGGAAGGGGATGTGCATATTTATTATCATAGTTCATCCAAAGGTTCAACATTGATAAGAAATAAAGATTTAGAATTAATCATTACATCATTGAGGGGACCCTCCTCAAGGAGCCTGTTGACAAAGAATCTTTCTCTAAACTTGAACTTACATATTCTGAAATAACAGTGTGACTACCCCATCAAGAGCTAAAAACTAAATATCTAAAGTGGAGGAACCAAAATAATGCCAACGTGCTACCCCAAAGTTTATCCAGACTACAAAAAATAGAAAACATAAAATAAACTAGCTATTTGCCAAAGAAGAAAATTCACTTTCTACAAATAGACTATATTTTGTAATTGCAGCTAAAACAAACATCAGAGATGTCATATTCAGCCTCCAAACAACCTCAAGGCAGTGTGTTGACAATAGAAATATGAATCGGGCGTTGATGTTGTTGTACAAGATGTCAAAAACAAATATCATAGATCTAGCCCTATGACGGACACTATTATTGATATACATCAGATTGTAAGCATTCTTGTGGAGCTTTCCTTCAAGCATACGTATAGGGAGCACAATGTATGAATAAATCACAGAACCTAACAGTTTGTCCTAACAAATCATAGTCTGAAACATAAGTTAGCATTTTTTCCTAACAAGTCATAGTGTAAAACTGAACCTAGCAGTTTTCCCTAGTAATCATAGTTCTTTTAAAAAAACCCACTTCAAGATCACCTCTGATCCCCTTCAACTCCATTCATGTGCCTTCCCCTGCTTAGATTAAAGGTCAAACTCCACCTACAATATATATACACCCTTTTCTTTCTAACCTTCTTCTCATATGTCAGATGTCAAGTTGTGTTTAGGGAGGTTTCAGATCCCTTATTGGAGAAGTAGGGCACTTGTAGGGAGGAGACCCCTTGTTTATTAGGGTCAATGGGTGTTTCTACTCTAATGTTTCTAGGGATAAGACCCCTTATATGATATACTAGAACCATTCATATTCACTACCATTCTTGTTCTTCATCTCCCATGAACTATTGTAACATGTTTTAAATGGTACCTTAAGTTACTCTTGAATGTCTCATACCTATTCCCTTTCTCTCCCGATATCAAATGTAGGAAGGTCTATTAGAATCTGGGCTCCATTCATGACATCATCACAAACTTATACATCTAGAACGAATGATGGGATCATATCAATCCTATGAAGCTTCAGTTGTATAAGTTACTTGGCATGGGTGGCAACATTTAGTTGCATACTATAGGTAGATGAACCATATACCAAATTAATAGGAAAGGATAGAAACATTGAGAACAACTAATCAAAGAAATATGAGGATTACTTCACAGAGGACAATCATATAAGATATTTTGTTGTGTATACTACCAACATTGGCATAAGCCTATGATCATAATGAAAATGATTTTTTAAAATGGGCTCATCTTAGAAGGATATGTATAGTCCTATCAGGTTGACAAAAAATCTATGTTAGGACAATTGTCTTTAATAGCCTCAAATCTAAGTAGTAGGGTATTACAACTGTCTTGTTAATGTTAGGAACAATAAAATAGATTGCAAGAGCTTCTAGGTATTAGGAATAGAAAATAAAATCATACAATTACTAAAGTCTTGATCCAAGTTGAGAAGTACCAATGCTCATATGCTTCTCATGATTCAACTGAATTATTAACTCAAGGACATGATATGAGTGGTAATGTCAGACTATGTTCTTCTTGCTGCCATGAAAAAGTGAACCTCACCTCTCCTCTATACAATGATACATGCACCTAGAAGGCCCATCCTAATATCAATAGGGTTACAGTATAGAAATAATTTTGATTCTTCATTCATGTACTTAAGGTCCCACCTTCAATCCCCTAATCGATTGTTACAACCCAGCTACACCCTGCTACTACCCTCAACTAGTGCTAGCCATGTGAAGAAAAGGAAAAAGAATGAAGAGAAGCAAAGGAAAGAAAGAGATAGAACAGATAATAAACATCCTTCACTACCTCTAAACACTTCTGATCCAAAGCATATGAATGTTCATATATGCTAAAGAGGGTTCCAGAAACATGATTTAGTCCTGGTGCAGGACATAATCCTTCTCTAAAAAATACAATATATTATGTCAATGAATTATTCAATTGGTATTCAAGAAAGAATTCATGGACCCATCATTCAACTTCAAACCAATATTTTAAATAATGCAGCAGCAAACATTGCTCCTAGTTAAATTGGAGAGGAGAGGTTTCCATTAATAGTCCATAGAAAATGCAAATAATTTGTAACTCATTTGACAAAGATCGATCCATGTTTGTGTGATCATCCATTGAGATTGCATGTCTGGAGCTCCAGAGCCATTACAGTAGACATCAAACTGGCAGATTTCAGGAAACATGAGGATGGGTGGGATTGGGAGTTGCTCAATCAATTACTTACTGAGGATGGTGTAACCATCTCTGAATGAAGAAAAAAATGATTTGTTTCCTATTAGATATGTACATAGTACGTAGTAAGGTTTTGTATTTGTTGATAACATTTAACACTCATCATTTAAGATGGTTTTTCTTTTCTTCAAAATTGGTAAGAAACCATAAATCTTGGAAAGTTACAAAATATTAAGGAACTAGGAATAAGAAAGCTTAAGTCAGGTACCAATTTCCTATTGTTCATGCTTGTATTTCATTGGTTACGTCATATATATACTTGTGTGGTTGTTGTAGCATGGTGCACCAATGAACAAAGGCATGCATGCAAATGGAAGTGTACATAGTTGATGTTAGGTAAAAAGCCTCATTCTAAGGTCAAATAGTGAGTACAAGGACCATGATATTCTTTTGTTTAGTTAGCTACATGTTCCTTTATCCATAACATAATATGCATATTTCAAAATGAACAAAGATATCAAGTATTTACTGAAAAAAATAGTAAGGAACAATTTCATGTTTGAGGTCAAATGATGTATAAGGGAAGAGAAAAACCAAAAACTACATGAAGATGAGTAGTTACAAAAATAGTCAACTTGGGACGTGTAGCTAAAAATATTGATTGATCAAAAATGCATACACAAGTCACTAGATTGGGTATCCATCTATTAGACTGAGAATATGGAGACTATGAGAATTACTCATTGTCCCAAAAGGATTAAATCCATCAACGGCAAGTCCCAATTGAATATTTCTAGCGTGTGTAGCAAATTCTGGATGCATAACATCAAATGTTTTCCATGCAGGTGAATCTACTGAGTTTCTTAACTTGTCATCTTATGCATATTCTTTTGCATGCCACTTCATTAAGGAAGAGGTTTTTGATGACATGAACAACCTCCTCAGCCGTGGTATAAGTGGAAAGTGCTTGAGCACTTTGGCAGGTTTTCTTCTGGGTTTGTTTACTAGCTCCTCATCATCATCATATGGTGTTGAAGTCGTTAGCCATCTTGATTCTCCAAATGTATCAAAAACGTCTTTATCAGAAGACTCCTTCCAAAATAGCATGCTACCATTGCGACAAACATGAATCTTCATATAATGTAATCCTGACTCCTTTATTGTCTTCTTCAGCTCATAAAAGGAATTAGGTAATTGTTCTCCTTATGGTAGCATTTTCTTAAAGAACTTAAGAAACATAGATGATGCTTTCTTACTCAAGGCATTAAGACAAACCAGGTGATAGAATTCTAGGATGCAAGCAAGTTTGGTAAGTTTCTTACACCCTGGATATAATTTTGTCTCAGAATCCTTTAACATGATATAAAATTTGTCAACATTTATATGTTGATCAGTAGCCGACTGTACTCCTTCCATAGTTTCGTCTTCATTGAAACTCAAAAAACATCATGCAACATATCTTGTAAATTTTCATCATCTAGACAATCACTCTGATCGGTTGGAGAATCCATTAAAACATTGGCATGTTCTCCATGAAAAGCCCAAGAAATATAGCTTTGTAAGAAGCCATTCCACAATAGATGACTCAATACAGTCTGTTTGGTGATCTGGTATACATTACTGCACTTTCTAAAAGGGCATACAATCTTGTCTCCAATCGCTGAATGTTGAATAGAGAAATCCAAAAAGTTGGATACTCCACATAGGTATTTACTACTCGTTCGGACATCCTCTGCTATCCAAGACTTATCCATTCTACAAAAATAGTAAAAAATATAACATCAATAATTGTGACACCTGTTTGACTTGTGAATTGTGACAAATACTATAAAAATACATTTATTGGTGATTTCCTTATTTAAAAATAACAAAATTTCAATCTACAAAAGTAGTAAAAAAATATTTTTTTGGTGATTTCCTTATTTAAAAGTAACAAATCATCAAGAATTGAGACACCCATTTGACTGGTGACTTGGCCTTTTTGTTGATGATGTTGTGTCATGGAGGGAGTCCCTCTTAGACAAATCCAATTAGCATGTTCGGAAGCTATACCTGGTCCTCTCGGCCAATTAGCATGTTCTGAATCCACACAAGCCAACTGGTGGTGGATACCTTAAAGTGCATTCGCCATCATACTGAACATGGATTACAGTTGTCGAGGTTCCATACTTTAAAGTCACTTGACCAGCCATGTAGCGTCTTCCATTCAAATGACGCCACTGTCTAGAAATGGTGAGTTGTGCTAGTGTACGATGGTCTAGGGTGATGTCCAGTTGTTCTGTTTCAGGGAAAAGGACAGGGGGGTTGAGGCCCAGGCCATAGTAATTATTGTGGGTGGAAAGAGACTGCAAATTATTAGTACTAACAATTGTAAGTATATATAACGATGCTATATATTTTCAATAACTATATATAACAATGTTACATATTTTCAGAGACAACATGAGAAATACAAATTACACTTAGATGGAAAGTAAGACGAGTATCATTATACCAACAATTATCGTAGTCTACATTATGAATTATTATGTTTGTTATAAGGAGATCACTTATGAATTATTATGTGTACATTATGCTTTTCAATTATACTGATCGCTGCATTTCACATCACCTGGTTTCTCAAACGATTTTGTGGGAATACCATGAATACCAATCCACCATCTTAATAGGGAACAGATTAATTACATGTGATGTTTACATGAACTCTATAAGTCATATTCTGTTAAGATCTTTGAAGTGCTATAGTTTCTTCATTCTTGTCTTTATTCAAAATTATAACACTACAGATAAAAAGTACTAATAATGTATGTAGAATAAAAGTCGGATCTAAGGCAAATACCTTTTAAGTATTGTCAATTGAAATGGCTGGAAACAAGAGTGGACTACTATTGGTAGACAAGTTATTAGTCGGAATATGTGTTTTTATTATGCTGCAAGGTTTCCCATTAATAGATATTGATGATTTAGGATAACTTGCAGATGAGCAACAAATTCCAAGTGGCATGGCATTCGATACATATAGATTTTTCATCCAAGCATGAGAATTGTTGACACTTTACATGCCTATTAGCCACTGGTCACGAAAGAGACATTGAAGGAGGTATGTAAGCTACATCTTAGTTATCCAAATAGGCTGCGGTGATGGTTACCTGAAGAGGATTGATCGGAGTCCCTCACTCAAGCTCGCCGACGCCGGAGGGGCAGATTGAGTATGTGGCAGTGCTTCAGCTGGGCTCGGTCCGCCAAGGCGGATGAGGAAGAACGAACGGTGCCTGAGTATGCTTTGATTAGGATCGGTTAAAATAGGAGGAGGAGGAAGAACTAACGCTCACGACCACAGGCAAGGTGTCACTCCAACACCGGCAACTTGGCACTCCATAGCCAGGAACTATTTGCACCATAGATGGGAACTAGTGAACAACAAGTGCCACTAGTCTCTCCCAGTCTGCAGATTGTCACGAGCCACTAACGGACCTTGGGCACGATGGGCCAGGGAGCGAGGAAGTTCCGTAGGGAGAGAGGGGGAGATCGGAAACGTCGGGCTGAATGAGCAGAGACTGCAATGCAAAGGCAAAATTTAATTTGGAGCGGCAAGCCAAAATATTTCCTGATTTGGTATGGAAATTTAAGATTGTCACTAATTAGAAATAAAAATGCCTTTAATGTTATGTCCTTTTCAGAAATCCTATAATAGGTGGTTCAGCGACATTTTAATTAAACTTGCCTGTATATTAGAAAGATAGTAGCTTTTTTTTAAATGCCACTTAAATAAATGCCACTAATTGGCAATTTTGGTGTAGTGAATAGTGGAAGTTATGACCTCATTCAAGAAAAATTGGATCCAAAACTTTCATGTGCCACTAATTCTTTTAAAATTAGTAAAAAGTTCTAGTTTATGTTCAAAAGTTTAAAAGCATTCCCAATTTGGGCTTATGTGCAAAGTCAAAAGTTTGAATGTTTAGGCAATCCAATAGGTTGATGCTTAAAAACTTGAAAGAGTATAGGGTACAGGATTACTACCTCCAACTCCCGTTTATAAACCCCCAAACTAATCATACATTCTATCCCAGAGTGTCAAATATGGAGGTTGGACATAAATAGGCAAGCTTCACTATTCATTTGTAAGTCCTTGGATTACCATGCATGCACACAACAACATATCAGCATAGACTCCACGGAGCATATGGCACTTTTGCATCCCATTTGGCTAAAGTTGTTATCCAATATATGTTGTGAAAACCATAGTTGATGGATTGTTGAATCTGATGGGGGATTCACAAAAGAATTGTCGATTTTTGAAGTCTTTGTTAGTGACGAACTGGTATCCCTTGCCATGCTCTTGTATCATCCTAATGATTTCCTTTGCACAATTTTTTTCCTTTCCTTCTGTGACACTTTTTGGCATTGTCATATTTTTATACTTCTTCATAGCAAAAGCTACATCAAAGTTGTTGTACATGACTATGGTTTTTTCTTTGATATTGACCGCCAAGAGTGTCCAGTAATTATCATGTAGTATAAGCAAGAAAATGAATTCAGGTAGAAAGCTAAGCTCTTTTTCTCCTAAATTATTCTTATGGATGATGTCCTCCAGTATCATATAATATGCCATGTGTGTATTGGGCATACCATCTTGAGAAGGATTTGGTAAGTTTACATTACACTCAGAGTCATGTATTTGTTGGTTCTCAGAATTTCGAAGATTGCCAAGCCATAGGTGCACATTAACTAATTAAGTTTGATTAGATGTGCCCCACGGAACTCGAACACACTTGGGATCTTTTGATATTTGTAAGAACCCTAAAAAGACTCAGTCATAATACTAAACAGGACACCTGCAAGCGCACATGGTACTATTTTAGTAAAGATGAGAGGCAAGCATAGGGGGTGATCCTCAGGGAGAGAGGGGGCAATAGAGCTAGGTTTGTGTTGGATATGCTCCTAAAGTGGAGATTAGGTTTTGAGGGTTTTAAGTTGGGTTTGGTTGGATTACACTACATTTGCAAGCAAGAAAGGGCAAGAAAGAAACTAAGTTAACAAAAACTCTAGATTACTCTAAGAAAGTTAAGCTACCAACTAAGAAAGGCAAGCAATTAGGCTAACACAAGGATTTACACTACACTAGCCAGCTAAGTTATCAACTAAGGTGCAAGCTAAGAAACTAGACAAGCAAGAGCCTAAGTTATCACTAATTAGCAAAATTAACACAAGCAAGCTCAAAGGATCCCTAACAACTCAAGAAATAACTAACTATCTAGAACAAAGCAATTAGTTAAGAATTAACAAAGGTAATTGAGTACACTAGCATTAGCAAGCTAAGAAGGCAAAAGTGGACTTTAAGAAATATGATGCATAGGTGGGCCATTTGGGAATTTAACTTGATATTAGTTTGGGGAGGGTCAGCATAGCATGCAAATCTACCATTTCAAACTGGATTATCAAACCAAACAACAAGGCAAGCATTATTAGAATATACCATATACTACTAGTTGGTGAACTAGGGAAAGGTGTAATTCTAATAGGACTTGGCAAGTCTAGGTTTCTAGGGTTAGTGGTATTAGGTCAATTAAGAGCCAAGGGTGGGAATGGGAGTAGAGATGAGGGTATTCCACCTCATCTTACTTGCCATTTAGCCTTTAGGAAACCCTAGGCAATTGCACTAATATCACTTACACTAGCTACTTATATCTCACACTTACTTGTAGAAGAGGGGAGATGTATGTAGGAACAAAGGGGGCTAGCTAGGGATCCACTATTTGGACCTAGGAGCCATTCCTAAGATTGCCACATATATTCTAATTCCCCTAGAATCTAAGTGTCATCAAGCATCACAAAACAAGCAATTTATGTTTAAAAGTACAAACCACATGCAAGATAATGGGAAATGAGATAGAAGCAAGAGGCAATCATCATAGAATGAAATTAAGTTCATTATAAGTTATTTTCCCCCAACACGGTATCAAAGTCATATTTTAACCCCAAACAACCCACCACTAGGGGCTTTGATAGACATGCTCAAAGAAAAGATAGAAGAAATGAGAAGAAGGGCATAGGATTCCATGGATCTCGAAGTAGATCCTTCTCCTTCACCTCCTAGATGATGTAGGGATACCTCCCTCCTCCAAGTTAGATAATAGGCATGAAAATGAAGGGGATTATGGTAGAAAACCTAGAAAACTAGGTTTATATGGTGGAAATGGTGGGTGGAGAGCATAAATGCAAGGGGAGTGCAATGAATGCTCTAGAGTGGGTGGAGAGGAGTAATGGAAGCTAACCTAATGTTGTGGCTGCCACCCATGTATATATAGGTGGTGGTTGAATCACTAGGGTAAAGGCATTGTTGTAAAACAATGTAGAAAATGCTAGGCTTTAGGTGGTAGCACGGTCGTGGTGGGTAAGGGTAGGAACGCCCGTGGTGGTGTGGAACAGTCGTTCTAAGAAAGTGGAAAAATCACAGGTTAAGGTAGTAATATGGAGGTTGGTAGTACGACCTTGCTGGGCAGCATGACCGTGGTGGAGGATAGGTAGAACGGCCGTACTGGGTAGCACGATCGTGGTGAGTGAGTTGGAGGTGAGGTTGTTCCCTTCAGCAAGCCCATTTTGACTTTTGGCAGCACGACCGTGCGGGGAAGCATGAACTTTTTGGGGGCTTCATAGCACGGACATGTTGGGTAGCATGGTCGTGGTGTCGATGTTGTTGTAGCTTTGCAATTTTGGGATTTTCTATATAACTTTGGTATTGGCCAGCACGACCGTTCCTTGGCACCACAGTCATGTTGGGATCTTTAGTGGCAAAATAAACTTGAATCTTCATGATCAATGGACTTCTTTGTTTGATATTGATCCTTGTCCATCAGGGGTTGGTTGAGGGAGCTTTGGGGTCTTCTTTGGACCCCTCCATGAGTGATGACCTCCTAGAACTCCTTCCTTCTCTCTCATCCATTCAAATCATGTGACAAGTACCTGAAAAGTATGCAAAGATCATCCATAAGTGCATTTGACAATAATATGGATATCGGAGAATTTAACTTGCATTCTACTATGTTTAGATGTGATTGAGATACAAAAAGACACAATATGAAGGCCTAAAATAGGGCTGCATCATACAACCACTTTTCTAAAAGGGATGTACCATTAAAGTCAGGATGTAACTTGTTTGCATGTAAGAACTCCTCGAGAATGCTTGTGCAAAGTACTTTTAATGAGCATTTATGGACTCTTTCTCTCTTCAAGGAGATCCCTCTAAAGTGTTATCTAGTTAAGGTCCTTCCACGGTTGTTGTGTATTATATTTTTGCTGGGTAGATCATCATGTAGGACATTTTCAAGGACATGGATCACTCTACATGAGATCCTGGACATGGACGATGTCCATTCCTACCAACTTACAAGGGAGTGGATGGGGCATAGGGCCTTGTGATGTCTCTCCTAGGGGTAGAGGTTCCCTAGGTGGTGCACCCAGAAAGACTGCCTTCATCCTCATCGAATTTTCCTTCCCCAAAAGGTATCGCTTGTATTGTTAGTATTTGTTACTATACTACTTGTTTTTCTCCAAGAACGTTTACTTTTGAGATTTCATATGAAGACTTTGATTGGATGTCATCTACATGGGATTTTAATGGGGTTGGTTCTCTTGGCATTAGTTCTAGAATTGTTGCATTCAGTTCAGCCAGTGTGGCGGTCATCTTCCCATCATAAATTTCATCATTGTGTTCGTTGAACTATAAGTAGACTTCGCATATGGCCATGGTTATTGTGGGCTCTGATCTCCAAACCACGATATAATCACGAATTAAACTTAGCGGAAGCAATCGATAAACAGCGGAAGACAAAAATCACGGGAAATTAAAACTTTTCGAGACAAGATCTTGAAACCACAAACCTTTTCCATTGAAAAAGGATTTAAACTGTATACATCTCTGTCAAAATTACTTCTTGAGTAATTATATACAACAAGATACAAAATCTCAAGAAGTCACAACAAAAGACTCCAAGACCTGAGTGTACAGAGGACACATAGGATAGACTCTAACTACAACACTTGGCAGGCTGAATCTCCACCTGAGATTATTACTGCTCCTGGTGCTGCTGCTACTGGGATTGATCACTTGTATTCTGGTTCCTCCATCTCCGATGACCACCTACAAGGTTGAAGTCTACGGGGTGAGACAATTCTACATAATTGTCCCAGCGAGAGTTATAACTCTCCGCCAGAAGCTTTATTATAACATTTAAGGAATAGAATAAACAAGATAACAATAATCCTTCAACAGCAAGTTTAATAATAAGTAAAACAACTTCTACTTGGGCAATCATGACTGAATAGATCATTAATGTAAACAGTGTAACAACAAACACTCTTCCTCGTAGATAAACCTAAGCAGATATACTACGGAGTTCTTTATGTTTTACAAACATGATTATGCCCTGTGGAGATGAGGCATACCACTCATACTCCAAATGATTGCTAAGAAGTCACATCAGTATCATACATAGGTCATCAAAAGAGCCGGATTCTTATGACCTCATCATCCTCAGTCAGTTAGAGGATTGTTTGCTAGACATCTGGTAGGACGTCTTTTGTTATAGCTCTCCAGGGTAAACTGGACCTTCGCTATTTTAGAGTTACAGTGGCATTCTGTACTCTCTTCATCATCGGAAGATTTCTTGTTTATCTTTCACCGATGTGGTGTCTGTGTTTTGTTTGGGAGACTTGTGATACATCTCCCCACTTGGTTCTGTAGTGGAGGATTGAAGGTATCAATTCCTACACTAGGATGTAAGGATATACGCATCCATTTCCCCCACATACTCAAGAGTATGTGATCCAGGAGTTCCCTTGGGAAAACCTGTTTCACCATCATTTAGACTCCGACAATGATGGATCTATGATCAGGGCTCTACATTAAACTTGATTAGTTAGGTGCATTTAGTATTCTTTTAAATCATTCATTGTTCTTCAAACAATAATAGTAGCATAACATCTATAAAAGTAGAATACTAAATGTAACAAACCTAACTCACATCAATCATCATTTCTCAGTATACTCATCACAAGTCATCTCTAAAGCATGAATTTGATAGTATTCATGGCTCTTACAGCCCATTTAGAACATAAGATACCACTGACAAGGCATCAAGATAATTCACTATTCATAAAGCTAACAACATGCTTTCAATGAATATAGTATCATCATCCATACATGGATATGATCACCTTCATATCAGGACCTGCATGGTTAATTCAACTGATAAAGGTATTTAAAAAATAAGAATATACTTTCCATTCTTGTCATAAGAGTTAAGTCCTCTAATTCTCATCAATTAGGGTTCACTACTCTTATTGCATGTAATTACCCTGAAATTAGGGTTTACTATTCACATTATGGTGAATTGAACTCATAACATCATCATGAATGAGTATCATCATCATTGATGCTCTAAGATAAGTCTAAGATTCATCACTTATCATAATTAGGGTTTCCATGATCTCACATAAGTGGATCATACCCTAATCATGCATATTCATGTGTGTTGAAGGTACTTTACTTGAGTTTCCATCATAAAAGAGGTAATTTCTCTATCCTAAGATACTTTCTCTCTCCCCCATATTGGTAGATGGTGATAACACCAATCTAGATCAAGTTGAGTTAAGTCGCCTTTGATTAACATAGATCAAATCACCACTATTGAGTGATTAGGGTTTGATCAGAACAAGGTTTCACTCAATTGAACCTTTCAAGGGTATTATGGTAATTTACACATTGATCATCATCATCATGGGTTAATTTACTAACCACTTGACTCCTAATGTCTCTTGGTATCATTAGGGTTTAGGTTGAACAACTATTAAACCATTTAAGCCTTCAAGGCATTAAGCAAACTTATCCATATAAGTCTTCAGTAGGTTTCACACCTTCAACCTTCATACACTTTGAAACCGTATGGCCTTATACGGTTTTGAAACTGAATGCCCTCATACGGTTTTGAAACCGAATGACCTTATACGGTCTTAAAACCGAATGACCTCATACGGTTTTGAAACCGAAAGCCCTCATACGGCTTTGAAACCGAATGACCTTATACGGTTTGCAACTCAATTGACCCTATACGGTTTTGAAACCGAAATGGTCCATACGGTTTGAGATCGTATAGACCCATACGGTCTCAAGGTCGTATAGATCCATACGGTCTTGAGATCGTATGGATTCATACGGTTTCAAACCGCATGCCCCAAAAAGGGTCAAGACCGTATAGACTTCCAAGGTGGTTTCAAGGGTCAATTCAATTAGGGTTTCCTATGTTGAAGCAATCAATTGGCTTTAAGCTTACCAACCACTTACCAATTGATGCAATTAGGGTTATCCTTAACCTATGTTTCACTCAATTGACCCCTTATGGGTATCCAATTCGGGTTGGAGTGGGTTCAATTAAGGTCTATCAACGTTCAACCATCAACACTCAACAATGTGCAATCAAATCGAAGTTGAACCCCTCAAATGATCTCCAATTGGTCTCAAACTTGGCCCATTCGGTCTTGAGATCGTATGGACATCATACATACGGTCTTGAGACCGTTTGCCCAAAGTTTGACCCAAAACTAAGTGATTTAGATTAGGGTTGAAGTCCAATTAGGGTTAAAATCAGTAATTTTCATCAATTCCTCAATTTAGTTGCAATTGAACCTTCAACCTATCAATTACCTCAACCATAGACCTTCATACGGTTTTGGGTTGTGCCCAAACGGTCTTGAGACCGTTTGGTGGAACCCCAAACGGTTTTGAGACCGTTTGGGCCCTTCAACCCAAAACTCAACAAGATCTATGGTTAAAATAGTAATTTCTACCCAATTAGGGTTAGGGTTTTGAAATGGCTTCAACTCCCAAACCGTTTGGAATTAGACCATAAAATTTGGAGGGTTGTTAATTAACATCTTTATGAACAGTAATCTCATACGGTCAACGTTTAGTCAACCATATTATACGGTTTTGAAACCGTTTACTCAAAAAGGTCAATTTAAGTAGAGAGAAAAACAGAACTAAATTCAATTAAACTTGCTACTTGTTTTGCCTATATCTCACGATTCCTTTAGAGTTAACATCTCAAATTTTGAAGGTGATTAGCCTACATAATTGTGAACAGAAATCTTATACGGTCCACGCATGGTCAACGCAGCCATACGGTTTTGAAACCGTATGCCTCCATACGGTCTTGAAACCGTATGCCTCCATACGGTTTGCAAACCGTATGGGCATAGTGGTTGAGACCGTATGGCAAAGTGGAAACCCATGGATAAACATTGGAAATAACGTCCATATCTTCTTCCTCAAGAACAGCAATGGTTCCTCACGATTTTGCTTGCAAGGAAGCAAGGGAAAGTAGGGAAGAAGAAGATCTATCAACTAAAAGCATAGAAAAGATGCATATAACAAAGCATAGGTTTAGAGTTATAAAACCCACCTAAAGCATGCTCCTTGAGCTCCAAGCTTTCGAGATCCAAGCCTTTAATGGCGTAAAAGAAGCTCCACAGGTCGGCCAAGGTGATTCCTCCAAGGAAGGTTGAGAAAAGATGGCTAGAAAGGTAAAACTAAGTAAGCTAGCCATGAATTTGCCCTTGAAATCGAGTTCTAACCATAGAATTTGGGCAAGAAGAGGAATCCAAATCTACCTTGCACCCTTGGTCGTTTCTCCTGAGCTCCAAGGCTGTCCTCAGTCGGTTGAGCAAGGGGAAGAAGTGAAGGAAACGTGAGAAGTGTTTCCTTGCAAGGAGGGAAAAAGGGTTATATACTTAAGTGTAATTTTCACTCACAAACACATAAGTTCTTCTTATTATCAACTAAGCCCCTCCTCTCTTCTTTTCTCGTCCCTTCCTCTTAATTCTAAGGACAAACCTTCTCTTGAGGTCAAGAAAATGAAGGCAAAGAGGTTCAACCTATTACTAAAGCACACATATAAAAGGGCTATAGTACATACACCCAGATTATTTAATCCAAAAGGTGTTCTCATCATTTGATTAATCAATTGAGGTAACCTCTTCATCATTTCTCCTCTAAATGATGACAAGATTCCTAAAAGATATTTTAGATGGTTTATTTTACAAGTTGCATCCCTCAAATTGGGTAAATTGCACTTTACCCCAATTTAGGGTTTTCAAGCATAGGGATTGCTTCCACAGCTGCACCTTGGTGCTCAAGCTTGGGAAATCCCCCATACTTCATCATAAACATCCTCATGATGTCTCAACATTATAGGAACATCTTATCCTGTGAATATTGCAAGTTAACCCCTTTAAATGGGTAATTTGCACATAGGTCCCTGCATTACAAAATAATGCTACAACTTTATACAAAAAGGAGCAAAATTGAAAGTAAATGTTCCTGAGGAACTTAATTACATGCCAGGGAGTGTTCAAAAGTATATAATTACATATTTAGGCAAAACTTCCAGGGTTAGGTCATAACCCAGGTCAGGGATGTTACAGTTATCTTCAATTCATTGAGGTATCACATGACTGTTGCTTTAGCATAGCTCAATGACTATTTTTGTTCTCCCCTTACTTATATGAATCCTTTTCTCCTCATTGATCCTCCCTAGGAGGGTTTCCATCTGTCGGTGAAAAGTATAAATCAAAGTCTAGTATTGTAGAATGGGATTGGCTATCGACACAAGCTACTCTTCATCTTGATGCTTTTCAGGATGAATTTTCTCCAGTGATGAGGGAATGTTCTCAGCTTCTTCCTCTTTTTGTGGTACTGGATTGGATGGGCTCGAAGATGCCTCTAAGAGTGAGGGGTTGACAATTTGTTTGGACCATTTCCTTGCTAGCCTCTCCTCCTTCTGGTCTTTGTTCATCTTAGATTACTTGTAGGAACTCCTTGTGTTCCTTGCACTTTTCATCTTAGTCTTTATGCATTTCATTGCTCTCCTTTTAGAGTTCTGCCATCTATGCTTCCATTGCTTGCATTATCTGCATCATTCTTTGGCTGGTAAGGACATCATGCATGAATAGTTGAAGGGTTGTGGTTCTCTCGTCCAGTCTTCCTACCTATATAGTTAGTGCTTTCAGGCTAGATGTAATATTTGACAAATTAGAAGATTTGTGTTTCTTCTAATCACACATGGCATTAAATTTGATGTGATCAGAATAAGGTATCCTCTTGTAATGTTTTCAGGTTTGCATCTTGCAAACTCAATGTTGGCAATGATCTTCTAGATTACCCTAATGGAGCAAGAAGTCACCTGTGTTACTTTTGAGGATCTCAATTTGTGCTTTGGTTTCTCTATTAGCCTCTCCCAAGTTTTGGGACTATTGAATCTTATGGTGTCTTTCTCATATCTTGCTTCCATTCTTGTTTTATATTGGTCCTTTATTTCATAGAATATCACATTCAACTTACTCTTGGTCAAGTACTCATCTTTGTGGAACATGTAGGCATGCATCTTGAATTCTCATCGTACATCCCCTTTTTATTTGTCTTCAAGTGACACCTTTCTTAAAGTTGACATAAGCTCACCGGTAAGGTTGGTGTATGAATGTTGAGCGTCTATGCAAATAATATGAAGAATGGCTCTCCTTCATAATTCCATCACCCATTCTCCAATTCCCAGCTATTGAAGGTCATATTTGTCCATATATCGGGTTGGTATGTAGGTTTTGATCTTTAGAAAGAGTTCAAACTTGGTATGATTCTCCTCATTTCTAGGATGAAAGATATCCTCCATTTTTTGTGTCCATCATTGTATGACACATGTGTCTCACTGATTGCGGCATTTTCTAGTGCGAATGAGGATGTGACTCCTCTAGTTTCTACCTTAGCTTTCTTCCATGTCCTTGACTTCACTAGTAGAGAAATGACCTTTAGTGTTGGTTAAATAAGCCTTTTGGCATCGGTTTTCAAGTAAAACCCAAGTGGGTGCTTCTAAAAGTAGACACCTTCAGCGTCAGTTTCATAACCGATGACAAAGTCGTCCACTAATTGCAAACCAAAAAAATGTGTCAGCAAGGGGACAAATGGCGTCAGTTATTAGTTCAAAAACCAATGCCACATCCCAACCCAAATGAAAAAAACTAAAATTAACCAATATCATTGCTCCATAAGCATTGGTTATTTGTTTCAAACTGACGCGGCTTCCCAGTTGGAACAAAAAAAATTGGCCCCATCTTAGACAATAGGTGTCAGTTTTCTAAAAATAACCGACGCCATTGATGTCAATTGTCGTCAGTTTTATATTTAGCTGACACCTATTTTTGTATTTCTTTTCTTATCATCTTGCAGGCCTACTATCTGGTTGATCAGTAGGATGCAGAACCTACAGGTCAATTCTGAATAGCAGGCTTACATCCTTTGATTTCAGCTAACAACAGGCCACAAACCTACAATATTAACAAGATGGACAATATTTTATATGGATCATGTGATTCACACACATGTATAAGAAAATTTAATCATATGATTCATCACACACATGTAGAAACATGTAGTTCCATCATCATCATCATCATATGAGACTATAAATATCTATTGTATGGTATCAATTTCCAGTGCAGTATATCTATTTTTTGCAAACTAATTTCAATTCAAATATGTTTGGTTTACACAATAAAAATTAACTTCAAATGTTCTTATTTTCGTAATAAAAATGCAAAATAGTGTAACCACTCTTCGAATACTACAAGGGATGAATGAAAATGACATAGTTATGAACATGAAGCGGTGTTGTTGTCCAAAATAGTAACTAAACAAGGGGGTTGTTGTACCCCTAAACATGCGCATAAGTAAAATAACTCAGAAGAGACAGACACTAGACTAGATACAAAACCAACAACATGGTCCGGAATTAGCAATCATCATCATCGCTATCCTTTGTCGAGTACTCAAATCAGACCAGATGATCGGGCGTCTCATTGTTGATGTTGGTTATCCAAACCTTGATGGTATTATGGCCAATCGGATGAAGAAAAATCCTATCACTACGGCCCAATACCATCTTCCCAGCCCACTCGCACCAAATGGATGTGGATACAAGATTTCTGTCAACCTCAATAACATAAGTTGAAGTTCCAAAATTTAGGGTCACTTCACCAGCCGTGTAGCGTCTTCCATTTAGATAACGCCAATGTTTAGGTATAGTGAGTTGTGCTAATGAACGATCGTCTAGAATTATGTCCAACTATTCTTCAACAGGGAATAGTAACAATGGGGTAGAGGCACAGGCCATGGTAAATATTGAAGATCTAGATGTTATGCCTGTAACAATGTAAAATAATGTTGAGAAAAAGTAATATAAATGTAAGTACTAACAACAGACAACAACATGGGTTATTTCATATTCATGATGGAGAAATAATTGTTTCATGTGAATACATAACCTATTTTTTGTGTAGTTAACTTCAAATGAAGCAAACATAGTCAATCAAATACAAACTGTCATTCGTTGCACTAAGTTATTCATTGTATCTGTTAAACTATCCACACTAATCCTTTTATTAGCCATATATGTCAAACTAGGGTACCATGTAAGTGATACTAATGAAATCTACCTCTACTGATCCCTTCCACATCAAAAGCACAACTTTTCACAACAATGTATCACATATAATAAGAAAACATCTTTTTTACTTAGCAACATAGAATTTAGGTTAGCATCTCATCTCTAAATCTTTCCTAAATTCTGGTGATCTAGCCTTCAAGGCCTACATTCACACACCGATATTTCTTCGAATAGAAGGCCTAGAACTAATCACCAATCAATAATTCACATATTAGGCATAATACTCTGTTTTAACCAAGGTTGAAAAAAAATGTGAGGTGTATGAATAAATAAATAAATAAATATATACCTTTGAAATATACATATTTTATTATATATAATTATATATGCATAATATATAGAATTATATAAACATACTACATATAATTATTTGGATTGAAAATTGCATATACTTTGATGCAAGGAAGGACATGGAGGAGTTCCATGAGTTCCCAGACTCAAGGAGCATCTCCCAAGCTACCCCAAGCTATCTATGTTGCACAAAAGTCAATCCAAATCAAGAGAAAACGAATTTAAGATGTTCTAAGTCAGTAACAACAGCTGAAGACCCCAGCACGGTCATGGCCCAATTGCCACGGCCGTGCATTTATTGCTCAAAAGAATCTAGGGACTTCAGCCAAAATACACTGCAAGTGCCACAGCTGTGGCCATCAGCACAGTCGTGACCCACTAAAGACACCATGACAGTCGCCAATAGCATTGTGGCCTCCTTCCACAACTGTGCATTTACTACCAGCAGATCACAAGAACATCAGTCATTTTATACATGATTGGCCACGGTCGTGGCCACCTGCCACGACCGTGGCGAGCTGTAATTAGAACGACCTCCAATCACCCCCAATCAATCCCAAAACACTTCCTAATCATTCCCCAGCCATCGTCTATCATTTCTACATTCCTATCCCCTTCTTCCCTCCTCTTTTGTGTTTTCCTTGATCATGTGTATCTAAGCCCCTCTTGGTGCGTTGTTTGGGATTAAAATGTGACTTTGATATCATGTTGGGGGAGGATGATTTGTAATGAACATATTCTCATTCTATGATAATTACCCTTGCTTCTATATTATTTCCCATTACTTTAATGCTCATAGCTTAGTTAATGCTAGTATAGCTTAGTTGCTTTTACTTCCTTCAATTGAATTGCCTAGTCTTGCTAGTTAGGGTTAATTTAGGTTTTGCTTGCCTTAGTCCTTAGCTTAGTTCTTAGTTGTTAATTGTTTTGCTAAAATAGTGTAGTTCATCTTGCCTTTGTTTAGTTAATTTCTTAATCTAGTTGTTAGACATAACTTGTTTAGGATAACCTAGTGACTGAGGCTTAAGCCTCGGGGTGTCCCTGAGTGCACCTCGCCACGAGGCGTACACCTCTAGCACCTCAGGGCGTCCCTGAGTGCGCCTCGCCTCGAGGCGTACACCTCTAGCATGGTTTAAACCAATATGCAGAATTTGAAATCTAGAAATAATAAAAAAGTGAACTGAATCTAGATAAATTCATATTCCTTCTGATCAAGAAGATTATAACATTCACATGATTCATTTACAAGGTTCAATAGAAGAATGAAATCTAAGGTTAAACAAGGTAAATAGTCTTGTGTAATTATTGGAGTTTCCCAATTTCCATCACTTGTAGTTTAATGAGTAGAATTAGGTTTAGAGTTCAACAAGAGTTTTGAATTGAACCTACACCACTCATCTCAGGTGTGAAGCAGCTGAAATTCATAACCTAGCTACTACTAATTTCTAAATCAAGTTCTCACTTCAACATTAGATTTACCAAACCATATAATCCTATACAAAACTTTAGTATGTTGTGTATAATTTAGTTGACAAGTTACAGTAAAAATTTCAAAAAAATCTTATGTACCAATAAATTATGAAAAATCAAATTCTATACTATTATATTTTAATATGTATAGCAGGTCAGCCAAGTTACTCTTTGGGAAACGCAGCTGACTCACAAAGTTTAGAAGCGCGAAAAACTCATCATCATCGTCATCATCATCATCATCATCATCATCATCAGAAACAGAGCAATATCAATTAATAAAACTCATTCATTCATCATTAACCCTAATTAATCAATATTAATCAACTACATAATCTTAGAGAAACTAAGTACAAATCTAATTAGTTAAGTTCATCTATGCCCATAAATTAAAAAATCATTGTGTATGTATCATGTTCAGGTACATGTTCCCTCTTTTATTAGGAAGGTACTTTTCATAAGAAAAGAAGGTTTTCTCTAAAGTAGTAACACAATGCAACACAAGTTTGACATGCTATTTATTCTCCTAAAGCAGCAATGAAATATAATAAAGTCTTTCAATTATAAATTTGCAACCTATGAAAAGTTATATTTACCTTGTTGGTCTGATAATGCTTGAGCTCTTTTGGAATCATGATCGCCTACTTGATATTGTCCAAGATCTGGGGTAACTAACAATCTAGCTACAGCTGTGGTGAGCTAAGCAACAACAGCGGTGGCAGTGAGCAGCTAGAGAACGGCAGTGGTGAGCAGATGTGGCGGAGAGTAGTTGGAGAACGACGGTGGTGAGCACAGGCGGCGAACAGTAGGAGAATGGAGGTGGCGAAAAAGACGAGCTAGAGATGATGCAGAGGCGATGGTGAGCTTTGATGCATTGGCGGCAGCAAGCAGTGGCGGTGAGCAACGGGAAGAGGAAATTTCCAGAGCCCTAAGTGGGGGAAGGAAATTGTAGTGAAACAGAGATTGGGAGAGTCTGATTTGCAATTAATTTAGATACTTGGCATCGGTTATATTAACAATCTGACATCTATAACAATCTAATGAAAACAATTACTAACTAGAGTCGTCAGTTGCCATTTAAACCAGCGCCAATTGGGCAATTTGGGGGGAAATGTTTTTTTGCTGGGACAGCGCACGAACACACATCTGTGTCTGTTCGTCTACTAAAACCGATGACAAAATGGGGATGAAAATTTACCTCACGAAAGAAATTTAGTTGTCGGTTACCTGCTAAACAACCGATGTCGTATATGAGATTTTGGAGGTAGATATTTTTCACTGGAAAATTTGTATTTCATGGGTGATTTTAGACGTCGGTTGCTTATTTCCGAACTGACGTTAAATAAAAAGTGATACCCACGTCTTATGAAAATAGGCCATTCTTCACATATAGGTGTCAGTTTGCATGTATAGCCGACATCGTAGTTTAAAGGCGTCAGTTTTTGTGTTTCAACTGATGCCAGTAAATGTGACGTTATACGTCATTTCTGTAGTAGTGCTTCTTGTTCCTTGGGCTATCCATTGTTGTTTCTGTCATGTTCCTTTTTTTTCTTGGTCTCTTCATTTGGAGGTAGATGTTCTGAAGTTTCTATGATAGTGGTTTTCTCTTCTTCCTCGGACTCCTTGAACTCATGCCTTAGCTTGACAAGTAGTTGTTCTCTTTTTAGTTCTAATGTTAGTCATTTGTATTTGGGCATGATAGGGTTCATGTTCAGGACATTCATTATTTCCTAGTTTGTCTCTTTGATCCCTTTCAGATGTGGCTTGCATGTTTAATGGGTTAGAGGTCGACTGGGACGACATCCTATTGACTTAGAAAATTGTTTTATCAGTAGAGGGAGATCGGATGCAATCAACCGATAAAAATAGCTTAGTAGAAGTTAGTAACAAGTACTGAAGAGGGTGGGATAGGAGGGAATTAAAATTAATGATTGATGGAAAAATCTCTTTCCGGAGGTCATTGAGAAGTAAGTTTAAGTTAACACCCTTTGGAAATCGTTATGAATTTCAGGAATCACGGCGGTCACTGAAGATGTTGGATTCTAAGAAAGGCTTTGGTGCTTGCTCAAAAACAAAAAGTTTCAGCGGTTTCTGGGAAAGTTCATTCTTCAGCAATCACTAGAAAAATAGAAAACTTTGGCAGTCACTGGGAAACATGGACTTCCAACTCTTGTTGGGAAGCTCGATGGTCGTGTGAAACATTTGTTTGCCTCAACCACAATGATGAGGACCCTTGGAGGAGAAACCATAGGTAGGAGAAGTGAGGAAAGGATGTATAGAAACCCTAATTGCTTATGGTGAAGGCATCATATGGCATACGAGTCATAAAACAGGAAGAAAAAGGAGTATTCTAGGGGTGCTATCCGGTGATGAACTTCTTTCTGGTGAAGTAGCAACACCCTAATCATGTCCCCTCACTTCCGTGTAGTTTTCTTGTCAGCAAAGTCTACCTCTGTAAAGGCTACAACGTTTGCGGCTCAGTTACCTTGGTGATGAACAATTGATGACGAAAATAAATTATAATTTCACCAGAGGTGGGAAGCATTGGAGGAGTCTTCATTGGTGGTTTGAAGGTGTCACTATTCTTCATTATTGATTGTTGTTGGAATCACCAAAGTGGTGTCAAGCATTTCAGACAACATTGTATCCCTGGGGGCCGATGAGTGGGTTTTTATACCTTTGGGTCTTGACTGTCTCCAAGGTTGAGTGGAACTCAATCATTCGTCAAGCCTTTAGAGAATTTGACAGTCACCAAAATTTCAAATATTTTTGCAATCGATGGTGATTTGATGACATCGACGGTCACTGAGGATATTATTCATTCTCTGATGCAGAACTTGGCCTTTGGTGAAAATGTGTATTTTTGATGATCGATGGGTGTGCACTCTTGCCTTGAACCAGTGTGAAATCAAGACGTATATTAAAATTTGTCTTTAACATTATTCTATATACTAGAAATTAAAATAAAGGTAGCCTACTATAGATGCTAATTGACTAAGCAAAATCACAATACAAATTGACAAAATGTAAAATGAAAACAAAATTAAATTCCAGAAAACATGTCAAGAATTAGTTGGGTTGCCTCCAAAGAAGCACTAATTTATAGTCTTTAGCTTGACTTTATTTGGTTTTCTTCATCAATTTTCCTGTAGTGGTGCAGGAGGTTGTTCCTCTATTTAGACCTTTACTCTTCTTGTGAATGCTTCATCTTCAGAATATTGATTGAACTTATTCCCATTCACCTAGAAAGTCCCAATATTTTCACTACAAATCTCCATAAATCTTGATAGATATCTCTTTGATACAGTAAATGGACCTAGCCTTCTTGATCTTAGTTTTCCAAGGAAAAGAAAATTTCTTGAATGGAATAGAAGAACCGTGTCTCCTTTTGACACATCCTTCCTCTTTATGTGGGCATCATGCCACACCTTCTTCCTTTGTTTATAAATTCTTGCATTTACATAAACATGGATTCTGAGATGCTTGAGTTCTTATAACTATAACAACTATTTCTTCCCTGCGAATTCTAGGTCCATATTTAGGAACTTGATTTCCAAAAAAGCCTTATGCTCTAGCTTGACTAGAAGGTGCCAATCCTTGCCATTTATTAACCTATATAGAGTGGTCCCTATAGGATTTTTGTAGGTTGTGTGGTATGCCTACAAGGAAACATTTAGCTTCATGGACCAATTTTCCTTTGTCCACCCTGTTATTGTCTCTAAGATTTTCTTATCTTTCATTTTAGAAACCTCTACCTGACCGAACGTCTGGGAGTTATAAGGAGTGGCAACCATGTTCCTGACACCATTCCTTTTTAGTAGGAAGACAAACTGCCTTTCTGGAAAATGTGATCCCCTGTCACTGATGACTATGCGTGGGACTCCAAATATCACATCCTTTGAGTCATAAGTGGGGGTAGCTATTACTTCCACCTACTTGGATACATAATCTACTACAACCAAAATATATTGGGTGCCTCATGATGATTGGTAAGGTCTCATATAATCGATCCCCCAAACATTGAAGATCTCAACTTCTATCCAGTTAGACATGGGAATTTCATTTCTTCTTGAAATATTTACTATGAGATGACACTCCTTGCATGTCCTAACAAATGTGTATGCTTCCTTAAATAGAGATGACCAACATAAACCTGACTACAACATTTTGGATGTGGTCATGTTTCTGCCTAATTGACTACTATAGGTGAAGATTGAAATTCATAGAGAAACGGAGGCACTTCTTCGTTTGGGATACATCCGTAGTATAGATTATCGCACATCTCTTCTATAGAAGAGGGCCATCCCAATAAATTAATTCAAATCATAAAAAGAGATTCTTTTTCTGATTTTAAGTGGTGTTGGGAGGTAGTTGATGACATGCTAAGTAATTGCAAATGTTTGTAAACCATGGTAAAGCAGGTTGAATAGACCTCTTCATCATCAAGGCTTGGTCGACATAATTTTTCAATGATAGGCAATGACTCCTTTTCAGTAACTATGATTCTTGACAAATGGTTGAAAATAACATTCTTGTCTCTTTCTTGTCTATGATTTCATGATCACATTCTTGCAGCAAGAGAGCCCATTGTAGAAGTTTGGGTTTGGTGTCCTTTTTCTGAATTAAGTACTTGATAGCACCATGGTCAGTGTAAACTTTCATTTCCGATCCTATCAGATAGGATCTGAATTTTTTGAAGGCAAATACGATCGCTAGCATCTCTTTCTTTGTGTTAGTGTAATAAATTTATGCATCATCTAAAGTTTTGTTGGCAAAGATATGGTGTGGTGTTTCTAATCCTTTCTTTGTCCAAGTACTACTCTGATTGCATAATAACTTGCATCACACATTATCTCAAAAGGGAGTTCCCAATCGGAGCTTGGAGGATAGGGGTTTTCATTGTTGTATCCTTCAAGGTTTTAGAGGCTTCAATGAATTTATACAAAAATCAAACATAGTGTCTTTAACGAGAAAATTCAAAAAGGGTTTTGTTATCTTAGAGAAGTCTATAAATCTTCTGTAGTACTCCACATGTCCCACAAAAATTCTCACCCTAGTTATAGATTTAGGAAGTGGGAGTTTGGACGCATATTCTACTTTGCTTAGATCAATCTCAATCTCTTTGTGTCCAAGAAAAATACCTTCTTGAACCATAAAGTAACACTTATCCTAATTCAACCCTAATTTTTTCTCTTGACACCTTTTTAAAACTTGGTATATGTTTCTTAAACAACTATCAAAATCAATATCATATATGGAGAAGTTTTCCATGAAAACTTCCATTATATCTTTCAAGAAATCGGCAAAGATCAGAACCATGAACCTTTGGAATATTGTAGGCGTGTTACATATGCTAAATGGTATTTGTTGAACGGCATAAGTGCCATAAATGTAGGTAAAGGTAGTCTTTGTTTGATCATCAGGGTGGATAGGAACTCGATAAACCCCATGTATCCATCTAGAAAGATGTATGAATGATGAGCTAACCTTTCTAGGACTTGATCTATGAATTGTAGTGGATAATAGTCTTTCTTCGGTGCCTCATTGAGCTTTCTTTAGCCTATGCACATCTACCACCCAGTCATATTTTGTGTTGCCACTTCATCTCCTTTCTCTCCCTTCACTATGTCAAGCCTCACTTTTTAGGTATTACATGTATTAGGATTTACCCAATGGTTTTCACTAATTGGGAATATAATACCTGAATCCTAGAGCTTTATCACTTCTTACTTTACCACCTCCCTCAACATCTGATTCAACTTCCCTTGAGGTTGAGCTAGAGGTCTAGCTTCTCTTCCAAATTTATTCTATTCATGCAAACAATCTGTCTTAGTGCCTTGATGTCTTCCACATAGTATCACATGGCCTTTCTTCAGAGCTTGGGTTCATTTAACAACTTCTCTTATTGGTCATCCTCGAGGTTGAACTTATAATCACCAGATTCCTCTCTTCATTGTCTAGATATTCATATTTCAACACTTCGGGGAGCTTCTTCAGTTCTAGTTTAGGCATCAGTGTTGCCTTTTCCTCTAGAGTATGTTCTAAGGAGGCACATTTTACCATCTCATAGCTTTCTTCTTCATCAGTGCCATCCTCCTCTAGTTGAATCAGATAGTCAAGAATCTGGACAACTTCAGGATCTTCAACACTTGGGTCAGACTGTTTAAGGCTCTCATGAGTGGATCAACTATATAATTTACCTCCTAGACCTCTTCACAAAATTGATTGTAGCTGTCCTTGAAGTAGACTAACTCGAAGAGAGATGGTCCTCTAATGGAATATTGGACATGAAAATCAATGCGATCATTTCCTACCCTACTAGTAATAATTCCAGCTTCAACATCTATTAAATCTCTCCTAGTATATAGGAATGGTCTTCTGGACATCCCGGGGCATGTTGGGTTCTGTATGATATCAATCATGACTATGTAACCTGGTATGAAGAATCATCCAACTTTAATAGGGATGTCCTCTGCAATCCCTACCAGTTTCATGAAAGAGTGGTCAACTAATTGAATCTTCAGTCCTATTTTGACCATAATAGTGAGTCCTAATCTATAAACTAAGGTAAGAGGCATGAGGCTAATGCTCTCTCCAAGGTTGTCAAGTCCTTGTCTGACATCTTTATCTCCTATATTGAATTTGATAGTGATGCCCCTTGGTCCTCCGCTTTGTAGGCATCTTTTCTTATACAAAATCACTAGACATTTTTTCTAGACTTACCATTTCAACATGGTTTCCTCTCCTTTTCATGATTAAATATTTGAAGAACTTTGCATATTTTGGTATTTCCTTGATGGCAGCAAGGAACTGAATATCCATGTGCAATTTCTTCACAGCTTTCATAAACTTCTCGTATCTCCTTTCTAAATGAGATTTTATGAGCTTTTAGGGAAAGGAAACTCTTGGATCATAAGGATTCCTATGTATGAAGGCTTCCTCAGCTGGGTCAAATTTCTTTTCTTTTGCATTCCCTTCTCTTTTTCCTTAACCTTTTTACTAGGAACTTCTACCCGAAGTTCTTCTTCTATTATAATAGGATTGCATTGGGAATCTATTTTTGGGTTGCCTTCTTGGATGGTCTTGCCTCTTGGCTATTATAGATCCTTTCTAGAACAAAGATTGGCCATTTTTGCACCTTCACTATATGAAACTATCCTCCCTTGTGGTATCTTTATCAATTGTGATAGTTGAGCAAGTTGTTGGTCAATTTGTTTCTGACAGGTTCACATGTCAACCATTTAGGTTATCACTCCTCCCAGGTGGGTCTACATTGTATTCAACATTTCACTGTTGGTTATGGCACTCTAAATCAATTTCTCATTCACTTAAGCTTGTCTCTTTGCAAATTCAAAAAGCTCAAACATCAGATCTGGTTGATTGGAGTTTTATTTTTTCCTTTAGTCTTCACTTGGTCTGCTTGAATTTGTATTATAGTTCTGACCTTGACCTTGGTAATTGTTTCTAACTTTTGGTAAGTTGTGTTGCGGGTGAGGACATATGGTTCCTCACCTTTTCCAAAACCTAGTGTTCTTTTAGATGGATTATTTAGTTGGTGAGCATTTTCAATAAAATCCTTGTTTCCATAAGAGAATCAAGGATGATCAAGCCTCTTGAAGTTAGTGTAGAAGACATTTTTTGTTCCCTCCTCTTCACTATCTTCTTGGGTTTGGTATAGATGCAATTGTCTATTCTATGTCCCCCTTATCCATAGGTAACACATTTCATGACTCTTTTAGCTTTGCCATTTCCCTTGCTTCTGGTGCCCTTTAGTTGTTTCACATCAAAAGCTATCTTCTGGATTTGGGTAGTTATGGTTTCTAGAGCCATAGATTTAATAGAAGTACCTTCAAAATGGTACGTTCTTTGCTTATCCTCTATCATAGTCTAGACTGGCTTAAAAGGCGACCATGTTGTCGATGATCTTCATAGACTTTTTTGGATTCCTAACAAGGAATTCGTTTCTTGTAGAGGCACTCAAAGAATTCCTTTCACCTGAGTAACCCCATTGTAGAAGGTAGTGACTAGAAATCCAATACCATAGTTACAGTGGGGACAGTCCCTCTAATACTCATAGAATCTTTCCCATGCTTCATACAAGTTCTTGCTTGGCTTTTGTATGAACCTAGAGTCCTTTTGCATATTCCTTAGTGTTTTCTGTACTAGATAGAACTTAGTGACAAAAGTGTCAGCCAAAGGTGCCTATCTATTGGGTTCTTGTCAGGTAGAGCAAGGTACCATGATAAATCCTTATCTCTTATAGAAAAATTGAGTCCCTTGCAATAGATTGCCTCTTCTGTCACCCTATTCATCTTGATGGTGTCACATGCATTCCTAAAGGAAATCTGATGATAGTAATGGTTTTCATCTTGAAAATTTCTCCCAAAGATTTTGTTCTAGATCATGGTGATGAATGCTAGCTTGAGTTTGAAGTTTAGAGCAATGAACCTAGGAATGATGACTACGAATCTGGATTCATTGGTTGTAGTAGTGGCCAGTTAATGAAGAGAAGGACCTCCATCATCTTCATCATTATCATTGTTGTCATGATTCCTCCTATTTCTTATGCGTCTATCGCTATTCCTATCATCACGTTGTTATTCCTCACATTCCTCTTCAGCTCTTTCTTTTTCGTGTTCCTCATTGTGATGCTCTCCCTATTGCATTCTTCTTTACATCCAGAATCACGATCATCGTTAAGGTTTCCTACCCTTGGTATCGGGATGGTTTCCTTATGAGGAGGCATGGTGTCATAGTTGGTGGTGTAGTTCTGGTTCACTTAAGCTACCTGAAACAATTTGCACAATCGAGTCACAACTAGACGTGTGCTATGAGATATTTATGATGGACAGAGTTATCAGATCTGGTATATGTGGTCAAATCTATTGTTGTATTTGAAGCACAAGTGTATCCTAAGTAGACTTGGATTCTTAACAACATTGATTATGTAGTCCCTAGCAATGCCAAAAAAATAGTTGATCAGCCTAAATAACACGTCTAAAAGGGAGAAAATATAGAGTACTCAGACTCTTTAATTTTTAACCCGACACTGAAGCCTCCAAAACTATTATATTGGGTTTGAACTGGTATATCAGGGTCAATCCATAGGGACAAGGGTGGTATGTGTTCAGAATGTAGAGCCTTTCTTAGCTACACCAATCAAAGAGAGACATCAAGTTTTGTGTTCCTTAAGGAATGATGGTACTTTGACAAACAAGTAAGGTAAAATGAGTCAAACAAGAAAAGAAACAAAATAAGAGAGTAAGTATAATCAAAGATCAAGATATCAAGTATGGATAGGGAACTTCGATTAGATGTCACCATCTAAAGATCTCTCACCAACATACAATACTCACACCCATTGTATACCTATTGAAAGTTTACAATTTATCACCATATATGTCTATTCCCTCATCTCTCGAGCTTACAATAGATATTGATAATAAGGTTGTCACTCTCTTGAGATTGAAAACAAACAATACAAATAAAACCATATGATCATTAGCTTAAGCATTCCAACATTATCATGCCTTCATGCAACTCCAGACACATAGATAAGTTAATACTTCTCTTCTAGGGTAACAACAATCAATCAACATGAAATGGTAGCTAATCATACATATGAAGCAATATGACAAAGAGTATGCAGATAAACATTGCTCAGAGCATTTATTGAATGGATATAAGTATTTACATGTTGGGAGAACCTTAGTTGATCTCCCAACCCAAGCTATTTGTTTATCCACTTATGGTGGTGAGTAGCATTACAGATTTACAAGTATGACAAGAAATGGGAATGGGTGACTAAATAAATGAAAGATATGAAACAATATGAAAAAATTTAGAGAAGAAGAAGGGGGATACAACAACAGTGATCAGGGATGGTCAAGGTTGATGGGATTCTTCTTTAGATTTGAAATCTAATATCAACATCAAAATGACCACTTTTCTCTCAAAGAAGCCTAGAAATGCTTGATGATGGAAGAGGTATGTTATCCCCTTTAGAATTTCATCTTTAAAGATATCAAACTGATGATAAATTGGATGTGTAGTGTGAAAACACTTCATTGTCTCCCCTACATAGTGACCCCCCCTAATGATTGAGGTGGTCAACTATTTTTAGGCACATGTTTCCAGGAAGTAGATCCATTGGTCACTGATGGTGGAGAATCCCAACGGTTGTTGAGATTGTAGGATCCTAGCAGTTATTGGACCATAGGCACATAGATCAACAATGATACAATGTTCTCAGTTATCGTTGGTAGTAGGTCACCGACTTCTAGGAATTAGTGTGCCATCAGGCGTTGATCTATCGAGGCCAACAGTCATTGAAGATGTAATCTCAACAATCCTTGCTAATTGCAAAATCTTGATGGACTTCAAGACTGGTAGCTTTTCTGTCACTGATGGTAGTGGGCCATCGACCACTGAGGATAGGCGTCCATCGATCACTAGGCCTTCTTGGATCCATTCTTGTGAATTTCTTATGCAACAAATCAAAGGTAGTGCAGTAAGGGTAGTTACTCCAGAACTAGATAGTTTATTGAAACAAAGCATCGTTAAATCGATAAGGAGAGGGTAAAATAGGCATTCAAAGTCCACAAATTGGATGCTATCATGTTAACGTCTGTAGTTTTATTATTTTATTGATGAGGTTATATGATTTTGAAGGTGCTTAATAGTATGGGAGTTGTGTGGCAAGTAGATGCAGAGGTGGACCTATTCTCTACAAGATCATATTTGAGGATGTTGTATGTGTATATATAAAACCATGTTACTCAATGTGTAATTTCAATTTTTTTAAACAAAATTAGTAATTATATGTTAAATGGTGAGCTTGTGCGTTTATGGTCTTTTAATTTTCATGTATTCATGCCATATTTTTGTTCTTTCCTTGTAGATATTGGTGTTCTTGTATGCTTGCAAACAATAGGTACCTCCTCTCCTTGGAAACATCTGATGTCATAATTAAATTCTTGATTGCCCAATATGCCTTGTGCTCTATTTCGAGCAGAAGATGGAAAGATTTTCCATACATGAGGTGGTATGGGGTTGTTCCTATCAAAGTTTTGAATGCTATCCAATAAGCCCATAAGGCTTCGTCTAGTTTAGACGACTAGTCCCGTCTGGTTTTCCCTACCATTTTCTCCAGAATCTGTTTGATTTGGCGATTTGAAACTTTGACTTGACCTGCGGTCTGTGGGTGGTATGGATTAGATATCTTGTGTTTAACACCATACCATTTTAGAAGGGCTTCAAATTGTCACTCAATGAAGTGTGATTCTCCGTCGCTAATGACAATGCATGGTATTTCATATGATTCTCTTCTTTGACCTAGTCTATGATGTTTAAAATTGGTATTCCCACTGAGATGAGGGTTTCAACTTGGACAGAGCATATGTGGTCAACCTATTGCAAATCTAAGACGTCACATAAGGTATGCTTAGTAAATATGCGTGTACTTAGATGTGATCTATGTTGCTAAATTATCTTAAAGGGGATATCTTTATGATAAAATTATTGATTACATCTAGGTTTTACTTTGGTTAAAGAAGTGGATTTAAATACTTATATAAAAATATATTATTCACACTTGGAGTTAGCATTTGTAGTGCTCTAAACTTTGAACTAGTACGTTGCTTATGTCTTTTAGGTGTTTATTATTATTTCTCATGTGAAGATGAGCAGATCACTTATCACTATGCCAATACCAAGTGAAATAAAAGCATTGTAAAGGATTAAGATGCTATCCTTAATAAGATCAAACCTTGTTGTGGCCTTCAATGCAATGTTAGCACCATGATTGATGTAGTCATAAAAAAAATATTTGATATGACTAATCAAGTGAAACTGTAATCTTGTAGCGACCTGAGTTTGTATATCTATTTTCTAGTCTCTTTAGGTAAAATAGTGAAATAGGTTTATCTTGCAACAATTTGAGAATTGTTAGAAAGACTACTTGAGCCATGAAGTATTGAATATATGTGGATGATTAGGGTTAGCATATCCTAATGTTTTGAAATCTTTTTGGGACTCAGTTCAGGTTGAGGGTCCCACTGCATATGATATGTGTTGGAGAACAAATATAATCATGTGTATGTTTCATAGGGGTCAATACCCTATGCTTGGTGTTAGGGCATGTGTACCTAGGATGGGCTTGTGATACATGGATATGCATTTAAGGAAATTCCCGTGGTAGATATGGTCGTTGATAATTGTACCCATTATTTCCCTCTCTAAAACCTAAGGAAGTGTAGAGACATCTAATAGAGTCCAAATATACTTAGATCTAGTATAGAATGATAGAGAGGCTTTCTAGTGGCTACCTTGTAGTTTGAGTGGTACACCTCAAACTTCCCAAGGTATAATAAAATATGTAACTTAGATGTGTAGAATATTTGTTCATATTTATTTGGAGATGAACATGGATGTGGTTATCATGTGTGGTCTCTTCATAAGTTTTGTATTATTCATGACATTCTCATGCATCCATGATGGGACACGTGTTAACATAGTTAATTTATGCCTTTGATATATTACTTGTTCAATCATTTGAATATCTCATATTTAGTTTAATTACTTACAATCAATTTGAAAGTAATTAATATTTGTTAATTGTTATATCTTATCATTGGGACTTGGGGTCTCACCCTATGGTTCACACATCTTTTTGGTAATCAGTTGAGATATCATGGTAGATTTGGTGAGGATCATTCTCATGGTGAGCTTCGGTAACTTGGAGATAAGGTGAAGTTTTATGTGTCACTCTACATCACCTGGAGATAGGTGATATTTGTGAGATCGAGCAAGGTAGTGTTAGATCATCCCCTTATTTAGGTCGTCATTGGAAAGTTACTTAGAGTTGTAATGTCCAACTTGAGAATTTGACATGTGGGCTTTTATATGCAATGTGATTTATATGAATTGTAAGCTATATGTCCAAGAATATCATATTACTGCTTTTATAAACAGACATGATAGAGGTCACTCATATCTATGAGGTGTCTATATAACTTTGGAAGCTAATATATCAGCCATACATTGTTGATATTACTTTGTGGCATTATTTCAAAATGTTAATTACATGATGCAATATTGGGAGTTTGAATAATGTTAGTTTATTGGTTTTTAGTCAAGATTTATTTTGATTAATCTTATCTTGTAATGTTGTAACCTCACACTAAGGTACTCAGAGACATACATTTTTAAATACAAGTGTGTTTTCAAGAATCAAAATAAGGTGTGGTCCCCTCAATTCCTTGAATTCACTCATTATATTTGAGTAAGTTTGAGGTTTTATCACCTATTTCTTATATGGTAATGCTACCAGTGTTGTTGAAAAGATGTGTTCTTTATATTATTCATGTAGTATATGAATTTTCCAGTCTTGAGTACCCAGGACATGCCTCATGATTATGTAAGTCACATGACGATGAGACCCAACTTTTTTTTGGAGAAGGTAAAATTTTACTAAAACTCAGCACAAAGAAGAATAACGGGTTTCACCATTGTATACTATACACAGGGTTGATAACCCCCAAAGGCCCAACAATTGAGAATGTTGCTATCGACCCCTGAGATAAACTTCAGATTTCCCTTCACAACCCAACAAAAGCTATTGACAAAAGATTTGAACAACAAAACCATATCCAAGCTCCCTCTCTCATGAACTCTACTATTCATTTCCCTTCAAATGAAGAAGCAAAGGCCCTACAAACCTACACCACCCTAGCGCCTAGTAGCCACTGAAAGTTTAGTCATATCAATCATCCACATCATACATTGGAGCATCGAAGAGAAAGGGGGGTACCACCCCACCCCATCTTCAGGGAAAACCGGCACCATAGGTACATGATCTAAGAACAGTTGAAGAACAAGTGTGAGTGGGATTCCAGTTTGCTCCTGCACAGAACGCAAGTCGCACCCACCTCCAGCCCCCAGTCCCGCAGCCGATCAGCAGTAGGAAGTTTCTTCAACACCGATCTGTATGTGGTACAAATCCACTTAGGAACATGATATCTGCACCAGATCAACAGATGCCAAGGTACCATGGGGGCCAAACCAACCTGCATAGACAATGGTCGGATGTTCCCATCCCTGATCCTCCAACTACTGCCCACCAAAATGTAGTTGGCTGAAACTTCTGACCATGTTCTACACATGGACCGCCACACTCTGGATCCCCTAACCTCCACCATCCCCTCAAGACTACTTCTGTATCTATCTCTCATCCAACTACTCCATCAAGAATCCTCACTTCTCAAAAACCTATCAACATGTTTGACAGTAGTAGCTCTAGAAATGTCCGCCACATCCCTGATGTTCAGCCCTCCTTCCTCATACCTTCTCACAATGGTAGCCCAAGAAACACCTTGCGACTTCCCTCCCCAGCAAAATGAGTATATAACAAATCTGAATTTATTAAGCATAAAAAGAGGGATATCAACATGTGAACACCAAAATATCACCTTAGCATACAACACAACTTGTGCAAGAACCATCCGGCCTGCCATAAAGAGTTTCAACCAAGACCATTTGCTAACCACCTCTCTCAGAATATCAAAGAAGTTGTTATAGTCACACCCTTTCGCTTTCCCAACACATAGGGGTATACCCAAGTATTTCGTAGGGAGGGGACCCACCTCCAACCCCACTGCTTCCTTCAACCTTCCCCTCCTAGAATCGCAAGATCTCGAGAAAAAACCTTATATTTTACCTCACTGATATAGAGCCACGTTAACTCTCCAAAGTTCCTCATCACTTTCCTAAAGTTCCTCAGCGTCCTCACTTCTCCCTTAAGAAAGAACAAAACATCATCCGCAAAGATCATATGCGACCTGACCTTCAAACCACCCTATTTGAACGTCCTGATATTCATCTCACCCTCCTCCTTCTTCACAAGATGGGACAAACCTTCCATAACTATGGTAAACAACAAGGGGGAGAGAGGATCCCCCTGTATTAAATCATTGGCATCCTTGAACAAGCCATAGGGGACCCCATTCTCCAAAACCGAGAAAGAAGTTGTGGTAACACATTCTTTAATTATGTTAACCAACCTCTCTGAGAACCCCAAAGCACCCATAATGGCCCATAAGGAATCCCACTTCACATTATTGTAGGATTTAGAGAGATCCAACTTCACACATGCTTTACATGTGCTTCTTCTCACCCCAAACTTCTGCATAAACTCCAAAGTTAGAAGAGCATTGTACGAGATACTCGTGCCTTTAATGAACGTCGTCTGAGATGGGGATATGATATCAGGCAATATATTCTTGAGTCCACTAGCAAGAAGCTTGGCTATTATTTTGTAGAAGACTGAGCAGCACGCAATAGGTTGTAGGTCATTCATGTTCTCTACAAGTTTCTTCTTCGGAATCAACTTGAGAAAAGTATGATTGGCTTTCCTTACCATTCTTCCCCCCACCAAAACCCACCTGACCACCCTGCATATATCCTCTTTGATAACCTCCCAAACCACTTGAAAAAATCTAGCATTGAAGCCATCTAGTCTGGGTGCCTTCATGGCCCCAATGGAGAAAACTGCCAATCTAATTTCAACTTATGACATAGGTCCGGTCAAGCTCCTATTCATATATTGGATTACTCTACAACCCAAGTCCTCCCACCCATCAACACTCTAACCTACTCTTTATTATATAGGGAATTGTAGAACTCTGCTACTTCCTGTCCCACCTCCAAAGATGAGCTAACAGTTGTCCCATCACTTTTCAGCAGTGAGTGTATAGCGTCCTTCATTTCATTTTTCTTGATGGAAGCATGATAGGTGTTGGAGTTCCTATCACCATCTCTAACCCATTTTATACAACTGCACTGCCACATGAATAACTTTTCCACTTTCTCCAATTGAACCAGTCTTTTCTCTGTAATCCTTTCACATTCAATAGTCTCCTCATTCAAAGGACTCAATCTAACTCTCTCAGCAGCCCCCTTATAAGTGACCATTGCCTCTCTGATCAATGCTGGTAGGTTTGAAAATCCTCTAGCCCACTCTCTAAGAGCATTCTGTGTTCTGCTTATTTTCTCCATGACCAAAAATATTTACCTGTAACACTATCCTTCCATGCCATTTTCACCCTCTTCATACAACTCGGCCATTCCAACCACCCCACCAAAAATCTGAATGACTTTCATTTCGAATGGTCTTGAGTAAGTTGTACCACCAACTAGGCATGATCTTTATTGGGGTGGCTCCCGAATTTCACATTAGCATGGGGATACACATCCAGTCACCTCTTGTTCACCACAACCCTATCCAACTAACTGGATATCTTCTTGTGCACCCCCCTATTATTCTGCCATGTGATCACACCACCATTCATGTTCAGTTCAATCAGATCGGCAGTATCCAGTGCATCATTGAATCTGGCCAAGCAAGAATCAGGCACATGCGGTCCTCCTAGCTTTTCATGAGCCCTCCTGATGTGATTAAAGTCACCAATGAAGATTTGAGGTAACTCATTTTGGTAGGCAACCTCTATCACCTCCCATAGCTTCCTCCTACACATTTAGAAATTGTATCTATACACTACCGACACCACAATGTGTAGCCCACCATGGTGGATACAACTATTTGTCATCAGTTGATCCATAGAAAGTACGACCTAAATATCCCACACCTTAGGATTCCATCCCATAGCAATGCAACCTCCCTCTATCTCGTCGAGATTAGATGCATTCTCCCAACCTGCAAGAAACAAACCACGTACTCTATCCACACCTTCCCTTCTGATGCACATCTCCAAAAAATAACTAGAGAAGCTTGAACCTATTCTATAAAAACACTCAAACGCCTCTGTTTACACGGCATGAAAGCACCTCACACATTCCATGTGAGGATGCACATTATGTTGTTCTTCTCTGTCCCCCTCTTTCGGGAGTAGACCCACCTCTCTTGGTCCTCCTTGGTGAGACTTGGGCATACTTTTCTCTTGCCCCATATCCTTCAACCTCCTCTTCCATCCCATCCAGCAATGTGAAATGATTTCTAGACTCCACCTGCTTATACTCCATAGTTACCACCACCTTGGTCTTACCCCTAACATGTGCTTCAACACAATTCCCCACCATCCCTGTTGTGCCGCTCACAACCCCATTAGGTGGCACTTTGACAAACACCTCTTGTGCATCCTGCCTCACCACCTCAGTAGTCTGTTATCCCTCACCCGCGTTGTCCAGTGGTAAAGAGTCGGAAATTGTACCCACCACAGGCAGCTTCGGGATCACCTTGATGTTACTGGAAGTAGCACTCCCCCTCTTAGGGGGTGCTCTACTTGCCCCTCTTCCTATTTCTCCTTGCCACTGGTATGAAGGTCTCCCAAGAAATCAGAGGTTCCCTCAGCACCACCCTCTCTCCCAGTCTAAGGCCATATCCATATCCAAACACCTTGCATTGGGCACATCTATCAGGCAAGGCATCGTACAGAACCGTGATCGTTGATTCCTTCCCATCGGGCATCTCGATCATGACCACCGGAGGCACTTTCCTATCGGCTTGCACCTCCACGCATATGTGTCCTGCACCCGCATACTTCCCAGAGGCCCAAAATTCAATGACCTTCGGCTCCCCAATTCCACATGCTATGATCGAGATTGCTCATCTTGTCCAATGTTGTCCGACTTCAGGCAGAGTAACCCAAATCGGTGCAGAGGTAAGAGACACACTTCTAATATCTACCTCCGGCGACTACTTTCTAGTAAGGACCATGTGATTGTCAAAAACCCACGAGCCCTGCTCTAAGCCTGTGTCCATGTATTCTCTCGAAACAAACTGTGCCAAGATCAGACCACCCATTAGTGGAGATACCTGGAGCTCTCCCTTCGGCCTCCACATCCAAATCATCAACCCGTGAAGCTTCTCCAGCAAGGGTTTCTTACCCAAAACTTGCACAATGATAGAGCATTGATGGTACTCATCCATGGCTGAGACCCCCGTCGCGAAGAACTTCATCCACGGCCTATCATCGCCCTCACGGTAAGCTGGCACTTTTGAGTCTTCCACCAATAACATCAGTTTGAAAGGCCGGTTAACAACCATAGGCTTCGTCAGCTTCACCGCCCAGGAGTGTGCTTTTGTGACATCTTTCAAAGAGTCATACCACCCCCAAATAGGGAATAAGAAGGGGGTGGTTGGGGGGAAGAGTTGGAGGTGGAGGCATTGGCGGAAGGTGGATTTGGAGGGGTAGTAGGAATGGAGGAGGAGCCCTCCCCTCCCATGATACCACCCGCCATGGCAAGCTCAAAACCCCCTTTCTAGAGATGGAATAGAGCAAATCCTAGAGAGAGACCCAACTTTTTAGTTGCTTTGGTTGAGGCACATCATGATCTTAGTAAGATTATATAATCCTAAAATCATGTAATTTGTATCAAGGGACTTCATAGTTACTAGTCATTAGTTTTAGTAGTACATTCCAATGTAGGTTGGTCTCAAAATAAAAACTATAATCAATATGTGTCTTATTTGCATAGTTACATATCACCATTTTGTAATACTACCTTTACTTATATAGCATGTCTTGTAAATTGTACTTGTGATATAGAATTAACTAATCCATCACACCCGAGTTCCTATCTAGATTCTCTCTCTCTCTCTCTATCTCTATCTATCTCAGGGACTTTGGTCTAAGTGTCTTACTTGATTACCTTTCTAGGTTCTCAATATGAATCATTGGGTTTTTGGATGAGAAGTCTTCTACTAAGTGGTAGTATCTTGTCATGGGGATCTTTTTCCTAGTGGTGTCTTAGAATTCTCTTAGGTTTAGGTTGAGACATAGTGTTTATATATTGATGTATGTTGGATTTAGGGCTCTAGAGGGGGGTGAATAGAACTTCAAAATTCTCACAAGAAAAGTTAGACCTTCAAATTATATCAATTGAAACCAAATGCTTAATAACAATTTGAAGTCCTATCTAAGCAAGCATATCAAGGATGAGAGAGATTGAAACATACACTTTGACAAGGTGATTAGAGTGGTTCCGATCTCCAATCTAGGAGATAGTCAATCCACTACCTAGTGAGGTCAACCTCAACAATTTTGCAACCCATGTATACTAACATTCCATCGTAAGTGAAATGTTATTCACTGAGCGAGTAGGCTCATCCCTCTACTCAAACATTTTCAGGTCATCATCAACAGTAGGAATCTGAAGGATCCTTTCATCCTAACGCTTAGTTTGTAGAAGGTATATGTAGTTAGTAGTTAGAGGTCTCTTAGTCCTTTCCCCTCGATCTTTGGGACAAGGTGTGAGTGAGAGAGAGAATGTGTATAAAGATGTAAATTAACTGTTATGCTTTATTTTATGTCGAACAATGTAATATGCTATAGGCTCTGTTTACATTGCTAGTCGGTTTAATAAAGATGCTTCCGCAGTTTGTTTAGTTTCATTTTACATCATAAATCAGATTATCCTATTAATGTATTTATAATGTTTTAAAAAGTGAAGAGTGGTTGGCTTATGTGTAAATCCCATCCTGTCGCGTCCTAATCTTATGGTTTGTGGTTAATGTGAGATCGGGGCGTGACATGTACACTTAATCTTTGATTAAATATATCTCATGAGTAGGTGCCATGTTTCCCTTTTTTCTTATTCTGACTTAGATTGCTTATTTCTCTCTTATCTCTATTTGATGTATGCCATGAGGTTAAATGATTTATCTTGTGGATGTATGTTTTGTCCGTTCTTGAGAAGACATGTTTTTGTGCTCTTCTAACCCCCCTTTCTTTTTGAAAATGTCAAAAGGGGGAGAGAAGTTCAATCTTTTGAAGCTCAACCATGTTGTTTTTATGGAATATGTGATCCTTTTCTTGTTCTATGTATGCTTTATCCTATGACTTGCTAAAGGACTATATAATATACATGTTATATTGCTTTTTGTAGAAAGACTAACTATGTAGGAAAGAGTGAGAATAGATTGAGGGGGAACAATTCACATTATTAAAATCATGAATCCCCTTGCAATTCACAAGGCTAAGGTATAACTTTTCATATCCTTTTCAATATGTTGAGGCATGGTTTGTCATTGTCAAAAAGGAGGAGAATGTTGACTTGAGAGTTATACATTGTCCATATTTTGATAATGACTTAACCATTCCATTCATATGTATCTAATATGTTTGTTTGATATTGAATTTTGTTATTAAGTACATGACAAGGATCAAATTACACAAGCCCTAGCTTTTCCATGTTCAAGTCAAAAGAAATACAAGTGTGAAATTTGGGAAATCACTTCAAATCATCTTAGATTAATTTTGTCATCACTTGTATTGATGATATGACTTGTAACTAAGATGATAAAAAATTAGGGACCTTAATTCCAACGTTTGGTCACTCAAAAAGCATTTTGAAAAATTTGTCATAACAACTTTGTCGGTCGAGTTGGAAACTCAATCGATCTAGTGGTGGATTTTCTAAAATGATCAATCGGTCAAGTTGTACACTTACAGAATTCGAGCGACTAACACACTGATCAAAACTAATTTTGACTCTTCAATCGAGTTTCCCAAAACAAACTCGACTGATACTTTAAAAATTATCTATGTCGGTTAGTGAATCAGTTGAGTTATCTTTATTGAAACTCGACCAATTGTACTGTACGGAAAATCCAGAAAAAGTGTTTATAACTATTGGAGAGTTAAACGAAAATAGATTTCTTGCAAGTTGTAAAACATCTATTTTTCATTCTTAAGTGATACCACCCTCCAAGGAACACCCCCAGTTATAAATAAGTACCCTTGGAGTTCATTCCAAGTTTTCTCATTCATGCTATCCTTGGTCTTTGCTATATTTTAGAGTGTTAAAATCCTTTGAGCCCCTTTCCCTCTCTCATTTACCAAGAATTTCGTGATTATGAGTGAGTTAGGCATATTGTAAGAAAGCTACCTCCATGTGCTTGTAAATCTCTCATTCCTTCCATCTTCTCGGTCCCCATTGTCAAAGAGCAAAGGTTGAAGCAATCTACTCTGAGTGAAGGTGAAGCTACTGGTCTTCTTCAAGGTTGAATAAGAGGTGACGATCTTCTCCAAGTTAAGGAGAAGGAAAAGGCAAATATTCAAGAAGAGTGGGTAATCCTTCAAGGCCAAAGACTTGATGCAAGTGTGGGTAAGTCCTTGTTGAAGGCTGAAGACATCTTGATCAAGTGCGTAAGTCTTTGTGTAGGTGAAAGACTCTTGTTTGAGTAGGTAAGTCCTTAGATGTATGGTGGTCTCCTCTACCCTTCTTCTTCCTATGGCTCGCCTTAGTAGCGCCACCACCAGCCTCGCCCTAGCCACCCGCCCTAGCAGGAGCCCAACCTGCAACCAGCAGGACGCCGACCAGCCAAGCAGCAGCTGTGGCCAGCTGCAAGGTGTTGGCAAAGGGACCACTTTGGGCGAGCTAGCAGCACCAGGCCGCCGCCCGACTTCGGCCTTGGAGTTCAAGCCACCAGCCGCAGCCCAACCAACCATTTAGGGGTGGCACCCCCTCTTGCTGCTGCGGCCAGTAGTTTCAGTCACGGACAGGGGCCGTTTGGGCGTGAGGAGTAGCGCCAAGAAGCCCTCGACCTCGGCTATAAGGCCCTAGCCCGAATCCATAGCCCTAGCTTCGATTCAGTTACTAGTCGAGCTCCTTCCTCCACCTGTGCGTGAGCAAAGCACCTGCTATTTGCAGCAGGTCTGAACCATGATCGGTTGGGCGTGAAGGACAACGCCAAATCAACCACTTTGGGTTCGTCCTAGATATTCTGGTGAGATTTCGTAGTTTAAGCCCAAGACTTAGCTTTAGATTGAGCCATATGTAGATTTTCTTTTGGGTAATGAAGCTAGTTGCTGTTTTATTTCAGGTCAGTGTCTTGGTCGGCCGAATTAGGTATGATTCGGCCGAGTTTCCTTTATAAGGAAATCAAACAGGGATTCGATCGGCCGAGATTGCAGACTGATCGGCCGAGTTGTCAGCCGATCGGCCGAGTTGCCTAGAGTGAATCGGCCGAGTTTCCGGCCAATCGGCCGAGTTTCCGGCCAATCGGCCGAGTTCTCAGATTGGTCGGCCGAGTTTCAGTACTGTGAGTGGCAGTTCATTCAGAAATCATTATTTAACTCATTTTAAATGCTTATTTGCTTCAGTATCAATTGATATGACTCTTAAACAGTGTAGCAAATACATTAAAGTATGATAAGTTCATTGGAACTTGAAATGCATGATATGAATGATGAAAAAGAGGAGATTCTATGTCTTACAGTTGTAATGTGATATTCCTATTTAAATTGGTTATATGTTAGTCAGTTAATAGACTTAGGTGCCCCAACACCGTAGAACCCCATTGCGCGGTCTGTACCTTTGGGGTGAAATGGTCAGCCCTGGGGATACGCCCAGGCATTGGAGACTCGTGTCCAACAAATACTGATTGTCTCGGTGACACGAAGTATGAGAGATAGGATTCCGGTCAGCCCTGGGGATACCCTCAGGCATCGGAGATCCAAGAGAATGTTCCGGTCAGACCTGGGGATACGCTCAGGCATCGGAGAAAGTCCCGGTCAGCCCTGGGGATACGCCCAGGCATCAGAGACTTAGAGACCCTCCACTGTGCACTACAGGCTGCGGAGGAATCCAGAGCACTCAGAGTTAGTGCAGTGAGGCCTTGTGAGCCTGAGAGTCCTGTGTAGACCAGGACGAGAAGTCAGACTTAGCATTTCACTAACCTCAATTGTGTGTACTTAACCCAACTTAATTAACTCAACAATCAATATTGATATTATCATTAATTATCTCAGATGATTCACATATTAACTTATTTGATTAACCTTGATGTTTTAATTTGATGCTCACACTAATTGAGGTGTTTCACGTAATTTGAGTTATTTATTAGTTAATCATGGAGTGGGTCATAACAACATTTTCCCCTTAAAAGAATTTCGTCCCGAAATTCCTAAAAGAGAAAGGAAACTTGTCACTCATTTCTGACTCGTGTTCCCATGTAGCTTCCTCTAGGTTATGATTCCTCCACAAAACTATCACTAATGGTATCTCACAATTCGTGAGTTTCTTGATCCTCTGATCAACCATCTGTATAAGTCCCTTAAAATAGGACACATATGATCTGATTCCAGATCAACCCACAAAACATTGTCTTTCCAGAACTGTTATAACAGTATATCAATTTATGGTAATTACCGAGAAATTATTATACTATACATGATGACAAACTAAAATTCTTAAATAAACAGAATGCATGTAAATCTGGTACTAAAATAAAATCATGCAATTTAACTGTTAAACATCATCACATCTCATAATGAAACTTGATTCATCGTACACCCTATCCTTAGGGTTTCATTTGCCTTATTCATTCATCACATGCCAACACCCTACTCTTAGGGTTATCTCATTCACTAGTCACATGGCAACACCCTAGTCTTATGGTTTCCATTATCTCATCTGTTTGATTACAGTTCAAATCACAATACGATATCATTCTAGAACTGGCAGAGCAGTAAATTTCAAATCATTGTAATTACTGAGTAATCTTTATATCATACATGCAGGCAGATTAAAAATTCATAAATATCCCAAACTCAAATCAATTTCGGCACATACATACTGAGTTCATGTAATTGAACATCTTATTACACCAATAAGAATAATTTTCTTCACCTATAAGAAACCATCTGTACTATTTTTCAATTTTCTGAAATTTCTCGAAGAACGTGCATATTAGCCAAATTCCTGGTTTATGCATCGCATAACTCAATTAAGAGTTGTTTTCGTATCATATCACAAATAATTATTAGTACTTGAGAATTTCTAATGATATCTCAGAGAAACGTGTCAATTCATGTAATTCTTAAGTCATACACATTAACATAACAGGAAGCATGCAATTAGGTTTATTTACATATTTTTAATGCTATCTTACTATCTTGAAATCATGCATCTAATGGTTTACTAAATTTGTATTGTCTGGGTTTATACCCAAACTGTACCATTATCGTTTGTGTATTTCTAAACTCAACATTCACATTAGGCAAACTCTATAAGACTTAAATGTTCATCCCTACTTCCTCTAAAAAGCAAAACACATGCTCTCAGCATGTCCTCAAGAGTCTGAATGGTTCTCTCAGACTGGCCATCCGTCTGTGGTTGAAAAGGTTATATTGAATCTTAACTTTGTGCCCGAAGCACGATGCAACTGTTTCTACAATCCTAAATGTGAACATAGAATCTCAATATGATATGATTAAATCTGGATTACTAGGCAATCTAACTATTTCATCCATGTATATCTTAGTCAAATTTCGAGACATCAAAGGTTGACTTAATATGAAGAAAGCGAGCAGACTAAATTTGTCTATCCACAATCATTCATATCAAATCACAACCTCTAGGTATCCTGGGTAATCTTACCACAAAATCCATTGTGATAAATTCCCATTCCCATTCAGGCATGGAAAAAGATTACAAGGTAGCTATAGATTTCTAGGGTTCAGCCTTAACCTACTGATACACACTACTTTTAACCACATACTCAGCTACATCCTTCTGCATATCTGACCATTCGTTACAACTACTTGAGATTCATATACATCTTAGTATTTCCTGAAGGCATAGCATACATCAATACATGCACTTCCATAAGAATCTTTTCTTTCAATACACTATCTCGAGGTATACACAACATGTCATGCATGATCTGGTTTAACTCACTATCACCCTATAGCAGTTCCTTGATCTGGTCATAAGAAGTAGGCTTGACTTGCATCTGTGCAATCAAACCACTCTGTGCTATTACCCCTAAGTCTAAGTCCAACTCCCACATTTCTACTAACAGGTCTCTGTTGAAACCTGTCATAGAGAATGCATTATTTGTTAAACTTGACTTTCTACTGAAAGAATCAGCCACCATATTCTCTTTACCAGGGTGATAATCTATTGTCACTATCTTTATGAAAATCCATATCTTAAAAACATGAACTACATCAGCTATCTGCAGATCATATATCGGGTAATACTTTTATTTCTATGCTACTTTCTTATAGTTACATTTTAGGTTTATGTTTTTCTCTTTTCTCTAAGTCATTTCATGTCGTTCATGTACTGTTCAAATTAACTACCTTAAAACCCTAGATCACTATCACTACCAGATTACTTTACATAGAACAAATCTCAAGGTCTTATTTTACAAAGTTACTAATATTCAAGGTTTCATCACTAATGATATCCCTTAAACTACTACAACTTTAATCATTCTAGGGTTTTGATTCATATCAGTAACATAGCATTATTGTGTGTATGTGTGGTCGATCATATAGATCAATTTGAGTTGCTTGGGTCAATAGCATATTAACCCAACACTCAACTTTAATTATATTGGCTGAAAATTCAGTTTTCACAATAGTTTTTGTAATTCGTTTATTAAATATCTAACAGAAGTACCAAAAATTCTGAAAATTTTATATGTTATACCTAATGAAGTTTCAAACCTCCATAAGAAATTTGAGATCATTTCAAATTACCAATAAATAAATAAAAATCAAACAGTGCACTGCTGTATTGCAGTCTGCAGCAGATTCGGCCGAGTTACAAACTCGACCGACACCCTCACTGTAGAGTTCAAACGTCATCCAAAAATTACGAAAATTTTACAGAGTGTCTAAAATTGTGTTTTTCAAACACAGTTAGATTTTCATATCAATTGGATATACAAATAAAAAGATAATATTCAATTACCACACTGCTATATCAATCTGAAAATGTGATCGGTCGAGTTTGAAACTCAGCCGATGAATAGGTCAGAACATTCTTCAGAAATTCTGATATTTTCCAATGTTGTTCACATTTTATATATCCAAATCATATCCCAATTTTATCCAAATCAGAGTTACACATTAAATACTAAAAATCATTTACTGAGACACTTTACTTATCAAATTTTGTGTTTATGTATCATCAAAACCCTATTTTGGACCGATTAGGGTTTATGCTTCTCAAACCCTAATTCTCAAGACAAAAGAACATTTAGACTTCTTATCATAGTTAAAACATCCTAGTATATATACATTCTCACTATATTACGGGTCTAAATCATCCAGAGCCTATTCTTATTTTACTGTTAATAGGAGTCATTAGATCCCAGTAACGCATCCTGCCAGCCGGACCAGGCCGAACCTGTAGTCCTGAAGCCAAGAGCTACTCGAGATTAATCAACCCCTATTAATCTTAAACATGTGGAAAGAATATCAACTTAGGGCAAACTCATTTATACATAATTTCGGGTCTACATTAATACAAAGAAAACAAACATTAAACTTTTTACTTCATGACACAACAATATAAAAGAACCATATTTACTTTACAAATTGAAAATTTCATTTCATGCATATAAAAGCATTTCTAGTGATCTTAAAATCAAATAAACAATGATAGACAAGAGTTGAATCACATCTTATATATAATCTCTTATTCCTTTATTAATTTCTTATCTCTTAACCCTAAGATTTCAAGGGTTTTCTCTCTAGCCTATCCTTCCTCTGCATACCTGGCCAGGGCATCCAGAGAAGAACAGACAGAGTAGCTTGATACTGGTCAATCTAAGTATTCAGACACCTGGCCAGGGTATCTAAACACTCAGACCTTCCATAGCTAAAACACATCATTCATTATTCGCCTTACTTATAACCTTATTTTTTGACCCTAATGATTCTTAACAACTCATCTTAAGCTCATTACTTGATTCTCGTGACCACATCCTCTTCCTGCTATCTGCAATAGTATAACAGAACACTTCCTGTTAGAAAATTACAGATAGAAGAAAGACACCTAAACCTTAATCCTATTGGTCTCTTATCGTCCCCTAACCTTGAGTAACTATGTACTCAAACCAAAGCTCTAATACCAAAATTGTCACGCCCCGATCTCACATTAACCACAAACCACAAGATTAGGACGCGACAGGATGGGATTTACACATAAGCCAACCACTCTTCACTTTTTAAAACATTATAAAGACATTAATAGGATAATCTGATTTATGCTGTAAAATGAAACTAAACAAACTGCGGAAGCATCTTTATTAAACTGACTAGCAATGTAAACAGAGCCTATAGCATATTACATTGTTCGACATAAAATAAAGCATAACAGTTAATTTACATCTTTATACACATTCTCTCTCTCACTCACACCTTGTCCCAAAGATCGAGGGGAAAGGACTAAGAGACCTCTAACTACTAACTACATATACCTTCTACAAACTAAGCGTTAGGATGAAAGGATCCTTCAGATTCCTGCTGCTGATGATGACCTGAAAATGTTTGAGTAGAGGGATGAGCCTACTCGTTCAGTGAATAACATTTCACTTAGCTATCACTAAACAACTCGTCAGGTTTATAAACTGAAAATAAACATATATACAGTTCAAGCAGGGTAGTTCTATTGACATAGCAGATATACAGGTAATAATCACATTTCTATGCATCAACAGGTATTTCAGGTAAATAAACAGATATATAAATTTACTCTGATCCTATATGATTACATATTTACATTATTATGCCCCAAACATATGCAGCGCACTCTGCATATGAAGATCAGTAGCGAACTACGATCCCACCGTACAAGACTTAGCGACACACCCGGGAAATGCTAAGTCTGACTTCTCGTCCTGGTCTGCACAGGACTCTCAGGCTCACAAGGCCTCACTGCACTAACTCTGAGTGCTCTGGACTCCTCCGCAGCCTGTAGTGCACAGTGGAGGGTCTCTAAGTCTTCGATGCCTGGGCGTATTCCCAGGGCTGAACGGGACTTTCTCCGATGCCTGGGCGTATCCCCAGGGCTGACCGGAACATTATCTTGGATCTCCGATGCCTGGGCGTATCCCCAGGGCTGACCGGAATCCTATCTCTCAGACTTCGTGTCACCGAGACAATCGGTATTTGTTGGACACGAGTCTCCGATGCCTGGGCGTATCCCCAGGGCTGACCGTTTCACCCCAAAGGTACAGACCGCGCAATGGGGTTCTACGGTGTTGGGGCACCTAAGTCTATTAACTGACTAACATATAACCAATTTAAACAGGAATATCACATTACAACTCTAAGACATAGAATCTCCTCTTTTTCATCATTCATATCACGCATTTCAAGTTCCAATGAACTTATCATAATTTAATGTATTTGCTACACTGTTTAAGAGTCATATCAATTGCTACTAAAGCAAATAAGCATTTAAAATGAGTTAAATAATGATTTCTGAATGATCTGCCACTCACAGTACTGAAACTCGGCCGACCAATCTGGGAACTCGGCCGATTGGCTGGATCTTCGGCCGATTCACTCTAGGCAACTCGGCCGATCGGCTGACAACTCGGCCGATCGAATCCCTGTTTGATTTCCTTATAAAGGAAACTCAGCCGAATCATACCTAATTCGTCCGACCAAGACACTGACCTGAAATAAAACAGCAACTAGCTTCATTACCCAAAAGAAAATCTACATACGGCTCAATCTAAAGCTAAGTCTTGGGCTTAAACTAAGAAATCTCACCAGAACCTCTAGGACGAACCCAAAGTGGTTGATTTGGCGTTGTCCTTCACGCCCAACCGATCATGGTTCAGACCTGCTGCAAACAGCAGGTGCTTTGCTCACGCACAGGTGGAGGAAGGAGCTCGACTAGTAACTGAATCGAAGCTAGGGCTATGGATTCGGGCTAGGGCCTCATAGCCGAGGTCGATGGCTTCTTGGCTCTACTCCTCACGCCCAAACGGCCCCTAGCCGTGACTGAAACTACTGGCCGCAGCAGCAAGAGGGGGCGCCGCCCCTAAATGGTTGGTTGGGCTGCGGCTGGTTGCTTGAACTCCAAGGCCGAAGTCGGGCGGCGGCCTGGTGCTGCTAGCTCGCCCAAAGTGGTCCCTTTGCCGACGCCTTGCAGCTGGCCGCAGCTGCTGCTTGGCTGGTCGGCATCCTGCTAGTTGCAGGTTGGGCTCCTGCTAGGGCGGGTGGCTAGGGTGAGGCTAGTGGTGGCGCTACTAAGGCGAGCCATAGGAAGAAGAAGGGTAGAGGAAGAAGAAGGAGATGGCGCGGCTGCTTCAGAGCTTTGGGCTCAAGAAATCGCCCTAGGGTCGCAGTCTGCTGGTTCTGTCGGGTGTCGCGCTGTGGTCCCTATTCTATCGGCCGTTTGTAGAAGATAAAGGAACAGGGGTAACCGACCCCAAGGGTAATAATAGAAAATAAAAGATCTAATACTGGAAAAATTGCACCCAGGTCCAAAAACCTTAAAACTGTCATGACGTTTGACTCGAATGTCCGATTCGAGTGATTTCTCTTGCAACTTTTCAAGCAAGGGATTCTCTACAACCTTATAGCAAGAAGGCATTCTAATTAGGTTGTCTTAACTAATCAAGTAACTAACCTCAATTGTGTGTACTTAACCCAACTTAATTAACTCAACAATCAATATTGATATTATCATTAATTATCTCAGATGATTCACATATTAACTTATTTGATTAACCATGATGTTTTAATTTGATGCTCACACTAATTGAGGTGTTTCACGTAATTCGAGGTATTTATTAGTTAATCATGGAGTGGGTCATAACAGTACATATGATTAAGATTAAAACACAGAAAGCATTTCCTCAAAAACAACTATAACTCAAAAATGATGAAATCAACATGATGATATAAATAGTACATCTCATATAATGTGCCTATATGTTTTTAGTACAAAATAGTCTAAAAAGATATTTATGATCATCATCTATAGACTAGAAACTATAACATCTAAGTATCTAGGCTATATATTTCCAAGGCATCATCATCTGCATCAGCATCATCATCAAAGGCTTCAGGCCCATAGTTCTCATCACCATATGAAGGTGCAGTAGAGGCAACAACATCACCTTCATCACCAGAGTCACCAGCAAAGCCATCAGAACCATCCTCACCATCATCCTCAAATGCCTCCTCATCAGTAACAAAAACTTCCTCATCATCCTGATCTGGCATCTCCTCATCAATAGAAGGACAGAAGCCAGGATCGGGCCACATGGCATTCTTCTCAGCTCAAGACATACCAAGATCATGTAACCCTTGATCTTGAGGAAAAGTAGGAGCATAAGTGCCAAGTACTACAAGAAAGGTGGCTATAGGACTAGCATGGAGAGGTACAATAGTAGGGGTAGATCCACCAGCAGTAGAGGATGTAGCAGCAGAAGCAACAGGTGGAGGGGTTGGGTAAAAGTGATTGTATGCATAGGATGCATAATCACCTCCTGGGTAGGGCTGGTAGGTAGGATAAGGATGGGCACATGATAGGTTCATGGTAGACATGATAGCATAGAGACCCCGATGCATATGCTCCTGAACCTGAAGGTTATACGCTTGTTGATGCATCATGTAACCCATAAGGGTTTCATTTGATACATGGAAAGAGGTGCGGGTAGGTTGGGATGGCTAAGGAGGTGAAGGTGCACAGGTGCATGTGGAAGCTCCAGGTGTGGTAGAGGAAGGGGTAGGCACACTCTTCTGAATTGTGGTCTCACTGATGAAAACTCCTTTTTGAGTAGGTTTGTAATGAAATTCATGAAAAAGATATTTTCCAGTGGTAGACTAAAATGGACCACAAATCAGGGTTGGGTAGGGTATGTGGGTTCCTCCGGTGTTCTTACTAGATCCAAAGCAAGTCATGTGGTGGAAAACATATCTGGTCCACTTGACTCTGATGTTTTTCAGGATATAGAGCATAATCACTGTAGTATTCTCTACAATTTTAGTTTGGTTTTTCATTGGATGAATATTGCAGTTGACTACTAGGGTGAGTATGTGGTTTTTTAGATTTAAGACAGAGAAGGGAAGGGTAGACTTCTTCCTATAGGGAAACTAAGGCTTCTTCAAGAATGTGTGTATGTAAGGGAGAGTGATATCATATTTCTTATAGAAAGCCTCAGGGTCTTGGAGGTCAAAATACTTAGGGTAATCCTTCCTCCATGTGTCACTCACCTTAGTACAAGAGAAAAAGATATTCAAGGTATCCTCAGAGACTTGGAATTTCTTCCCAGAAATTGTGGAAGTAAGGAATACTTGAGCATTTGGCGGGAGTACAAGAGTGTCATAATTCCATTGCAAATTTGCATAGATTTCATGAACGGATTTGGTGCTTGAGGTGGAATTGAAATAGCAAGCTCATTTAACACTCATGGAGGAGAGGTGGTGGTCGGACAACAACTGACGACTTGTTCAATGACTTGTTGTCTACTTGGGAGTGGCTCAAACAAGGCAAAAAATGGAAAGGGGTTCCTAGGAAGGAGCTCATTGTACCTATTTAGAGCATCATTGGAGATAAAGAAGGTATCATCAAAGGGTGTAAGGCACGAGTTGGAGGAGAAGGATGGTCCTCTGGAGGGGGAAACTCTCTTTCTCCTATTAGAAGCCATGGAGGCAAGATAAGATGATTGAGAGTTCAAAAACATATGAAACACCACCAAGAACCAACCAAAAACCTAGGGTGGGTGTGCAAGAGGTCTAGCAAGGTCCATCAAGGGCTGACTAGGGCTAGGAAGAGGATGGTCGGGGCTAGGGTTGAGAGCTTTAGGGAGCGGAAGAGTGAATCGGTCGATTTTTCTCTAGTTGAGAGGGAGAAAAGTCATTAGAACAACACTTAAGTTTGCTCCGGCCTGGACACCGGTCATGTTCAATGACTGGGTAAATCGACCGAATGGATTTTTACAAAAGCCCTTGGCCACGAATCGATTGAGTAGGCAACTCGACCGACGCTCAACCTGAACCAATATTAGAAATTATAATTTCTTGCCATTTGAGTGCTAATTAAATTTATTTTTCTCGTCCATTTTGTATTTTAAACATACTTAGGCACATATCCCTCATCATTGGGTATTATTTTGTGATAAAACAAATGTTTGTGAAAAATACCAAAAACAAGCAAAAAAACAAGGCATATTAACATGAAACATTTTAACACTTTAGCAAAGCAAGGGTGATCAAGACATAAGAAAAGCATATAGTATAGATAACAACTATCCTGGAGGCATATGATATTCATCCAAAGTAGTTATGAGAAGTTTAGATCTAGTAAAATTAAATATCTCTATAGCTAGAGGTTTAGTGAAAATGTCCGCCAACTAATTTTTTGTGTCCACATGCGTGATATAGATATCCTTTTTGGCAATGTGATCACAAAGAAAATGATGATGAACCTCTATATTCTTGGCTCTACTATGAAATATCAGATTGTAAGATAAATTGATTGCACTAGTATTATCACAATAGATAGTAGAAGCATCAAAATAAATGTTAAAGTCTTGGAGAATTTGCTTCATTCATTGGAATTGGGCACAACAATTCCCAGCTACAATATATTCAGCCTCAGTGGTTGATAATACCATTGTGCTCTATTTCTTGGAGAACCAAGACACCAAACATGGTCCTAGGATAAAGCAAGTGCCACTTGTGTACTTTCTATCAATCAAGCATCTTGCATAATCTGCATCACTATAATCCATAAGAGTAAAGTCCCTTGACTTGGGATACCATACTCGAAAGTTTGGAGTTTTTGCTAGGTACGTTAAAATCCTCTTAACAGATATAAGATGTGATTTCTTGGGATTTGATTGAAAAATAGCACACAAGCCAACATTAAACATTACATCAGGTTTAGAGGCAGGTAAATAAATTAAAGTTCCAATCATACCTCTATAGAGCTTCTCATCTACCTTTTTGCCATGTTCATATTTATCAAGTTTGGTGGTATTTGACATGGGGGTGTCCATCGGATTGGTGTTCTCCATCCCAAAGCACTTAAGTAGCTCACTTGTGTACTTTCCTTGGTTGATGAAGTTCCCATTTTTAATTTGCTTGATTTGAAAGCCAAGGAAGAATGTAAGCTCACCCATCATGCTCATCTCACTCTGCATAAGATCACTAAAACCTTGCAAAGATCAAGATTAGTTTTGCAAAAAATGATATCATCAACATAAATTTGAATTATAAGAAGATTTTTAAGTGTGTTTAAGAAACAAGGTAGAATATACTTTTCCCATGATATAACCATGATCTAACAAAAAATTCTTTAATTTCTCAAACCAAGCTTGAAGTGATTGTTTGAGTCCATAGAGAGATTTTTGCAACAAATAAACATGGTTAGATAAACTATCATGTTCAAAGCCAGGGGGTTGTGCAACATACACTTCCTCCTCAATTTTACCATTCAAAAACACACTTTTAACATTCATTTGATAAAGAAGAAAGTTTTCATAATTAGCAAAAGAATGCAACATATGAATGGACTCAAGTCTAGCTACAGGTGCATATGTTTCATCAAAATCTATACCTTCTTGTTCATTGTAACCTTGAGCCACTAACCTTGCTTTGTTCCTTACCACCTTGTCACTTTCATCTTGCTTGTTGTGGTAGAACCACATGGTGCCAATGATCTTTCTAGCACTTGGTCTTGACACTAGGATCCACACTTTGTTCTTCTCGAATTGCTCCAATTCTTCTTGCATGGATAGGATCCATTTATAATCCCCAAGAGCTTATTTGATGTTATTTGGCTTGAGTTGTGAGACGAAGGCATTGTTGGCTTGTTCTTGAAGGTAGCTCGCATCTTCACTCTTTCAAATGGGTCACCTAAAATCAACTCTTTTGGATATTCTTTGCAAAGAGGGGAGTTGGATCCTTCTTCTCTTCATCTTTCTCTTCTTCTTGAGTGACTATCTCTTTCCCTTTTGGGTGATGTTGAGTTATTTTAGGATAGGAATTACCTCACCTGCAATAACATCATTTGGAACAATATCTTTGTTAATACAGGGGTTAGTCTCAATAAAATTAATGTTAATAGATTATTCTACTTTAGCAAGATTAATATTAAACACTCCATAAGCCTTGGTAGTATTGCTATAGCCAAGAAAGAAATCCTTGTAAGATTTCGGATCAAACTTGCCGAAAGAATCTTTCCTGTTCAAAATAAAACAAGGACATCCAAAAACATGAAAGTACTCAATAGAAGGATTCCTATCTCGCCATAGCTCATAGGGAGTTTTCTTCAAAGAAAGATGTGTAAAAACATAATATTGCACAAAACATGAGGTACTAACAGCTTTGGCTGAAAACTTCTTTGGAGTGTCATACTCTTCATGGTTTAAAGCATTGTCTTGTTATTGTCAATGATTTATCTAGATATACTTGGACCTTGTTTCCCATTTTCAAGAGTGATACACTTGATGTTTTCTCTAGTTTCTATGAATGAGTTGAAAATGAAGCTTCTTGTCAGGTTGTTTCAATTCTTATTAATCATGGGGGAAATTTAAAAATGATCTTTTTGAACACTTTTATGAAGCATCTGGATATGAACATAACTTCTCTTCACCTTGAACCCCTCAACAAAATGCGGTTATGAGAGGAATAATAGGTCACTACAGGAAATGGCTAGGACCATTCCTGGTACTAAGGACTCCTTTGGTTTTGAAGGAGTACTTGGTTTGCTTTCCTTGGGTATAAGGTTGGAAATTCTCATCCTTTTCAAAATCCAATCTGGGAAGTCCCTTGACCAGGTCCTTTTTTCTCAACTGATTCATATTTACATGAACAAGCCAACAATGCCAAAGAGAAATTTCATTCTAATTAACTATTAGACATCTACCAACATTAGGCTTAATAGAGTCAAGCACAATTACATAAAGATTAACACTTCTTGTGGGACACGTCTCGAGAAAACGAGATCGACGAATGCATAAGCGATTAATTAGCAGCGAAATTACTAAAAATCAATAAAAATTAAAACTTTTCCTAAAGAGATCTACAAATGGGAAAACTCCTTTCACAAGGAAACATAATAAGTTATTTACAAACAGATCCATCATTACATCTCTGTAAAATCACACCTCGAGGATTACAAACATCTACTGTCCTCTTAACTATACAAGGCAAGATACAAAAATCTCAAGGAATTACACCAAAATCTCAGATCTATATTAAACATCTACTGACTCCTAGGACCTGAGAGTACAGAGACGACACATAGGACATTCTATCTACAAGACTGGACAGACAATGTTTCCACCTAAGGATCACTGTTGTCCCTGATGTTTTTGTTGTTGTTGTTGTTGTTGCTCACCCACTGAAGGGTTCCTTCGTCCTCTGCGTCTTCCTAAAAAGTTGAATCCCACGGGGTGAGATAATTGAATAATTGTCCCAGCGAAATTTATAACATTCCTCCAGAAGCATTGTTATTGTAGTAATGGAATAACATTGAGCAGTAGAACTATAAACATTCAACAGCAGGTAAAACATTGTATAAGCTAAGTAGAACATTATTTTATAAGTAATCATTTCAATTATAACTTGATTGAATGACAAGACATATATCAATAAGGAATATGAAGAACATGTATACTATTTATTCAACTAGAGTACTATAAACAATGTATCATCAATCATTGTTTCTCGTAGTTCAACCTAAGCAATTATGCTATACGGATGATTACATTTTTCAAACACATTTATGCCCTGAGGAAATGAGTTACACCTCTCATACTCCAACCGACTATTACGAAATCACAATCGTTACCATACATAGGTCATCAGAAGAGCCGGATTCCTGTGACCTCATCTTCCTCAGTCAGTATGAGGAACAACATGCAGGACATCTTGTGTCTCTGCCATAATAGCTTTCCAGGGTATTCTGGAAATTTCGCTACTAGAGTTACAACTGTGTGTTGTACTCTCTTCACCATCGAGGGATTTCTTGTATATCTCTCATCGATGCGGCATTAACAACATCATCGGGAGATTAGTGATACACCATCCTGGCATAAACATATAATGAAGGATTGAGAGATTAAATGTACATCTCACATCAATTACTACATTAGGACGTAAGGATATTTACGTCCATAACCCCCACATACTCAAAAGTATGCTCTCCAAGAGTTCCCTTAGGAAAACCTGTTTCACCATCATTTAGCTTCTGACAATGATAGATCTATGGTTAGGGCTCTACATGATATCATTATACTTGATTATTTAAGTACCTTATGGCATTCTTTTAGCATCAGGCATGTTTTAAAACATAAACCAATAAGACAATAGCTATAAAGAAAGAGTACTAATTGTATCAAGTTCATATCACATATTGTTAACATTGGGATATCAATCCCTAACCACCTCATCATTATGATTTAGAAATATGGGTGGTCAAACCCTCAAATCATCAGAACACTTGTTACCGAGTAACTTATTTCCATCAAGCCATTTAACAGCATGACCATGATTGTAGCAATGCAGATATTTCTCATGGCTCATACAGCCTATCAATCTCATATGTTACCTCTTACTAGGTAACATAGCATATCATTACTTACAAAGCTTATAAAATGCTTTCAATGAATATGGTATCATAACCCTTACATGGCTATGCTCAATTCTTTATAAATACTTGCATGACTAACACAATTGATAACATGCACATTATACCTATATCAGCACAATACAAATTATTTCCAAATCAAGTATAGAACACCACGACCGTGCAGCCAAGAACGGCCATGCAAGGGGAAGCCACCACGGCCGTTCTACCTTGCACAGTCGTGCTACAGAAGGTTACCACGACCGTGTTACATCACCATGGTTGGTTTCTAGGGTTAAAGTTTCCTATTCAATTCAATTAGGGTTATTCAACCCCTTTAGCTTAAAAAGGTATAGTGATTCCTCATTTCATAACTAATCATAGAGTTTCATGCTTAAAAGCATAACCCAGAATTAGGGTTAATTGTTCACATCATCACATTTCCCTAGACTAGGGTTTACTATTCACATTACATCACATTACCCTAGATTAGGGTTTACTATTCATATTACATCACATTACCCTAGATTAGGGTTTACTATTCACATTTATTAGGATTACTTCCATTAATGCCCTCAAATTAGGGTTATGATTCATTAACCATCATAATTAGGGCTTTCATGATCTCACTATGAAGGATCATACCCTAATTAGATATATTCATACATATTGGAAGTTTATTACTTGATTATCATTCATATAAGAAATCCTCTCTCTCCTCTTTCTATAAGATGATGTTTTCATCACCTTAGATTAGGCTAAATCAAATCAACCTTGACATCATGGGTTGTGTCATTACTATTGTGGTCATTAAGGCTCACTTGTTCAAAGAGTATTAGTCACTCTATCCCATCAAGGGTACCTTTGTAATATTCACCACTGATCATAACGTGCATTAATCAACTAATTACTTGGTCCCTTAATCACTTCAAGTATCTATGGGGTTTAGGTTAATCAACCACTAAACCATCTTGACCACTAAGGCATCAAACAATCTTGACCTTTTTAGACCTCCAACGATCTTGCACACTAAACCCCCAAATGGTCTTGGACAGACCTTTAAACCATTTGGTGTTGAAGACCATTTGATCTTGTTGACTTTTGAAAACATTTGGTAAAGTGCACACTCAAGACTGTTTGCCCAAGATGGGGTGAAGACCGTTTGGTCAAGTTTGACTTTGAAACTGCATGGACATAACCGATCTTGAAACCACATGAGATCAAACGGTTTGGGATCGTTTGGTCCCAAATGGTCTTGAGACCGTTTGGACTCAAATGGTCTGGAGACCGTTTGGACCCAAACGGTCTTGAAACCGTTTGGTCCAAACCACCTCAAAACCGCATGGACCAAAAAGTGTCTCAACCACTTCAATTGAGTTAGGGTTTCCAATGTTGAACCTCTCAATTGATCATGCACTTGTTATCCACTCATCAATTGAGTCAATTAGGTCAACCCTCAAATGATTTGACACTCAATTGACCCTCAATTGATCATCAATTAGGTCTTGGATCAATTGGATAAGGGATTGGAATCGATTACTCTTCAACATACATCAACATGAGTCTAATTGATTTGAAACCATTGATCCATCTATCAATTTGGTCATGACCTGACCCCAAACGGTCTTGGGATCATTTGGATATCCTCAAAACGGTCTTGAGACCGTTTGCCCATTATTTCATCAAAAACCAAATCATTCAATTAAGGTTTGAACCCTAGGTTTAGTCACCAAATCAGCAATCAATTATTCATCAACTTGATATTATTGGACCCTCAATTGGTCAACCCTACTTAACCCTAGACCTCCAAACGGTTTTGGGTGATCACCAAACGGTCTTGATACCGTTTGGGTGATACCCAAGTGGTTTTGAAACCATTTGGGTAACTCAACCCAAACTTCAACTTAATTCAATTATTGAATTCAGTAATTAATCCGATTAGGGTTTAGATGGTTGATGGGCCTTGAATTGGTGATTCATTTAGAATTAATTAATGATTTTTGGTAGGTGATTAGTCTACATTATTCACAATAGACCCCCAAATGATCAACGCCTGGTCAATGCCTCCAAACGGTCTTGGACCGTTTTGCTTCCATGTGTTCTTGGTTGAAACTGTTTGCATTCAAACGGTTTGAAACTGTTTCCTCCCAAACGGTTGGGAAACCGTTTGAGCAAGGGTTGGAGACCGTTTGCTAAAGTAGGTTTATTGATAAACATAGGAATTAACGTCACCTTCGTCTACCTCAAGAACAGGGTTTGTTCTTCACAGAATTGCTAGCAAGAACACACAAGGGTGTCTAAAGAAGAAGTATAAGCAACGATTTTAGGAAAGAAGGATGCATTAACAAAGCGTAAGGGTTTAGAGTTATAAAAACTGCCTTTAGATCTGATCTAGAGCTCCAAGCTCTGTGGATTTAATGGTATCTTGAGCTCCAGCAGTTGTCCAAGGTTCTTTCTTCAAGTTTTGGATGAAGGAGATGGCTAGAAAGAAGAATCGTGTGAAGAAAACCAATAAACCAAACTTGTTTTAGGGTTTCCACCATAAATTCGAGGTAGATGATGATCCATACTTACCAAACCAGTTTGGTATTCCTCCTTCTGCTCCAGATCTATCCTTTGGTCGGCCAAGGCAAGAATATAAGGAAGGGAACTAAGGGAAACGATCCCTTGCATTGTTAGAAAAAGGTCCCTTATATATTTTTTGATATTTTCAAGGAAAGTGGAAATAAGAGGATTATCTCCTTTTATTTCCCAACTAAAACCACCAAATCTTCCTCCATCCTTTGCCCACGTTTCCACCTCCTATCCTCATGCAAAACTCCTCTACTATTCAAGGTTTAATGGAAAACATCTTAATAAGTTGTATATATAAAAAGGGCCATTTGCTTAAATCTTGATTATTTTAATATCAAGGTTATCTTTCCTTCTTGATCATTCAAATGAGGCGCCCCTCTCATTTGCTTTGCTCTTCTTGATGCCAAGAAACATGAGAGATCTTCTAGAGGGTATATTTTACATGTTGGACACTAGGTTTTGGGTAAATTGCACTTTACACTAAAATTAGGTTTTAAAGCACAAGGATTGCTCTACAAGCTATAACTTGGTGCCCAAGCTTGTGAAGACTGTACCACTTCATCATATTCATTATTATGATGTCTAAATCATCAGAGGAACATCTTAGCATGTGCAATTTGCAAGTTAACCCCTCCACTTGGGTAATTTGCACTGTAGTCCATCATGAACAAAACAATGTTTCAATATTATGCAAAAAGGACTGAAATAGAAATATAAGTTCCCCAAAAGTCTTAATTACATTTCAAAGGATAAACACAAGCATCTAATCACTTAATCAAGCAAAACACCTAGGGTTAGTACATAACCCAGGTCAGGGATGTTACAAATTATTCACCCCTTACAAGGATTTCGTCCCCGAAATCAACAAAGACTTATTAAGAGAAAAGAGCAGGGTATTTCCTTCTCATCTCTTCCTCTAGTTCCCACGTGGCTTCTTCAACACCACGATGATTCCAGAGGATTTTCACAAGATTTATATCTTTCTTTTTCAACTTTTTAATTCTCTTGTCAAGGATTGACACAGGTCCTTCTTCATAAGATACATCATCATTCAATTCTACTTCCATGGGTTGCAGAACTGATTCTGTATCAGGGTGGCATTTCCTTAACATGGAAATGTGGAACAAAGGGTGTAATTTTTGTAACTCTGGTGGTAACTCTAGCTTATAAGCTACCTTTCCAATCTATTTAATGATTGGATACAGCCCCATAAACCTAGGAGCTAACTTTCCATTCCTTCCAAATCTCAAAACTCCTTTACAAGGTGAGACTTTAAGGTACACTCTATCTCCAACCTAGAATTCTAAAGGTCTACGATGCTTATTAACGTAAGATTTTTTCCTATCATGTGCAGTTTTTATCTATTGTTGTATTACTTTAATCTTCTCGGTGGTCTGCTGCACAAGATCAGGACCTAAAAGTTGATATTCACCAGTTTCATACCAACATAGGGGTGATCTACAACGTCTACCATACAAATCTTCATGAGGTGTCATGTCTATGCTATGTTGATAGTTGTTATTGTAGGCAAACTCTATCAAGCTTAGGTGCAGATCCCAACTCCCTATAAACTGAAGAACACATGCTCTAAGCAAGTCCTCCAAAGTGTGTATAGTCCTTTCTGACTGTCCATCTATCTGAGGATGAAAGGTTTTACTAAACCTTAATTGCATGCCTAAGGCTTTATGAATTCGCTCCCAAAAATGACTCATAAACTGGGGACCTCTGTCAGAAACGATGGTAACTGGAACCCCATGTAACCGCACTATCTCATCGACATATAACTATACCAGCTTCTCAGCAAAATAGGTTGTTTTGACAGGTAAGAAATATGATGTCTTTGTCAACCTATCAACTATTACGCAGATGGAATCATGTCCTTTGGCTGTCCTGGGTAGACCAACCACAAAGTCCATGGTTACATGATCCCACTTCCACTGTGGTATGGGTAAAGGTTGCATTATTCTTGCAGGCTTCTGGTGTTCAGCTTTAACTTGCTGACACACAGGACACCGCATAACAAACTCAGCAACGTCTTTCTTCATTCCAGGCCACCAATACATATCTTTCAAGTTTCAATACATCTTGGTGCTTCCTGGATGCATATCATACATCGAAGAATGAGCTTCTTCCAGTACTAACTTCCTCAAGTTATCCACATCAGGCACTATCATTCTACCATGATAACAGGCTACTTGATCATCTGAGTTATGGAAACCATCTCGTTTCTCACTACCATACTCCAAACTAATTTTTTGAACTGCAACATCAACTTGATGTGCCTCCTTAATCTGCTGTCTCAGAGTAGGTTTTATATGCATCTCAGCTAACAACCCAGCTAACAATGATACTTTTAAATGTACATTGTCTTGCCTTAAGGAGATAAGTGTATCTCTCCTTGAGCATACTAAGGAATTCAGTTTTGCTTTTTCTAGGGTTGGTGTTGTTGATTTCCTACTCAAAGCATCAACAGGTACATTGGCCTTCCCTGGATGATAATCAATCGTACAATCATAATCCTTGATTAACTCCATCCAGTGGCATTGCCTCATGTTGAGAATAGATATACTTAAGGTTCTTATGGTCTGTGAAAATCTGGAATGTCTCTTCATAAAGATAATGTATCCAGATCTTCAAGGCATGAACTACAACATCTAGTTCTAGATCGTGTGTCGGATAATTCTCCTCGTGTTTCTTAAGCTGTCGTGAAGCAATAGAAATCACTTGTTTATCCTGCATCAACACACATCCTAGTCCATTCATAGAAGCATCACAGAAAACTATAGATCCTTTTCCTTGTTCAGGTAACACCAGCACAGGTGCACTTGTCAACCTCTCCTTTAACAGCTGAAACGATTGTTGACACTTTTCACTCTAGGTAAAAGGAACATCCTTCTTGGTCAACTTAGTCAAGGGTAAAGCTATAGAACTAAAGTTCTTAATGAACCTCCGGTAATAGCCTGCCAACCCTAAGAAACGACGGATCTCCATCGGCATCTTTGGCTGTTCCCATTGTAGGATGGATTCTACCTTTTTAGGGTCAACACGAATACCTGTAGCAGATATTATGTGTCCAAGGAAAGATACTTCTGGTAACCAGAACTCACACTTGCTAAACTTAGCATATAACTTGTGTTCTCATAGCAAAGTTAGAGTCTGACGAAGATGCTGCTGAGCATCTCTACTGTAGATCAGAATGTCATCTATGAAGACAACAACACACTGATCGAGAAAAGGTCTGAAGATTCTAATCATGAGTTCCATAAATGCAGTTGGTGCATTAGTTAGTCCAAACGACATAACTGTAAACTCATAGTGACCATACCTTGTCCTAAAGGCAGACATTGGTATGTCACCCTCCTTAATACGCAGTTGGTGATATCCAGACCTCGAATCTATCTTTGAGAAGACAGTTGCACCACGCAACTAATCAAAGAGATCATCAATCCTCGGAAGAGGATACTTATTCTTTATTTTTACCTTATTTAATTGTTTGTAATCAATGCACAACCGCATTGATCAATCTTTCTTTTTAACAAAGAGGACCGGAGCACCCCAAGGCGAAGTACTCGGTTGGATGAAACCCTTCTCAAGCAACTCTTGCAGCTGTTTCTTGAGTTCTGCCATCTCAACAGGCGCCATCCTATATGGTGTTTGTGCTATAGGTTGTGTGTCTCAGATTAGATTAATCTCAAAATCAATCTCTCGAGGTGGTGGTACACCTAAAAGTTCTTCAGGAAATACATCTTCAAATTCCCTGACTACAGGAACTTCAGCAGGGCTAAGACTATCCATGGTAGTATCTACCACATGGGCCAAGAATGCATAACATCCTTGCCTCATCAGCTTCTCAGCAACCATAGCTGACACAAGACATATGGGTAGAATCCTTCTTTCTCCTTGAAAGACCCATGTGTCACTATCATCAGTGAACACAGCTTGCTTGGACTCATAGTCTAAGAAAACCTTATACCTTTCTAAGGTATCCATCCCAAGGATTACATAAAATCCATGCATCTCAAGTGGTATAAGATCCACTTGAATGCAACGATCAGAAAAGAAGAGAATGCAGGTAGAACATACCTCCTACAACACGACAAATTCCATCAACGGAGTTTCTAGCAACAAACTATCCGCTCTATGACTTATAGTCAGATTGCAGTCAAGAATCACTCTTGTAGTGATAAAGGAGTGTGTAGAACTTGGATCAATTAAAAAAGTTACAACGCAAGATTTAGACATATCAGAATATAACAATTATATCTGACCTGCCACAACCCGAGGGTTGATCACTGCATCAGGTGGATTCATCGCATAAAACCTCATTGTTGCCTGTGGTTGATTCGGTGCTCGATGATTGGGTGTTGATGATCCAGCTTGGGATGCTTGTTCACGTCCTCTAGCGTTACCTGGAAACTATCGCCTTTGAGATCCTTGCTGACTCTGCCTTTGAGGTTGAGTTGCACTCACTTCTCTGGATCTACAATCTTTCATCAGATGTCCCATCTTTCCACATATGTGACAATTTCTGTTCAGTTGTTGTGGTCTGGGTGGTCCTGTAATCAACATAGATACCGAGCTACGAGCTCCTTCTAAAGGTAAGCTTCGTCTTCTACCCCTATTTGACGTCCATTGTGTCTGGGTACTGAATCTAGGTGGTAGTGTAGGTACAGAAAACCTAGGTTTCTTTAAACCTTTAGATGAGGATCGTTGGAACTGGGGATACATATTCTTGTTCTTGGTCTGTCTCTTCTCTGATACAGACCTCTATACCCTTTTGACAGACTCAACAAAGGTAGCAAATCTTTCCCTATTCTCCAGAGCAGACACAGGGGTGGTCAACTCAGCGTTTAACCCTTTCTCAAAATGCCTAATCCTTTCTTCATCTGTGGTCGCCATGTGCGGACAGAACCACAACAACTCCATGAACTTAGCCTTGTACTCACTAATATTCATTAGTCCTTGTCTTAACCTCTCAAACTGAGAGATTTTGTCATCCACAAACATCTTAGGGAAGTATCTATTGATAAATTCCCTTCGAAAAACTTCCCATGCAATCTCCACACCTGGCCTCTTCTGTTCTTCCATGGTCCACCAATGACCAGCACTCCCCTTGAGAAGATACACAACATGTCTAACCTTCTCAGCTTCTGGGATGTTCAGGATTCTAAAGGCCTTCTCTAGTTCAGTTAACCACAAGTCAGCATCTGATGGGTCAGTTGTTCCAGCATACTTTGTGGCTCCAACTCGGTGAAATTCGTTCAAACGTCTTGCCGGCTCCTTGTCCTTCAGGATGGGTAGGTGCTCAAGGTGCAGGTATAGGCATCCTATCAGTCATATGTGTCATGGCAGTCATGAACTGCCCAAACATGGCTTGGACGGCTGGATTCCCCATGTCAGTTGGATTGAACTGGGGTGGTTCAGGCACAGGTTCTTCGCTTTCTGGGTTTCTTACACCTCTTCTGGGTGTAGCGACACTACTCTCTGCAACATGTTCCTCGTGTGACCCAGACATCTTTAGTTTTATCTTCTCCTCCTGATGAGAAGAAGACACTATCAGATATACTGGAAGATACTAGAACAAACTCAACATTTTAATTCATATGTCTCTGTAGACTCAACGAACCTAGAGCTCTAATACCACTAATTTGTGGGACACGTCTCGGAAAAACGAGATCAACGAATGCAGAAGCGATTAATTAGTAGTGAAATTACTGAAAATCACTAAAAATTAAAACTTTTCGTAAAGAGATCTACAAATGGTAAAACTCCTTTCATAAGGAAACATGATAAGTTATTTACAAACTGATCCATCAGTACATCTCTGTAGAATCACATCTCGAGGATTACAAACATCAATTTTCCTGTTAATTGTACAAGGCAAGATACAAAAATCTCAAGGCATGACGCCAAAATCTCATATCTATATTAAACATCTCCTAGGACCTGAGAGTACAGAGATGACACATAGGACATTCTATCTACAAGACTTGACAGACATTGTTTCCACCTGAGGATCACTGTTGTCCCTGATGTTGTTGTTGTTGTTGTTGTTGCTCACCCACCGAAGGGTTCCTTCATCCTCTACGCCTACCTAAAAAGTTGAATCCCATGGGGGTGAGACAATTGAATAATTGTCCCAGCGAGAGTTATAACTCTCCAATCCAAGCATTGTTATTGCAGTAATGGTATAACATTGAGCAGTAGAACTATAAACATTCAACAGCAGGTAAAACATTGTATAAGCTAAGTAGAACAATATTTATAAGCAATCATTTCAATTATAACTTGATTGAATGACAATACATATATCAATAAGGAATATGAAGAACATGTATACTAGTTATTCAACTAGAGTACTACAAACAATGTATCATCAATCATTGTTTCTCATAGTTCAACCTAAGCAATTATTCTATACGACTGATTACATTTTTCAAACATATTTATTCCCTGAGGAGATGAGTTACACCTCTCATACTCCAACCAACCATTACGAAATCGCAATCGGTACCATACATAGGTCATCAGAAGAGCCGGATTCCTATGACCTCATCTTCCTCAGTCAGTGTGAGGAACAACATGCAGGACATCTTGTGTCTCTTCCATAATAGCTTTCCAGGGTATTCTGGTAACTTCGCTATTAGAGTTAGAGCGGCGTGTTGTACTTTCTTCGCCATCGAGGGATTTCTTGTTTATCTCTCATTGATGCGGCATTAACAACATCATCGGGAGATTAGTGATACATCATCCCGGCTTAAACATATAATGAAGGATTGAGAGATTAAATGTACATCTCACATCAATTCCTACATTAGGACGTAAGGATATTCGCGTCCATAACCCCCACATACTCAAAAGTATGCTATCCAAGAGTTCCCTTAGGAAAACCTGTTTCACCATCATTTAACTTCTGACAATGATGGATCTATGGTCAGGGCTCTACATGATATCATTATACTTGATTATTTAAGTACCTTATGGCATTCTTTTAGCATCAGGCATGTTTTAAAACATAAACCAATAAGAAAATTCCTATAAAGAAAGAGTACTAATTGTATCAAGTTCATATCACAAATTGTTAACATTGGGATATCAATTCCTAACCACCTCATCATTATGATTCAGGAATATGGGTGTTCAAACCCTCAAATCATCAGAACACTTCTTACCAAGTAACATATTGCCATCAAGTCATTTAATAGCATGACCATGATTGTAGCAATGCAAATATTTCTCATGGCTCATACAGCCTATCAATCTCATATGTTACATCTTACTAGGCAAAATAGCATATCATTACTTTCAAAGCTTATAAAATGCTTTCAATGAATATGGTATCATAACCCCTACCTGGCTATGCTCAATTCTTTATAAAGACATGCATGACTAACACAATTGATAACATGCACATTATACCTATATCAGCACAATAGAAATTATTTCGAAAGTAAGTATAGAACACCATGGTCGTGCAGTCAAGAACGACCGTGCAAGGGGAAGCCACCCCAGCCGTGCTACCTTGCACGGTCGTGCTACAGAAGGTTACCACTACCGTATTACATCACCACAGTTGGTTTCTAGGGTTAAATTCCCTATTCAATTCAATTAGGGTTATTCAACCCCTTTAGCTTAAAAAGGTATAGTGATTCCTCATTTCATAACTCAATCATAGAGTTTCATGCTTAAAAGCATAATCTAGAATTAGGGTTTATTGTTCACATCATCACATTTCCCTAGATTAGGGTTTACTATTCACATTACATCACATTACCCTAGATTAGGGTTTAATATTCATATTACATCACATTACCCTAGATTAGGGTTTACTATTCACATATATTAGGATTACTTCCATTAATGCCCTCAAATTATGGTTAGGATTCATTAACCATCATAATTAGGGCTTTCATGATCTTACTATGAAGGATCATACCCTAATTAGATATATTCATACATATTGGAAGTTTATTACTTGACTATCGTTCATATAAGAAATCCTCTCTCTCCTCTTTCTATAACATGATGTTTCCATCACCTTAGATTAGGCTAAGTCAAATCAACCTTGACATCATGGGTTGTGCCATTACTATTGTGGTCATTAAGGCTCACTTGTTCAAAGAGTATTAGTCACTCTATCCCATCAAGGGTACCTTTATAATGTTCACCACTAATCATAACATGCATTAATCAACTAATTACTTGGTCCCTTAATCATTTTAATTATCTATGAGGTTTAGGTTAATCAACCACTAATCCATCTTGACCACTAAGGCATCAAACGATCTTGACCTTTTTAGACCTCAAACGGTCTTGCACACTAAACCCCCAAACAGTCTTGGACAGACCTTGAAACCATTTGGTGTTGAAGACCATTTGGTCTTGTTGACTTTTGAAACCGTTTGGTAAAGTGCACACTCAAGACCGTTTGCCCAAGATGGCATGAAGACCGTTTGGTCATGAAGACGATTTGGTCAAGTTTGACTTTGAAACTGCATGGACATAACTGATCTTGAAACCGCATGAGATCAAACGATTTGGGATCGTTTAGACCATTTGGGCTCAAACGGTCTTGAGACCGTTTGGTCCAAACCACCTCAAAACTGCATGGACCAAAAAGTGTCTCAACCACTTCAATTGAGTTAGGGTTTCCAATGATGAACCCCTCAATCGATCATGCACTTGTTAGCCACTCATCAATTGAGTCAATTAGGTCAACCCTCAACTGATTGGACACTCAATTGACCCACAATTGATCATAAATTAGGGCTTGGATCAATTGGATAAGGGATTGGAATCAATTACTCTTTAACATACATCAACATGAGTCTAATTGATTTGAAACCATTGATCCATCTATCAATTTGGTCATGACCTGACCCCAAACAGTCTTGGGATCATTTGGATATCCTCCAAATGGTCTTGAGACCGTTTGCCCATTATTTCATGAAAAACGAAGTCATTCAATTAAAGTTTGAACCCTAGGTTTAGTCACCAAATCAACACTCAATTATTCATCAACTTGATATTATTGGACCCTCAATTGGTCAACCCTACTTAACCCTAGACCTCCAAACGGTCTTGGGTGATCACAAAACGGTCTTGAGACCGTTTGGGTGATCCCCAAATGATTTTGAAACCGTTTGGGTCACTCAACCCAAACTTCAACTTAATTCAATTATTGAATTCATCAATTAACCCGATTAGGGTTTAGATGGTTGATGTGCCTTCAATTGGTGATTCACTTAGAATTAATTGATGATTTTTTGTAGGTGATTAGTCTACATTATTCACAATAGACGCCCAAATGGTCAATGCCTGGTCTACGCCTCCAAACGGTCTTGGACCATTTTGCTTCCATGCGTTCTTGGTTGAAACTGTTTGCATTCAAATGGTTTGAAATTGTTTGCATTCAAACGGTTTGAAACCGTTTTCTCCCAAACGGTTTGGGAAACCGTTTGAGCAAGGGTTGGACTCCGTTTGCTAAAGTAGGTTTTTGGATAAACATAGGAATTAACATCACCTTCGTCAACCTCAAGAACAGAGGTTTTTATTCACAGAATTTCTAGCAAGAACACACAAAGGTGTCTAAAGAAGAAGTATAAGCAATGATTTTAGGAAAGAAGGATGCATTAACAAAGCTTGAGGGCTTAGAGTTATAAAACCCACCTTTAGATCTGACCCAGAGCTCCAATATCCGTGTCTTTATTGGTATCTTGAGCTCTAACAGTTGTCCAAGGTTCTTTCTTCAAGTTTTGGATGAAGGAGATGGCTAGAAAGAAGAATCGTGTGAAGAAAACCAATAAACCAACCTTGTTTCAGTGTTTCCACCATGAATTTGAGGTAGATGATGATGCATACTTACCAAACCAGTTTGGTCATCCTCCTTCTGCTCCAGAGCTATCCTTTGGTCAGCCAAGGCAAGAAGATAAGGAAGGGAACTAAGGGAAATGATCCCTTGCATTGTTGGAAAAAGGTCCCTTATATATTTTTGGATATTTTCAAGGTAAGTGAAAAGAAGAGGATTATCTCCTTTTATTTCCCAAATAAAACCACCAAATCTTCCTCCATCCTTTGGCCACGTTTCCACCTCCTATCCTCATGCAAAACTTCTCTATTATTCAAGGTTTAAAGGAAAACATCTTAATATGTTGTATATATAAAAAGGGCCATTTGCTTAAATCTTGATTATTTTAATATCAAGGTTATATTTCCTTCTTGATCATTCAAATGAGGTGCCCCTCTATTTTCTTTGCTCTTCTTAATGCCTAGAAACATGAGAGATCTTCTAGAGGGTATATTTTACATGTTAGACCCTAGGTTTTGGGTAAATTGCACTTTACACCAAAACTAGGTTTTAAAGCACAACGATTGCTCTACAAGCTATAACTTGGTGCCCAAGATTGTGATGACTGTACCACTTCATCATATTCATTATTATGATGTCTCAATCATCAGTGGAACATCTTAACATGTGCAATATGCAAGTTAACCCCTCCACTTGGGTAATTTGCACTTTAGTCCATCATTAACAAAACAATGTTTCAACATTATGTAAAAATGACTGAAATAGAAATATAAGTTCCTCAAAAGTCTTAACTACATTTCAAGGGATAAACACAAACATCTAGTCACTTAATCAAGCAAAACACCTAGGGTTAGTACATAACCCAGGTCAGGGATGTTACTCTTCTAGTTCGCCTATATGTAACATGATAAGTGAGGGAATCTAGAATCAAGTATTCAAAAGAAGTAAATAGCACAAGGTAACCATTATCACATAATTGACTTACACTAATTAATTTTTGATGTAAGCCATCCACAAAAAGAACATTTTTTATACACAAGGATTCACCCACATCACCCTCACCTTTTACCTTACCTTTCCTGTTGTCCCAAAAGTAATTGAACCTCCTTTCTTCTTAGTGAAGTTGTTAAAATGGCTTATATCACCTGTCATATGTTTAGTACAACCACTATCAACAATCCATCTTCCTGTTTCCTGCAAGAAAGGAGAGTTTTGATTCTCAACTCAAACTTTGGGATTCGGATTTAGCTTGGGGATTCATCTTTGGGTTGGTCCCCTTAGGCTTGTAAGGACAATAATTAGAATAATGATCATCACATTTGAAATGAGAACAAATCATAGGGTTCTTAGTGCCAGAAGACTCTCCAATGAAAAAGGTGTTCACCTTACTCTTTTTCTACCTTTGGGTTTATTCTTGCCCTTTGGTGCTCCCTCTACAAATCCCAAACCACTAGTGTCACTTTGTTTGGTAGAATGGTCAAGGACTTCATTTAGGGAGTTTTTCCCTTTGAGGAATTTCTGCATAGAGGCTCTAATTCCATTATTGTCATCATTAGGAGATATAAAAATATAAGACAAACTAGCAACATCATCTCTAGCATGAACAAGGTTGGTCTCTAAACAGAGGGCTTTAGTCAAATAAGAATCACTTTCAAGAGAGACAGAAGCAACATCATTACTAGGCAAGATATGTCTAGAAGATAAATCATTAACTTGGCCAAGCAACGTAGCATTTTCAAATTTAAGTAATTGAATTTCTTTAAGATAAACATCCCTTTAATTTATATGACCATCAACAATAAGCTTGAATTTAGCATTTTCAGTTTTAAGTGTTTAAGCTCATTTAGGCACTTTGGTTATGTTCCTTAAGAGATTCAATGTTCTTAAGGAAAACACCATTCTCTACCTCAACTCCATTTTATTGGAGCTCAAGATCAAGAAAATGTCCTTGCAAGTTATCAATGCTCTCGAGATAAATTTTCTCATTTTTCTCAAGAATCTCAAGTTTATCATACAAATCATCAGTCATTTTTCCTAAACTCTTTTTATTAGATTCACATTTAGCAAAAGAAGAATGGGTAGAAAAAAGCATATCAATAAGAGTTTCTTTAACTAACGCATGCAAGCTTACCTCACTTACCTCACCAATATCTTCACTTGTAGAGGCCATGAGTGCAAGGTAGCACTCTCCATCTTCATCAAAGCTTGATCCACTTAAGGATGATGCTTTCCAAGATTCATGAGTTGCATTCTTGTGTCTCCTCTACTTCTTTTCTTTCCTCTTTTACTTTCTCTCTTTCTTGTACTCTTCCTCATTCTTGGAGCTGCTATGATGGTGTGACTTTCTAGATTTTGGACATTCACTCTTGTAGTTCCCTTTTGTTTACACTTATACCATCTTGGAGTAGAAGAGGAGGATTCATTTCCCTTAAAGTGCTTTCCCTTGGTGAAGTTGGCTTCATGCTCATTAGGGAAATCACATTCACTAGAGGAGGAAGGAGAGGTCTGACAAGAAAGTTGTTGTTGAAGGACGACTGCCTCTTTTGGATAAATTGGACATTATGATAAATCCTTTTATTTCAATGATGACAAACATTTCATTCTTGTTGATCTAACGTGCTACTTGAGTGTTGTAGGAATGAGGTGGATGACAAAGCTCTAGGGAATCTATATGCTTGAATGTTTGTAAATGTCATGAAATGTAATCAATTGTAAACTTGTACAAATATATAATGTACAAGTATGTAGACTTCATGTAAATCAAGCATTAGATCTTCCCTAGCCAATCACCACACTTAGATAGGTCATCCCCTTCAATAGTGTCACATATGCACACTCATACACACACTTAGTGCTTTAATTTGAAAGATTGAAACAGGGTCAATCTCGGTCGACTAACTCCTCGACCGAGACACTCTCGGTCGACAATCTTCTCGACCGAGAAAGATCCAAGTAGCCGTTAGACACAACTGACAAGGTACTTAGCAGTTGAAAATGAACGTTGATCCAGAGAGCCTGTCGGTCGACCAAACTTCGACCAAGTAAGTATCTCGGTCGACCATTTCTCGCACTACTACAGAAGTGCCTTTTAGTGTCGGTTGTTTAACCCCCTTTGGCGTCGGTTTCTGAACGACGCCTATGTGGGCACCGCTAAAAGGTTGGACACTTCAGCGTCGGTTAAAAAACCGACGCCTATTTAACATAAAGGCGTCGGTTTATTATAAAACACCGACGCCAAAAGGGTTCGCGCCACAGAAAACGGCGTCATCTAGGACGCTTTCTGCGTCGGTTATATACTAAAAAACCGACGCCGAAAAGTGTCCTAGATGACTCCCATTTCTTGTAGCGCAAACACTTTTGGCGTCGGTGTTCAACAAAAAACCGACGCTGGAAGTCTGTGCTGACGGTTATCGGTAAATAACCGACGCCTATATATATTTTTTTTTTATAAATCTGTTTGCAGGCCTGCTGTGGCTGGTCAGCAGGATGAGAACCTGCAGTTCAGTTTTCTGAACTGCAGGTTTACGACATCCATTGATATCAGCCTACAAATAGGCCACAAACCTGCAAAATTAACATAAAAAGATTCACACAAGTAGATACATTCAGACATCAATTCAATTGTCACGTTCACACATATAGAATCATTCAAATACATGTTTTAACATTCAGAAACATTCATTTACAAAGTATCATTCATCATCACTATCAACATCCCAATTATATCTTACAGTTGCCACTGTTTGTACAACTATTGCCCATTCTTCTCTTACTTCATCTAATGCTTCCCTCGTATATGGAGCATGTACATTTTTTAAGTGTTTGCCTATAGTGTGGTCAGTTTTAAACACCTGCAAAGAGAATTATGTATATAAGTAATAATATAAAAATAAGATTGATATATTTTATAGTAACTAATGAGACTATATATAATACCTCATGTATGGTATCGATGTCTTTCTTCACCTGTGTATGGTATAGAACTCTCCTCCAGTATCTCCCTCACAGACTCCTGTGCGGAGAGGGACATTCCAACTCGAGATATCATCTTCCGTTGCCTCCTCCGCAGCAATATCCTTATCTCTGAACGTTTCTCGTAGGATTCTGAACCCCTCCTTCCCTCTACTACATCGAAGCCATGCCACAGTTGAACCCTTTCACCGAGCCCTACCCGGCCAAACAGACGTCGCCTGAAGTACCACCGTCGTCGTCGTCTCCACCTCCATCGCAACTTGCTGTGCTAGTCCTGGCAGTTTATCACCCCACATGCTTTCCTCACCAGTTCCTGCCGCTAGACGACCACACAATGGAATCCAAGAGGATATGCAGGCGTTCGCCACAGACTATAGGATGAGTATACTCAGCTTATAGTCTTTGGCGAACTCCTGCATATCCTCTTGGATCCATTGTGTGGTCGTCTAGCGGCAGGAACTGGGGAGGAAGGCATGTGGGGTGATAAACTGCCAGGACTAGCACAGCAAGTTGCGATGGAGGTGGAGACGACGACGACAGTGGTGCTTCAGGCGACGCCTACTTGGCCGGGTAGGGCTCGACGAAAGGGTTCAACTGCAGCATGGCTTTGATGCAGTAGAGGGAAGGAAGGGGTTCAGAATCCTACGAGAAACGTTTAGAGATGAGGATATTACTGCGGAGGAGGAGGAAACGGTAGACGATATCTTGAGTTGGAATGTCCCTCTCCGCACATCAAGTTGCTCCAGTGCTTCAGTGGGTACATGTGCATCATCAACCTAAAATTTGACAAAAATAAACACACTAAATTAGCATTTGTATTAAGAAAGCAAACATTACTCTAAACGTTTGTATTTTACCATTTTTGCAGCCGCCTCCGCGCATCTGAAAATGTCATTAAAAAGGCAAACATTTAGCATTTGTATTAACTAGAAAAAGGAAAACATTTAGCATTTGTATAAACTAGAAAAAGGAAAACATTTACCATTTGTATAAACATACATGTCTCTAAAATTGTGATCTTTTATCAATTAACAATCCTTCATTGTGATCTCCGCGCACATATAAGTCATCATTAGCTTCAATATTTTGTGGAGTTGGCAACCCAACTGAGAATGGACTGGAGTCATCATACTTATCATAGTACTCTTCTTCATCTATAGGATCTTCAATGAACTGTCTTTTACCATGAAGAACAACCGACCATTTATCATTTGCAGGATCATCGATATACAATATTTGTTTTGCCTGTGATGCCAATATGAATGGTTCAGCCTTCTCGCCAATCATTTCAAAGTTCACCAAAGTGAAACCCAATTCATCCACTATAACTCCTTTGGTGTTATCAACCCAATTACATTTAAAGAGCGGAATATTGAAATATATGTAGTCAAACTCCCAAATGTCTTCAATGACACCGTAATATGACATTTTAGCTTCACGTGGACTCTTATCCTTTGCACTTGCAAAGTACATAGTTGACGCTTGAAGAGTGACCCCACTATTTTGGACGACACTCTTATCATCTTGGCGCTTTGTGTAATATGTGAATCCATTAATGTCAAACCCTTCATAAGACATAACATTCGGTTTTGGTTTAAAGGCGAGACATTTGATAGTTTCTGTAATATCATTTGGTGTTTGAGATAGTTGATGTAAGACTTTATCTTCAAACCACTTAGTAAAAGTCTTATTATGCTCTCTAGCAAGCAACATTGAACTTGCTCGAGGATGTTGTCTCTTTATGAAATTGGTATGTTCCTCGATATAAACACTCACTTCGTCCATATTATGTAAAATATACAAGTGAGCTTGTTCCAACTGCTCACGGCTGATTACTTTCACCCGTGATCCCAAAATTCCTTTGCCCTCCTCAATATTCGTGTCATTATCAGGAGTGTCATTACCACTGAGAAAGTCATTGCAGAAATCCATAACCTCTCTCGCCACATAACCTTCAATAATACTCCCTTCAGGACGATAACGGTTTTGAACATCACCTTTAAAAACACTCATGTATCGTTCAAAGGGATACATCCAATGCAAGAAAACCGGTCCCAAGATTTTCACTTCCCTAGTCAAGTGGACAACAAGATGTACCATGATATCAAAGAACGAAGGAGGGAAATACATCTCAAGCTGACATAGGGTAACAACCACTTCTCTTTGCAAATTATTGAGAGTATCAGGGTCAATAACTTTGCTGCATAGACTGTTGAAAAAGAAACAAAGTCTGGTAATTGCAAACCTTACATGCTTCGGCAATATAGATCGAATTGCCACGGGCAATATTTGTTGCATTAGAGTGTGACAATCATGAGATTTAAGACCTATCAACTTCAGATCTTTCATTGATACCAATCTACGGATGTTGGATGAGTAACCATGTGGCACCTTAACATTTACCAAGCATTCACAAAAAGTTTTCTTCTCCTTTCTAGACAACGTGTAACAAGCGGGAGGTAAGTATGTTCTTTTATTACCCATTTCACGTAATTCTGTTAATTCTGACCTTATTCCCATTTCACGTAGGTCCAGTCTGGATTTTATCCCATCTTTAGTCTTACCTGGTATATTTAATAGAGTACCAATGATGCTATCACATACATTTTTCTCAACGTGCATTACATCGATACAATGCCTGACTGACAAAGAACTCCAATAAGGAAGATCCCAAAATATTGACTTCTTTTTGAATGAAGAATTGTCACTCCGTGTGGCCATACTACATTGTGATTTCTTACCAAATTCATTGACAATGTCTTTTACTCTTTCATAAACAACATCCCCTGGTATAGGTTTAGGTGCACTCCGTTCATCATTCCATCCATTGAATGCTTTGCGCTTCCTACGATACGGATGGAATTTTGAAAGAAACCTTCGATGACCAAGATATACAGTCTTGCCGCCATATTTTAGTCTTATTGAATCAGTGTTTTCTTCACATATAGGACACGCTTTAGCTCCTTTGACACTATATCCAGACAAATTCCCATATGCCGGAAAGTCATTAATAGTGCAAAACAACATAGCATGCAAACGAAATGTCTCTCTTGCAGAAGCATCATAGGTCATCACACCTTCAGCCCAAAGTTTCTTTAAGTCATCAATCAAAGGTTCAAGATAAACATCGATATCATTTCCGGGTTGTTTAGGGCCCGATATCAACAATGACAACATAACGTACTTATTTTTCATACACAGCCAGGGAGGAAGATTGTATATAAAAAGCATGACTGGCCAAGTGCTATGTTGGCTGCTCAATGTCCCGTACGGATTCATCCCGTCTGTACAAAGCCCAAGTCTTAGATTCCTGACTTCTTCACCAAATTTAGGGAACAATACATCAATCTTCTTCCACTGTGGGGAATCAGACGCATGTCGTAGGATCCCATCATTATTTTTCTTAACATATGCATGCCACCTCAAATTCTTCGCATCTTTCGGATTTGCAAACAAGCGTTGAAACCATGATGTTATAGGTAGATACCACAACACCTTGGCAGGAGAACCAGTTTTGGACTCCCCCGAAGTCGTCAATTTATATCGTGACGCACCACATTTTGGACAATCTTTCAAATCTACATAGTCCTTTTGAAATAATACACAATCATTCGGGCATGTGTGTATCTTTTTGGCCTCCATTCCCATTGGGCACAACATTTTCTTTACCTGGTATGTTGAGATTGGCAGCTCGTTTCCTTCAGGAAGAATTTCTTTCAACAAAGTCAACAATTCAGTGAAGCTTTTGTCGCTCCATCTATTGTTAGCTTTCAACTTATACAATCTCAGCACAGCGCTAAGCTTCGTAAACTTAGCACAGCCTGTGTATAACGGTATCTCAGCATCATGCACAATGTTTGTAAAGATAGGAGGTGGATCGGTGTGCTCTACCCTACAACTATCCAGCATCGCATCAACAATGTCTGCTGGAACTGGTTCGTTCACATTTACGTCATCGGAGGCAATTTCTTCTTCCACCCAAGCACTGCTATTGACATCTACTGGATTCGATTTTGAAATCTCTCCATGCCAGTGCCATTCTGTATAGCCTTGTACAATCCCGTTGCACATGACATGACTTTTGATTTCCTCACCAGTGTTGAGTTTCAAGTTGTTACCGCAATGCCTACATGGACAGTAGAACCTATCTGTAGGTTTTTTCCTATGTTCCTCGGCAAATCTAATAAACTGATCAAGACCAGATATAAACTCTGGGGTGCAACGATTACGAATGGACATCCATGATCTATCCATTCTATGATCAGAGAAAGCAAGTATATATTAGGAAAGCAAGTATATATTAGGAAACAAGTATATAAGCAAGTATGTCGTATTACAGTTCATCATTAAGAAAGATATAAGCAAGTATGTCGTATTAAAATAGACTAAACAATAAAAGAATTTTTTTTTGAGGCAAGACAATATGAGAAAATAGTAGTGTAATCATGTAAATGGGAACATTCATGGGAACACACACTTCAGTTATAAGCATTCATGTAGCAACTTACAGTTCCATTCATGGGAACACACACTTTAGTTATAACAATAACTAAACAAAGGGGTTGGTGTACCCCTAAACATGCGCATAATTAAAAAAACTATTACTACAGACAAGTCTAGATAGATAGACAACTAAATACTACACCAACATGGTCCCGCATGCATCAGTAACTTCTTTTTGATGATGAAGCTGTGTCACGAAGCTCCTCACTGTATTTAGACGAATCTGAACTGATAGGGGCCTCAGATTCAGATTTGTCTGAGCTGATATGCGACGCCGTGCGCTCATACCGCAGAAGATGATCGGGGGTCTCGTAGTTGTTGTTGGTTATCCAAACTTTGATGGAATTATCGCCAACTGGACGGAGAAAAAGCCTATTCCAACGGACCACGTGCAGCTCTCCAATCCAATCACGCCAACCGGATTTTGATACAAGATTTCCCGCCAAATCATACTCAACCTCGATTACATGTGAATAATTTCCAAAAGTTAGGGTCACTTTACCAGGCATGTAGTGTCTTCCTTTTAGAAAACGCCAATGTTTGGGTATGACCAATTGGTTTAAGGAACGATCATCTAGGATGATGTCCAATTGTTCTTCAATAGGGAACGTTAACATTGACATAGAGGCCCAATTCATAGTCATTGTTATGGGAAGACAGAGACTGCACAATATTAGTATTAACAAAGTGTAAGTACATATAACGATGTTATATATTTTCAGAAAAAGTTGTATAACATCAGTTAACCTTTTAAACAAGTATATATTAGGAAACAAGTATATATTAGTCAATCTTGGACGGGTTTCTAGGCCAACAAACACATTTGATGTCAATCTTATATATAATAAATGTGTACCACCTATCCCATCCTTGAACACCTAATCTCACTTAGGATGTAAGTGTATAATGTGTATTTGGTTTTCAAGAAAATTTCGGCAGCATTTCCCCGTTGTTCTCTAAGTACATATGTACTTAGAGAACAAACGGGGAAATGCTGCCGAAATTTTCTCGAAAACCCAATACACATTATACACTTACATCCTAAGTGAGATTAGGTGTTCAAGAACAGTCCCAAACTGGGGACTATCCAAGATTTACTCCTACTGAGTAAATCTTAGACGGGTTTCTAGGCCAACAAATACATGTGTTGTCATTCTTATATAAACCCTATAATTCATGAAATCATTCTAATTCAATTTAATATGTTGGGATCACATAATTATATAATGACATCAGAATATATAGAAGAATCATAATTAACATGATTAACAACATGCTCATCAAACTAGGGTTTTCTTGAATATCATCTAATAAATCAAGAATTTCATAGTTTCAAACATGCAATAATTCACAATGCAATGTTATAAACTATAGGCAACATGGATAGATGAAATAAATAAACATCCAGCATCTATCACTTATTCAATCTTCAAGAAACCTTGACAAACATCCAACATCTATCACTTATATAATTTGCATGTATATACACCCTAAAGTGCCACAAATCATATAATAAAACTATCATGTTATGATATTAGGACCACTTAAAGCTGATTAGGCACATTAAGCAAGCAGAGTAGGGAGCCAATTTCGTGCAAACAGATTAGGCAACAGATTAGGTCAGCACATAAAGAACCAATTTCGCGCCTGGGTAGGTCTGCAGGTACCTGGGCAAGAAGAGTAGGGTGAGGTCGAGCTGGTTGAGTACGTGGGTGGCGGCCGACGAGCTCCAGAACCAGCGGCAGTGACTCCGACGAGCAGGAGCGTCAGCCGCAGCAGGCAGGCAGGCGGCCAGGCGGCGGCAGGCAGGCAGCGGCCAGGCGGAGGAGAAGGAGAAGGGGGTACGGCGGCGCCGGTTCTCAGGCGTGGCAGGCAGGTGGGCACCAGGCGTTGCGGCGGCGCCGGTTGTCAGGCGTGGCGGCGGCACAGGCGGTTGGAGCAGGGGCGCCGGTTGTCAGGCGTGGCGGCGGCGCAGGGGTGCCAGAGAAGAAACGCGTCGGAGAGGGGCGCCGGAGAGGGGACGCCGGAGATGGGGCACCGGAGAGAAGCGCCGGAGAAAAACTAGTACCAGCAGCAGAGAAATCGCCGGAGAAATCGCCGCAATAGGGAAATAGGGTAGCAATGAGGGGAAGAGTCGGGCGATCGAAGGTTATGAAGTTCCCCAATAGTGTCGGTTGTTTACAACAACCGACGCCTAAACATATTTACCGTCGGTCGTTCGCAACATCCGACGTCCATTTGGACGATATTTTCGTGAAAATGTTTGGCGGGAACCACATTCAGCGTCGGTTATTAAAGGACGACCGACGCGGAAAAGGACACTTTTCGCACAAATTTCCATCGCACATAAGCGTCGGTGTTTTAACTACAGACTCGATGCCGAAAGTGACATTATTTTTTTCGCTCGAAAATTGGATGAAATAATGCGTCGGTTTTGTATAAACAACCGACGCTGTATACAAAGCGGTACCCGTGTTTGGCTGGTCTTTGAATATAGACGTCGGTTCTTCTAAATAACTGACGCCTTATATTAAAGGCGTCGGTGTTCCTTAAAAACCGACGCCCAGAAAAGCGACACTGAATGCTATTTCTGTAGTAGTGTCGACCGAGATGGACTCTGACAGCAACTGCAGAATAAAGCAACTAGCTGTTACTAATGCAACTAACTTTTACCTAACGGCTAGTTAAGCACTTAGAACCCCCTAGAAAGTGTCTAGAACGTCCTTAAGCACTTGTAGGTCATTCCTATAAATAGGACATGTCTTAGGACACCTAAATACAACCAAGCTACACTTGTGATACGCTTAAGCTTGAATACTCATTGGCAATCTATTTTGAGCAATAGAGCAATTCCAACATTGGCTATTCATTCCCATTGCTCTAATTTCGTGTCCTATAGGCTAGCATCTCCTTTCCACAGCATTTACACTTCTACACTCATTGGTTAGGAGATCGATACGCTTGATATAGGCAAATCAAGCCTTGTGCTTCAAAGGATAAGTTGTAATTTCTATTTTCCTTCTTGTTCCTTTTATTCTTTGTATTCTCCTTGCTACTCCTAGGGTTGGAGGCTGCGGATTGGAGAAGGTTCTTCTCGGAGGAGAAGGTGGACTTCAAGCTACTTCAAGAAGGCTATCGCAACGGGAAGCTACTTCAAGAAGGCTATTGCAACGGGAAGCTACTTCAGGAGGAAGGTTGCTTCAAGGTTGGTGCAATTACTTCTAGGTAAAGGCTGCTTCAAGGTTGGTGTGATTACTTCTAGGTGAAGGCTTCTTAAAGGGTTTAGGGAGAGAATTGTAATTTTATGTAAAGTCCTTGCGAGGTAATAAAATTAAATTCTTTTCAAATCTCGGTTGGGTAAGCAACCAGGTAGTGGACTGACAACTTTAGTATTTGCTAAAGTTGGAACCACTCTAAATCCTTGTCCCCTTGTCCAATATTTTGTGATTGGTTGTTTGAGTTAAATAATTGTTAAAATATCTTTAAAACTCTATTCACCCCCCTCTAGTGTTTTTTCAATTGGTATCAGAGTAGGCTTCAAGGAACCCTAACAAGGTCTTGAAGAATGGGGGACGGGGTGCTCAACAACCTTAACCTTGAAGGGACATTTGTTGCTAGGCCTCCAGTGTTTGATGGCACAAACTATACATATTGGAAGAGAAGGATGTAGTTCTACTTCCAAGGCATCAGTTGGGACTTATGGAGGATGGTCTAAACCCCATACGAGCTTCCTCAAATGCAATATGTAGAGTGGGATGTAAATACGGTAAAATCGGCTCAAATGAATGCAAAGGCTGTAAGTATTCTTTATTGTTCAATTTCATTAGGAGAATTTAATAGAATATCAAATTGTGAAACAGCCTATGAAATATAGCATAGATTGTCCATAACCTATGAAGGTACGGTTCAAGTTAAGAATTCTAAGATTAGTATGCTTAAACAAAAGTTTGAACACTTTCGTATGGATCCGAATGAATCCATTAGTGAAATGTTTGCAAAATTCTCTTCTATTGTTAATGGTTTGAATGCCTTAGGAAAAACTGTTCTTGAAGAAGATCAGGTATCAAAGGTACTCCGATCACTTCCTCCCAAATACAAGCCTAAGGTGACAACCATTGAAGAAGCTAATGATCTCACGAAACTAAAAATGGAGCAACTCATTGGCAATCTAGAAGCTCATGAGGCAACTTTAGAAGAGGAAGAAAGAAGAGAACGTGAACGTCAACAAGGGAAAAAGAAGGACATTGCATTCAAAGCATCAACCAAGGACACTCATGACACAAGTGAAGATGATAGTGAAGAAGAAACTCTCATTGTAAATGGTAAGCAATATAAAAGTTTTAAAACTAATAAAACTTCTAGTATTTCTTCTTCCAGGTGTTTTGAATGTGGCAAAAAGGGACACATGAAAGGTGATTGTCCAAAACTCAAGAAAGGGAAGAAATCATCTCACAAAAATAAAGAAAGAGCATATAAAGTTGCATGGGATGATTCAAGTGATGATAGTGATGATGGAAAAGAAGAAGTAGAATGCCTCATTGCTACAACAAATGAAGATGAAGAAGAGGTAAGTCTTTATGATCTACCAAAAGAAGATCTAATTGCTAGTCTTCAAGATACTCATGAGAAATATATTGAGTGCAAGAAGAAACTTAAGAAATCAAATAAAGTAAATGATGATTTAAATGTTAAACTTCTTGCTCTTGTATCCGAAAATGAAGATCTCAAAAAGGAAAATGAAGATTATGATCTTAAGTTAAAATCGGTAGAAGCTAATTGCAATCTTCTTTCCTTAGAAAAGTTAAACTTGCAAACTCAAGTGAATGATCTTCAGAAACAACCTGTTCTATGCTCACACTTAGATTATGATAAGGTTGTTAAAGAAAGAAACTCTCTAGTATCTGATTTAGATCAAGCAAAGAAAGATATTGCTAAGTTATAAAGAAATGTAAATGAGTTAAGAGGAAATGACATGCTTGAAAATATTCTGAAAATTTCCTCTAGTTATAATGGAAGAAGAGGATTAGGATATGATCCAAGGAGAAATAAACCCAAAAGAGTCAAAGAATCCAAGACTAAGATTATGTTTGTACCTAGGAACACAATTCCTAGAAAGAGAAATGAAGTTGACTCTATTAGTTGTCATTATTGTATGCGTCTTGGACATTACTCATTTTCATGCCCATATAAGAAAAGGAATGATGATTTAGCTTGGATTCCTAAAACTTAGTAGTTTAAAATTAACTAGTTGAGATTTGACCTAAACTGATATTTGATATACAAATGTCATATCTCAACACAATCGAGCTCCAACTTGCATAATTTTATTTTGCTTGGAATAAATTAACAGTTCTGAAAATATTCTAGAAACTTGGTCGGTCGAGAATCTATCGACCGAGTGAACCTCGGTCGAGAAATTGTCGACCGAGAATGTCACTGATTTCCAGACTGCTATAAAATTGTTGAATTATTTTTGTAATTGATCAAATTGCTATCTATTTGTGATTCATGACTGTATGTATTTTTGGAAATTATTCCTGAAAACTTATATAAGATTAATTTGGTTTATTCTCTAAATGATTCAAGTTAAAACTGAAATTATGCTCAGTTTGATAAAAAGAAAATTTCTACTTTATCATTATTCACGTGATTTTTTTTCTGGTCTACCCATATAAACATCATGTGATTACAATCATGGAATTATCATTATATGCTTTTCATGGATATGCTTTCACCATTTCATCTTTCAGCTCATAAAGATGATGATTATTGCATGAAAGATCCTTGATGATACATAGGCAAGCAAAATAATTTGTTGTTGATATGTTGTTTTAATGCTTGCAACACATAAGATAAAAATTTCTCAATTGGTATATTTAAAGACTTGAGATATTAATCGTGTTTTCATATTAAGCATCACTTAACATGCTTCAAAATTGATATCTAATTAAGTTACATATGAATGCTAAATTGGAAATCTGCAGATTTTGCCTCTTGGTTGAATTAAATTTGGCCAAGGGGCGCTATGGTCGTAGTCAAGGACGACCTAAAATAAGCTTTGACAAAATGCTTATTTGGACATCATTTTATTATACTTAATCTTAGTATACTTTTGATAAAGGTCAAAATCCTATTTAACATCATCTATGACCTTAGAATTTTTAAATTGCTTAAATGGTAAGATTAAGGGGGAGCTCATACAAACAAATTTGATTAAGAAGCTTACCAAAACATTGTAAACATCTTTTGCAGCTTGTTACGACCTTAGTATTTTTACTCTTGGTTATTAAGAAATCTATGAATTTCATAAAAATGATATACCTTGTACTTAAAGGAACTCTCTAAACAAATCAAGACTTAACATCCCTTGTATTTAGAGACATTTTTATGTAGTCTAAGATTAAAGGAATCTCATATCATTTTCAGGGCTTAACATCCCTTGTAAAATGGGTGAGAAATCAATATGTATGCCATGAACTTAACAGGATCTCATATCATTTCAAGGCTTAACATCCTTGCAAATGATTGAGAAGCAAATTGTGGCTAAATTAGACAAAAATGATATTAAATCCATGTTCCTAATAGAATATCTATTCAAGGGGGGAGCATAGTATAAAATTAAGGGGGAGAAGAAATATAAAATATTCAACTTGGATATCTTTTTGAAATGACAAAGGGGGAGAAAGAATATAAAATCAAAACTATAAATGAGTTTCATAACATCTTCGCCAGCACTCACTTGCAAAACAAGAATGGCTACAAAAGGTAATCTTCAGGTATGAAACTCACATGCTTTATATTTCCTTATTTCATATTTAGGAAATGTTTGTCATCTTCAAAAAGGGGGAGATTGTTGGATAAATTGGACATTATGATAAATCCCTTTGTTTCAATGATGACAAACATTTCATTCTTGTTGATCTAACGTGCTACTTGAGTGTTGCAGGAATGAGGTGGATGACAAAGCTCTAGGGAATCTATATGCTTGAATGTTTGTAAATGTCATGAAATGTAATCAATTGTAAACGTGTACAAATATATAATGTACAAGTATGTAGACTTCATGTAAATCAAGCGTTAGATCTTCCCTAGCCAATCACCACACTTAGATAGGTCATCCCCTTCAATAGTGTCACATATGCACACTCATACCCACACTTAGTGCTTTAATTTGAAAGATTGAAACAGGGTCAATCTCGGTCGACTAACTCCTTGACTGAGACACTCTCGGTCGACAATCTTCTGGACCGAGAAAGATCCAAGTAGCCGTTAGACACAACTGACAATGTAGTTAGCAGTTGAAAATGAACATTGATCCAGAGAACCTGTCGGTCGACAAAACTTCGACCGAGTAGGTATCTCGGTCGACCATTTCTTGACCGAGATGGACTCTGACAGCAACTGCAGAATAAAGCAACTAGTCGTTACTAATGCAACTAACTTTTACCTAACAGCTAGTTAAGCACTTAGAACTCCCTAGAAAGTGCCTAGAATGTCCTTAAGCACTTGTAGGTCATTCCTATAAATATGACATGCCTTAGGACACCTAAATACAACCAAGCTACACTTGTGCTACACTTAAGCTTGAATACTCATTGGAAATCTATTTTGAGCAATAGAGCAATTCCAACATTGGCTATTCATTCCCATTGCTCTAATTTCGTGTCCTATAGGCTAGCATCTCCTTTCCACAACACTTACACTTCTACACTCACTGGTTAGGAGATCGATACGCTTGATATAGGCAAATCAAGCCTTGTGCTTCAAAGGATAAGTTGTAATTTCTATTTTCCTTCTTGTTCCTTTTATTCTTTGTATTCTCCTTGCTACTCCTAGGGTTGGAGGCTGCAGATTGGAGAAGGTTCTTCTCGGAGGAGAAGGTGGACTTCAAGCTACTTCAAGAAGGCTATCGCAACGGGAAGCTACTTCAACAAGGCTATTGCAACGGGAAGCTACTTCAGGAGGAAGGCTGCTTCAAGGTTGGTGCAATTACTTCTAGGTGAAGGCTGCTTCAAGGTTGGTGTGATTACTTCTAGGTGAAGGCTGCTTGAAGGGTTTAGGGAGAGAATTGTAATTTTATGTAAAGTCCTTGCGAGGTAATAAAATTAAATTCTTTCCAAATCCCAATTGGGTAAGCAACCGGGTAGTGGACTGACAACTTTAGTATTTGCTAAAGTTGGAACCACTCTAAATCCTTGTCCCCTTGTCCAATATTTTGTGATTGGTTGTTTGAATTAAATAATTGTTAAAATATCTTTAAAACTCTATTCACCCCCCCTCTAGTGTTTTTCAGCCTCCACTTGATCTTTTAAGGCACTATCTTTGATCTTTCTTGCTTCGTTCTCTTATTGCTTGGCTTACTCTTCTTGCTTGTCAAGCCTAGGCTCATGATCTTGTGGATTTCCAATCAGCTCTTTGGTTGGAATGTCACAAAGACTTCTCACTTCTTCAATGTAGGTCACCTTTGACTCCCAATCTCTTTGGTAGAGACCTCAATATCTTTGAGTTGATTGATCCTCTATCCAAGGTGTGTCCCAAAGAATCTAGGCCATTGATGATGATCTAGAGTACATCTTAGAAACTCCTTCTTTCTTCCCCATCTTGAAGTTCTCTAGGAGTTTGTTCAATATATAGATATTTTCCTCCTTAACATGCTTTGTTCCTTTATAGGTGATGCACAACTTATACCATATCTAATAGGTTGTATCCCATGAGGAGATGCGGTTGAACTTCAATGGGGTGAGGGATCCATAGAGGTTGCTAATTGCTTTGGCATTGATCTTGGCATCTTTTAGAGCATCTTCATTCTATGTTGACACAGCTCTGGTTTGCTCCTTGTATGGTGTGATCATCACCTTCCACATATCAAAGTTCATACCTTGAATGCAGAACTGCATACAACTCTTCTAATAGAGGAAGCTGGTACCTTCGAAGATCAGAGGATGCATGCAGACGCCTACCTCTAGGTTGAGTGAACCAAGTAGGTTCTCACACATCTTCTTGTCTCATGGGAGATTGTTGAAGAAGATCCTTGGCTATGATACCACTTGTTGGATCTAGGGCTCTATAGGGGGTGAATAGAGATTTAAAATTCTCACAAGAATAGTTAGACCTTCAAATTATATCAATTGGAACCAAATTCTTAATAAAAATTTGAAGTCCTATCTAAGCAAGCATAGCAAGGATGAGAGAGATTGAAACATACACTTGGAGAAGGTGGTGAGAGTGGTTCCAATCTCTGAACTAGGAGATTGTCAATCCATTACCTAGAGAGATCAACCTCTAGGACTTGGCAACCCATGTATACTTATATTCCATCATAAGAGATACAAGGTGACCACCATACATCCAAGGACTTACCTACTAAGGAAAAGAGTCTTTCACCTATAAAAGGACTTAACCACTTGATCAAGATGTCTTCAGCCTTCCAGAAGGACTTACCCACACTTGCATCAAGTCTTTGTCCTTGAAGGAATTACTCACTCATCTTGAATATTTGCATTACCCTTCTCTTTCACTTGGAGAAGATATTCACCTCTTCTTCAACCTTGAAAAAAAACCAACATCTTTTCCTTCACTCGAAGTAGCTTTCATCTCTTAGAGAAAGGGGATTGGGAAGATGGAAGGAATGAGAGCTTTACAGGCACATGGAGGTATCTCTCTTACAACGTGCCTAACTCACTCATAATCATGAAATTATTTGTAAATGAGAGAGAGGAAGGGGCTCAAAGGGTTGTAACACACTCAACTATAGCATGGACCAAGAATAGCGTGAATGAGCAAACTTTGAATGAACTCCAAGGGGTCCTATTTATAGTTGGGGGTGTTCCTTTGGGTGTGGTATCACTTAAGAATGAAAAATGCCATTTTATAGTTTGTAACAGATCTATTTTTGTTTACATCAACTTTCCAACGGTTATATTCACTTTTTCTGTATTTTCTGTACAATACATATCATCGAGTTTCAATAAAGATAACTCGACCGATCCACTAACTGACAAAGATAATTTTCAAACTATCGGTTGAGTTTGTTCAGGAAAATTCGACCGATGAGTCAAAATCAGTTTTAGTCAGTGAGTATGTCGATCAAGTTCAGTGAGTGTACGACTCGACTGATTGATCATTTCAAAAAATCTATCACTAGATCGGTCGAGTTTCCAACTCGATGGACGAAGTTGCTGTGACAAATTTTCCAAAATAATTTTTGAGTGACCAAATGTTGGAATAAAGTGTCCCTTATTTTTCTCATCTTAGTTACAAGTCATATCATCAATGCAAATGATTAAAAAATTAATCTAAGGTGATTTGGAGTGATTTCCTCAAATTGCACAGTTGCATAGCTTTTGACTTTAACTTAGACAAGCTAGGACTTGTGTACTTTGATCCCTTTCATGTACCTAAAGCCTGAAATCAATCTTAAACTAACATATTAGATACATATGAATGGAATGGTTAAGTCATTATCAAAATATGGACAATGTATAACTCTCAAGTCAACAATGTATACGTTTCTTAGATTTTTCTATATGATTTATTCATTAGATGCATATGATGTAAATGACAACATTAATATCCTTTATATAAGTAGGTCTTGGATTCACCACTTTGTACCAATGTATAATTACATAATGATATATGAATACAATGTACCTTTCCTTTTGCATGTATATGTGGATCATGATAGAGATATTTAATTGAGCTTATGATTGCATTTATTTTTGATGATGTTAGTTAAGATCATTATTATTTTTGTTTTTAGCTTTTCTTATGTGGTTTGTCAGCTTTGCGGCGTGATTGTGTGCTGATCTGGGGGATGGATATTAGTAACTACTTTTACTCATGAACTCAAAGTGTTTCGTTGGTGGAGTGATCAATATAGTGGAAATGTTTTGGCATCTTTATTTTATAAGTATTATGTAATAGTTTTAATTTCCATACAAAATTTTAAGTTATGGAACATTAGAAAAGAGAAACGTTATATTTATTTATCCTATGATGGTTTCAACACAAATTTTATTTTGTGCAATGATCCTCTTACTGGTTGCATCCCATTATATATGAATGATATTTATGCTTTCATTGAGTAATGTGTATGTTTGAAAATGGGGTATTAAAAAGAAGGCTATTGAAATTTTCTCTTTTAATCTCAAAGGAAAGGAAGATGACTTCTTATAATTATCGACACATCTACATATTCACGATGTATTCAACAAGAACAGTAAATGAAGATTTACTTAGTGTTTGAATAGATAGAAAATTGACATAAATCCTCTTTTATGATATCAAAGAAAAGGAGGGTGACTACTTATATCTACCAACACTTATCTCTTCATGGTTTCATTAAGAAGGGCAAGCAAAAAAGCAATGTTATGCATCCTAGAGTGGCTCAATTTGCCATTATTTTTAACTTACTTTGTAGGGATTCTTGGCGACATGCTTTTTCTTTATTTGAGTCTTCTATGTGGGGAAAACAAGTTGGGTAAATACTAGTGCATGGAAAAAAGAATCAACCTTTATACATTCTACTACATTTTGGAATGTTATTGATGACTTGTTTAGGGTGTCTCAACGCCGTATATAGATCTTACACTTGTATTTAGACGAGAATCGTCCATGAGATGCATTGCTAATTCTATGAGAGGGAAAGGGAAAAATGAAAATGATTGTTCCCATATGGAAAGGGATTACAAGCCAATCATTGACATTGTTGAGAAAATTTGGGATATTCGATGGGTTTCACCCTATATTCTGCAAGTTTCTTGTTGAAACCAACATTGTATTATGAACCTAGAGTTCAGAGTGACCCTAACCTTGGCAACTATGATTATGACTTTCTGGATTGCCTTATGAGGATGTTAGATAGTTCTTCAAGGCAATGGAAATTATCATATGGGGTGGTTGCTACAAATTGGCATGCATAAGGTTTGGAGAAGACATTTCTATTCGTCATAGGACATTGAAAATACAATGTAAGTTTAATTTGATTTTAAATACTTAATAATAGATTATTATTGATACTCTTATTGGCATAAAATACGTTTTCATTTAGTTTCATGGTATGTGGACAAGGTGGTCAATCACCCTCACTTTAGTGGATAGAGAAGTGTATAACTGGACTTTATAGTACCTCCGCTACTATAGAAATATGATGGAACATATTTGACTTTGCTAGTGTTACCTTAAGTTACATTTATGACGTAGACATATAGTTCCATTTACCAAATTAGATTGACACGCCTTTTCTCTTGTATCCAAACAAAGAGGAACATGCTTGAGGTGAAGAATGGACAGACCTCTCTACATTCAGTACGAGTGACCATGATGAAATGTTTAAGAATTTGCAAATTCACAACTTACAAAGGAGTTGTGATCATGTTGCTGTGGATGAGCTGAATTGGAATAGCATATAGACAATATGTATTCCAGAAGATCCAATCATTGCTAAAGGTGGTTACATTGAACTAAATTTGCATTGCTATAGGAGCCGCTGATTACCAGGCTGGCTCTGGTCGGCCAAGAAGATCTATTTCTACAATACATTTGGACAAATAGGTGTCCAAGGGGGATAGTGATGACGAATATGTTGATGTCCCAAAAAAGGAGGAAATATTTGAGGGTGAAGGTGTAAATGATGACGATGGCGTACAAATTTAAAATTCCTCTGTCAACAAAAGATAAGAAGGATACATAACTGATCCACTTTACATAACGTGGATCCGGTCTACGCTTTGTAAAGTTGAAATTTTGGAACCTTGACCGAGATTGTTGAGCCGTCATAACGAAAGTCGGAGGAAGATGGACAAAGAAACGGAGTTGGAGACGGCATCGATGAGCGGAGACATCAATCATCAACTACGCTATCGTATATAATATGTATGCAATCCACTATCTCAAGAACGGAAAAGAAGGTATAGGAAAACCAGAAAGATGACCTTCTCAGCCCAGATAAGCCTCATGAAGAACAGCAGCATCTTTCTAATGCTGCTGCTGCTGCCACTATATGCGCCCAGCATCGCCGCGCAGGCTCCTCCTCTGGCAAGACCCGGCTGCCAAACAGAGTGCGGAGGCGTCAAAATCCCATACCCGTTTGGCATCGAACCCCCCTTCAGACCTGGTATGACCGGCTTTCAGTGCGCCAAATCTGTTTCCTTTATGCTCAAATGCAACAACAGCAAGCTGACCTTGACGGAAGAAGACCCCTACGAGATCACCAGCATATCACTGGAGAAGGGGCAAGCCCTTGTCCTCATTAAAACCAGGCGATGGTGCGACCCCGACTCCAATGATGCATTTAATGTCCGCCCGTTAATTCTTCCGCAGAGCAACTTCAAGTTCTCTCACTCCAACAACCGGCTCACTACCATCGGTTGCAACGCTCTGGCCGCAGTCGGAGACAGCGGTGACAGCAGGTATAGCTTCGGATGTATGTCCACCTGCACCAACAGCAGTGACCCTTTGCTAGTGGATGGCTCCTGCTCCGGTCTCGGCTGCTGCCAGACGTCTATCCCCACGGGACTCAACTTCCTGATCCACTTCACACGGATGAGCAACAAGTCCATACCCTGGATTAGTTCTGCAGACAGCAACTCCGCTCCAACCTGTGGGTATGCCTTCTTGGTGGCTAACAACAACTACACGTTTCAAAAATCCCACCTCCAGTGGCAAGGTGAACGCTCGTTCCCGGTCGTGCTGGACTGGTTTATTGAGCAGAGATCCTGTGAGGATGTTCAAAGAAACCCGGGTAGCTCCCTTTGCAACAGCACCAACAGTGTTTGCGTTGACTCTAGCTCTGCGGGACGGAAAGGGTATTACTGCAATTGTGCCAGTGGATACAGGGGAAATCCTTATCTACCAAACGGATGCCAAGGTATGTGGATGAATTAGAAAAAATGTCACTAAAAATAGTTTAGTATTTCCCAAAATTTGAAGTATGATACAATCTTGAATGCTGCAGTCGCTATTGATAACATGCTTAATTCTATTGTGCTTGCAGATATAAATGAGTGTGACGATCCAAAGTCGTTCCCTTGCAATGGAACTTGTGTGAACAGGCCAGGAGGTTTTGAATGCATTCCCTCCAAATCAAACTTAATATCAAAGAAAAATATAGGTATCACTTCTCATACTGTCACTTTCCCAGAATAAGAATCTTACGTATCACTGAGCTCAATTTAGTTATGACATTGGGCTTTCTACATGGCACAGAAGCAAAATCTTTTTGAATACATGAGACTTGTACGGTATATACTAAAATGGCTTTGTCGTATCACTTTAAAGAGTACAAACAACATGTGAAGCTTGAAGTAGTGCCGCAATTCTTTCTAAACCATCAATTTATACTATAAATGCCTTCCAAATGCACCTCCTCCTCCTTCCTTATAGAACTGCTAACAGCTTGGCTAGAAAAAAGCTCTGCTTTGTTTCTAACTACAGACATTGAAAAATTTGAGTACTCAACAAATGTTAAATAGCCTTTTGTAGCTTATAGTATTTAGTACAAAACGGTATTGTCACACGTTGCAACCTTTTGAAAAGTGGTTGCCATGGTGTTGTAGTCAATCCACTTTTTGTTTACCTGTACTTTTGGTTACTCATTCAGGCTGCAATTATGTTGTGGCATAGACAAACGAGATGACTGGTTGCTACCACTCTTCGGTGTTGTCCCTCAGAGCAAGTGTTCTGCCAAGAAAACAGATTGCAATTACTTACACATTCTTACTTTTATAGTATATTGAAACTGTATAAAAAAGATTAGTTTGTGTGACTGGTAACAATGGCATCTCTGTATGTTCAGATTAGTTGCTTATTGTTTTTTTATGGATTAATACATAATTTTTCATCAAAACCATGTTGTGGGCATTTTTAATGAGATTACTTTATCTTCTTACAGGAATAATCATAGGACTTTCCACTGGGTTTGGCGTTTTGTTGATACTATTAGCCGTGGTGTTGCTGCGCAAAAGGTTTCTAAAGAAAAAGCAGCAACAAAAGAGGCAAAGATTCTTCAAGCACAATTATGACATCATGTTAAGACAGCAAGTGATGTGTGGTAAGAATGACTCTGTTGTGGACAGAATCAAGTTTTTCTCATTGCAGGACTTGGAAAAGGCCACCAGCAAATTCGACAAATCCCGGATTATTGGAAATGGTGGCCATGGAACAGTATACAAGGGCCTGTTGGATCTACAAGTTGTCGCGATTAAAAAATCCAAAGTCACAACTGAAATGGAAACAGAACAGTTTATTAATGAAGTTATTTTGCTGTCTCAAATCAACCACCGAAATGTGGTTAAGCTGGTTGGTTGTTGTCTTGAATCGGAAGTTCCATTGCTGGCATATGAATTCATTGCAAACGGCACCCTCCATGACCATCTCCATGGTTCTGATCAAGAGTCCACAATATCATGGGATGATCGCTTAAGAATAGCCTCTGAGATAATCTCAGCACTTGCCTACCTGCACTCTGCAGCAAATGTCTCGATTTTTCACAGAGATATCAAATCATCAAATATATTGGTGGACGACAAACTTACAGCTAAAGTCTCAGATTTCGGAGCTTCGAGGACAGTGGAATGGGATCAGACACACGTCAGCACCAATATCCAAGGGACTTTTGGATATTTGGACCCAGAGTATATGCACACCAGCCAACTGACTGAAAAGAGCGACGTGTACAGCATGGGTGTCATTTTAGTCGAGTTGCTAACCGGGAAGAAACCGACTTCTAGAATAAACCTACACGACGAGAGGAACTTGATCAGTCAGTTTATGTGGTCTGTTCACGAGAATAAGCTGTTTGAGGTTATTGATCCTTTGATAGTAGAAGATGCGAGCAAGGAAGAGGTTGAGACTGTAGCTCGAGTAGCTGTAGCCAGCTTGAGCATGAGAGGAAAAGACAGACCAACAATGAAGGAAGTGGAGGCAACACTTCAAGGGCTAAAGAAGGACAAGAAACTAAAGAAGAGAGATTCCCATAACTACCAACCACGGAGCCAAAGTTATCTGCCCGACTTGTCATCAATTGTCGACAGAAGTGGAAGCATGACGATAACAGAAACTATAGGGGCTGAAGATTTTGTTCCAACAACAGATTTTGCACGATAGACTTGTGTTTCATTTCTTATTCATGCTAGCGAACTGTGGAATTGTATTGCTTGATTCTGTTTAAACTGTCTTGTAATGATGAGTGTTATTCTATTCTAATGTATATAATGTGACATATTTACAGTGTTTCAGGATTAAACTTATTTTAAATAACTCGGGTGATATAAATTCATGTAAAGATAAAACTTCAAAATACTTGGTAGAAAAGACACTTGAACCATTCACGAAATCGCCTCCAATCAATCTCCTAAAACGCCATCTCCACCAACGCCAAATTCCCCAGCAGCACCACCTCCTGCTTAGCCTCGTGACTCTACTATTTGCTCCACCTCCTGTATTGCACCACCGCAACACCTCCACCAGATTCTTTGCCTCTACAAAAACCTCATTACGTCTAGAACCACCTCCATAGCCACCAACTCAAAGTCATCTTATGTTGTCGCTTCCACATCCAATACCAACACCTCCTTCATCACTAATATCGCCTCCTATACAAACTCCTACATGAAAACCCCCACCTTGACACTACATTACCGACTATTCCACTTCCACCACCAACCCATCCCCGAGCTCAAAGAACTACACCCGACCATTATCATTGTCCTTGAACACCATCAACACCTGCTTCACCTTCAACTCCACCAAAGCCCCATCCTAACCCACATTGACAACCTTGATCACCACTCACATTGGCTCCGGCTCTACCCTGGCCTCTATCTAATCCACCTCTTGCTCCGCACCACGCTCGCAACCCAAAACTGCCTCTAGCATCACCTCCATAAACTTCACCACCACCCAATCCTCCTGCATTGGCGCTATCACCTCCACCTGATACTGAGACAACTCCCATCTCACTCCCATCTCCATCTATGTACTAGAGAACCCCTATCCCTACACAAGCATCTCTGACAACACATTTTATCCCCTTTGATGGACCCCTATCTAACAACTACCTAATGCATGTACCGCCTCCAATCTCCCCAACACTTTCCGACCATCCACTCTGACCACCCCACCTATATCTTCTCCTAACATGGACATGATCCAAACCTGCCACCACCAAATTGACCCCTACAATTTTCGTGTGTGTGTGTGGGGGGGGGGGTTGAGCAGCAAACAAGGGTTAGGAATCACCATCAAAGGATAGGAGGGGCATCAAATCAAGGATCTAGTGTAGGTAGAGCAAGCAAGGCTAGGGGAAGATTGGAGTACACCCAGAGGACCCACTAAACCCACACCACCTCAAGCCGACCAAGGCCACGATCTGTAGGCCAGCAACCCCATTGGGGGTGATTTGGAGTAAATTTCATATTTTTCTGGACGCCTTTACTATGGGAGGCGTCATGTAGTCATTTGGTAGGATCCCAATAGAAATCAATATTAGTGTGTAATAAGTATTTCTCTCCAATATTTAATAGAGGTGAGTTTTGGAGAATAAATGTTGAATGCTCATTGTACTCATAAATAACAAGAATAGGTGCCTCATATACTACAATTTTCCCTTTTCTGAAATACATGTATGAGAAAGAGGTTGGTATCTTTAAATGAAATTTAAAAGTAAAACTTCTACCAAACATGATAAGAACGATTATGTTCATGAAAAAAAATGGAGCTGAAATGTCACGACTTACAAAATTGTAGGTTAGTACGTACTTGTTTAGATCTCTTTCTAAAATCATGTATTCATGTTCCTAAACTAAAAATACCATGTTGTTAGTGAGAATGACGACCTAAAATATCAATAATTTTGGTGTTGGTACTATAACGTCTATAAAATTTGTGAACTTCATATCTAATTTGATGATACAATGTAACAATCAAAATAGAATAATTAAAGGAATTGGATGATCATGGTTGATGAATGCAAGTCCTAGACCTATCTTAGGTGTTCAATTAGAGTGAATAAAGTGTAGAAAAAATATATAAAAATGAGGCTTCAATTGAGATATAAGGATTGGTTCATGTCTTAATTTGGTAATTAAGAAAATAATAATGCTTGTGGACCCTTTAGAAGGCCAAGGTATAATCCATGGGCCTTAAGATCCAAATCAAGCCCAATTTATCTTTTAGAGTGGCAAATCGGTCCTTCGGATCTATGATAAAGAAACTGGAATTTTGGTCACAAATATGATGAACATAATTTGAAAGTTGATTAGTAAACTCATTACAAGATAAATTAGAAATATTCTAGAAGATTTTAAAGTGATAAGAATCCAAGATATTTAAATTAGCAATTATCTAGTTTTTTCTTGGATTTAAAGTATTTCATTATTAGATAACAATTATCCCAAAAAAAGAATGACTAAATAAGGATAAATCAAAGTGTTGAGACAATTACACAATTATCTATGATTCAAGTAATTAAACAAAGTCATTGCTCAATGGTCAAGGAAAAAATATCATGTTCCTTTTGATCACAAACTTTGGCCAATCCAAGATGAGGATAATGGGAGGTTGATCTCAATATTTGGGTTCAAATGGACCCTCCTAGTGACCTATAAAATATTTCAAAATAATATTATGATAATCATTTATTCCAAAAATATTCAAATTTAGATGACTGTAGAACAACCCCAAGTAGAGGGCCGAGACAGACCGTAGGTGTGACCGCATAATGTGGTCACTACTGCTGGTTGTTGGATGATGATGTAGCACATGATTGGTTTTCTTCAACCCCAAGTCCCGAGGCCAATAGTGATGGGACTCACCTTTGGTCCCTCTCTCTCTCTCCAATCCTCAAATCACTTAGATCACCATCCCATAGACATCAAAAGCCCTAACTGAACCAAAGAGACCCCAAATTAACCATTATCTCTTCTCACAAAGATAATTCCAACATTTAGTTTGGGATGGATCTCTATGACTGAATGACAATGGTTTCTAAAACACATGATGTGTACAATTTATATCACCTTTTTTCCTACTCTTGCATGCACTTTCAATCCATTATTTCTTGAACTTACCTCTAATCATGCTAGATTTTCCCACTTTTATGTTATCTTTACTCGCTACATGATTTTGATTGTAGGTACAATATTTTAGCATCAACATGGCGAGAAAAAGGCCATCATATCACCCATCAACTCACTCCTCAAGTATACACATTTTCAAATTAATAAAGTTGTAGATGTAGTCAGTGGCATGTAGTGTTGTGATTTTGAAACCACATGTCACAGTACAAAATATGGAGCAACAGATCAACAACATGCCTTTTTGCATATGGACATGGCTTGTCGAGATCATCAACATATCGTGTTGAGATTTCAAAAAATCATTTCATTGTGTAAAAAATTGGACCATTTGACAACATTTGAGCAACAACGCCAAAAGCTTGTTGGTATGTTTTCAAATGAGTTTTACATTTATAATCATCTCGACTTGTCCACCCCTGCAAGTATACGAGTTCATTATAGTCAAGATCGTGCCTCATAGGACCAAAGGTTGTCAAATGTAAGAGAGATGAATTTCAATAATCTAGATTTTATAAGCAAGAGAGGGTCTGTCATGTTGACTAGGCAATTAAAAGAAAAGAATTAAAATAAAAATCACTTATATTAAAGATCAAATTGGTTTAAGGATTCTTAAGGATAGTATTTTACTACCACATCATTATAAGAAACAACAACAAGTTTACAACCAAGTTGTATAACCACAAATGATGGTTCTAGCTCTACACCCATCTGAGTAGAGTAGACCGGTTCTATCCTTATATAGAACCAAGATGCATATATTCAAAATTGAACCACCAAAAATCTTGAAATTTGCTTCACTTATAAGCCACTCGTGTAGTCAAGGAAATTAAGCTATAAAAGACCTCCTTACTTAAATGTATACCTTCCCAATATATTCAAAAGCATAAGTGTAAGGCCCCTTCCCTAGCTTAATGCTTAATTGTGTTTGCCTTGCTTAATAAGATGCTTGAACCTTAACCTAATCACTTGCGATTCCTTAATAGCATGTGAAATGCCTATGTTTTCAGTTTGGTCATGTTTTCTTGGTGTTTGAGCTATATGTGCTTGTTTTGGACGAAGTTACAATTTACCCATGTTGAGGGTTTATATTGCAATTTGTCACATATAGAGTGTATTATTGTGCTTTAGCATCATGAGAAAGAAGATGATGCTATGGTGTGCCTTGTTTGAGCCTTGGATGATGAGGTGGCATCTTGAGGTGATATTAGGGTTTACATGGCTATGCATGAGTTGCATGGTTAATGGTGTTGACCATGTGTGTTCTTGAGTGTAGCGACCAGTGTAGTGATCTTAAGTTGTGTTTGGAGATTGCTTCAACCGCTGCAACAAGTCTTGGATAGTTTGCTTCTACCTAGTTCCTTGGGCATATGTTTTGGTCACTACGGTTTTATCTTGTTGAGGTGTTATGACCGCAACACTTTTGTCTTGCTTTTGTTGCGGTCGATATAGGTGGTGGTGGAACTGGAGTGTATGTGGCAATCTTAGGAATGGCTGCTAGGTCCAATTAGTGGATCCCTAGCTAGCCCCCTTTGTTCCTACATACACATCCCTCCTCCTACAAGTGAGTGTGAGATCTAAGTGGCTAGTGTAAGTGTGATTAGTGTAATTGCCTAGGGCTTCCTAAAGGCTAGATGGCTAGTGGCATGAGGTGAAAAACCCTCATCTCTACTCCCATTTCTACCGTTGGCTCTCAATTGTCCTAATACCACTTACCCTAGAGACCTAGACTTGACAAGTCCTCCTAGAATTACACCTAACCCTAGTTCTCCAACTAGTATATGGTACATTCTAATAGCACTTGCCTTGTTGTTTGGTTTGGTAATCTAGATAGAATTATGATAATTGGTTGCTATGATGAGATCCCCCAACTAATATCAAACCACATCCCCAAACGGCCCACCTACCTAATCTCATTGCTTAAAACCTATCTTTGCTTTCTTAGCTTGTTCATGTTAGTCTAGTTTAGTTGCTTTTGTTCAAACTAGTTAATTGCTTAGTCTTTCTCTTTAGTGTTAACTTAGGTTCTAGCTCTCTTTCTTGTGGTTAATTTAGTTCTTAGTTGCTAATTTCTCTACTAGTGTAGTGTAGTTAACCTTTACTCTTTCTTGTCTATTTGCTTAGTCTAGTTCCTTAGACTTGCTTTCTTAGTATACTTTCGGGTTGTGATAACTTCGATTTCATAATTGCCTTTACTTGCTTGTTCACCTAGTTTAACAACAAAACAAACCCTTTTAAACCCTTCAACCCCACTCTCCACATTAGGAATGTAGCCAAAGATAACCTAGCTCTAGTGCCCCCTTTATCCCTGAGGATCGACCACTACGCTTGCCCTTCACCTATGCTATAATAGTACCCCGTGTGCTTATGGGTGACCTATTTGGTATTGTGATCGACTGTGTTAGGGTTAATATAAATTTAGAAAGATTCACACGTGTGTTTTCCCTTAGGGTTGCATATAGAAACCTCTAGTTGGCTAGTGTGTAGCCTTGATAGGAAACACACCAAGATTTCTGGCACTGTTGTCGGGGACAGAAAGTGCCATAGCTACCTAGTAGTTGTGGTGTTAACTCTCCCCTTTGACACCGTCTTTTGAATTAATTTCCAGCAACAGCGGTTTCAGGCGTATTTTTGGGCTAGTAAAAAATTCAGAAGCAGCCCGAAAATATACTTTTCCAGTATATAATTGAATTATCTTTCCAACACATACTTGCACATTCAATTCCACCTTGGGATGTGGGAGTTATACCAATTTTGGTGAAAGGCATATACTGAAATCAGACTCTGCGAGAAAACGTAATGCTACTTCCACTGGTTAATTGTGCAGCCAAATAAACACCAAAATTACTACAAAATATATCTTTTTTGTAGCCAATAAAATTCTCTTTTCATTCCATACTTTATCTTGAAATTATACTTTTAGACACAAAAGATATGGTTATTTTGGTGACGAGTATCTTAGGCACTGCGAGAATATTTGAAAAGTCTCATATCTTCATCTTTTATTTTCTCGATTTAATTACTTAGATAATTCCTAAAAATTAAAAAAAAATCATACAAATTCATGAAAAGTATATCAAGTAGATTAAAGTGCTATTTATTTTTGAATTAGATAAAATTAATAAAAAAGTTCTAGTTAATTATTCTAAATGAAGCTAAAATAAGAGATGAATATGCATTCATCATCCCTATTTTGATAATGAGTTAACCATTCCATTCACATGTATCTAATATGTGTATTCAAGATTGATTTCAGGCCTCAAGTACATGAAAATGATCAAATTACACAAGCCCTAGCTTGTCCAAGTTCAAGTCAAATGCAATGTAAGTGTGCTAACAAGGAAATCATTTCAGACGACCTTAGAAGAATTGTTTAATCACTTGTATTGATGATATGCCTTGTAACTAAGATGAGAAAAATATGTGGGACACTTAATACCAAGTTTTAATTACTTTTTAGCCAAATTAGAAAATCAATCACAGGTTGTTGATCAGTCGAGTTCTAATCTCGACCGATCCCATGGATTGATTTTCTGATGATAGGCATCGGTCGAGTGGTGCATTCATAGAACTCGACTGAACGACTTACTGACCAAATGCAATTTTGGATGATCGATCGAGTTCCCCATGATAAACTTAACCGATAGTTTGAAAGTTAGGTTTTTCTTTTAGTCTATTGGTCGAGTTACATTTATTGAAACTCGATCGAATGCACTATACAGAAAACACAGAAAAAGTGATTATAATCATTGGTGACTTGTTTGGACGAAAATAGATCCATTTCCTTGAGAAAAAATGACTATATTTCGGCCCTAAATGTTCCCCAACTAAAGGGAGCACCCCTAGCTATAAATAGGACCCCTTGGAGTTCATTCCAAGTTTGCTCATTCACTACATTCAAGGTCCTTGCTATAGTTGAGTGCGCTACTACTCCTAGAGCCCCTTTTTCTCTCTAGTTTACACTTCATTTCGTGATTTGTGAGTGAGTTAGGATTATTGTAAGAGAGCTCCACCTTTGTTCATGTAAAGCTCTCAATCTTCCACTTCTTACCTATTACCTTCTTACATGAAGAAAAGTTGAAGCAAGCTTCATCGAGTGAAGAAGGAGTTGTAGTTGGTCCTCTTCAAGGGTGTAGAAGAGGTGGTGATCTTCTCCAGGTGAAAGAAAAGAAAAAGGTAGAAGATCCAAGAGGAGAAGCAAAGTCCTTCAAGGTGGAAGACTTGACCTTGAGTGGGTAAGACCTTGGTGAAGGTTGATTACTCAAGCTAAGTGGATAAGCTTCTTGGTAAGGTGGATATCTCCTTGTGGTCGGATGGGTAAGTCCTTCGGTGGTCTATTGCTATAAATCTCTTTGGTGATATAATAGAGAAAAACACTTGTAAAGTACTAGAGGTTGACCTCTCTAGGTAGTGGATTGACTCACTTCTAGTTTGAAGTGTGGAACCACTCTACATCCCTTTGTCGAGTGCTTGCTATCAATCTCTTACATCCTTGCTATGCTTGTTAGCTAGGACTTCGAATTGCCATTAAGTTGTTGCTCCTAATTGATATAAATTGAAGGTCTAATATGTTTTGTGAGAAATTTCGTAGCTCTATTCACCCACCTAGAGACCTTAGATCCAACAAGTGGTATCAGAGGTAAGGATCTTCTCCAACAATCTCCCATGAGTCTTATGTATTATCCATGTACTCTCAGGTCCTTAGGAAGGTTTCTTGTGGTTTTGTACATTGACATGAGGTTTTGGTAGTATTCCATGGTTGTACAGATGTGGCACATATATGTGAATAGGTTGTTATATGTGTATGGTTGTGGCAAGTTGGTAAATTGAACAATATGTAATAATCTTTTGGCATGGTATTTGATACAAGTGGCCTAAGTTTGCGGATATAAATATAATATGTTTCAGCTTGAGATGATGTGAAACTCGAGTGGATGGAGGAATGTCTCTACGCTCATCTCCGCTCTCCTCATCCAAACTCAAAGGTAGGACCCCCAAGGGATGGACAGATCAATTAAATCCAGCACACACCTCTATGGTCTCTTTTCCATTCTGATCCACATCCCTATTCTCCACACTTGTTTTTCCCCCCCCGGAAGAACTACGACGGGATCACGGACCGCACACCAACTAAAGAGTCAAGGCAAGAGAAGATCTATTTTAATTTATCCTATTTTGTGGTTTGTTAGTGATAATTCCACACTTTGTTTTGAGTAATCTCCCTTTGTGTGGCGATGTTCGTCACAATAAGACATACATGCAAGATGGCTAGTCAAACATATATGTAAAATAAACACAAATGCTTCCATAGAATAGTGATTAAAGCAACATCAACGAAGAAATTTGTTGTTCAACAAGACATGACATCAAAGTTACTCCTCATGCCCAGGCAAAACTGTCTACCTGTCCATGGCTTTAGAAAGTAGATAAAAGTAGAAGCAAACAAAGTTGGACATGATAGAAGAACTGAATAAACTTTGATTTTTGTAGAAGAAGTAGAATGGAATTTGAACTCCACTCAATGAGTTAAAAGTTTTTCCTTACTATTGAATACTCTCTACAAGCCTTCACTCTAAGGCGGGGATCAGATAAAATGTATGGAAATCTTTTCTATGAATGTCAGAGAAGAAGGAAGAAGAAGGTAATTATCAACCAAGAAAGTGTTTTTCCTCCCTTGGATGCCTCCAACATCTCCTGGATCTTCTCTCATCATGTCTTGCTCCAAATGATCCAAGATAGTTTGTTGTAACTATCTGAGGAAGGCTTGAGTCATATATATAAGCATAGAGTGTCTACAATTCCACTTAAGTGATTTTTGTAGGTGGCACCATGTATATGTTGAGCTTTAGAGCATGTCACTTGTTTTTAATTTAATTGTAACTGGTTGAATGGAGATGACACACTATGTCAGTGAGTTATCTACACCAAAATGAGTAGTCCTCTAGCTTCTTTACATCTTAAAAAACAAAAGCCTGCCTCCAATTTCACCTCTTTCACCCTACTATTAACTTCCACATTTCTACCTCCTACTCTGATGACATACATTAGTCCATGTCGTCGCAGTTGCCTCGCGCCACTAGAAAAGGGTTTGATAAGCTCACCATACTTTGGAAAATATCCTTGTACACTCTATTTTTTCATCAAGGCCTAGGAGGAGTAAGTCAACCATAGGGTTGGTTGCATCCATGGCACAGTAGAAGCCAAGGTCACATGTGAAGGGAGGAAGAAGATGATGTTGGATGAAATGACTCTTCTAAACCTAGATCATGTTTTTTGAGGTAAGGAAAATAATGTCCTTTTAGCCTTTTCTTTCGCCTTAGCCAAATGGGTGTGGGGTGGCAAGATTGCATGAGCCCATTCGCTTAGTCCCGACCCTGTGGCAGGTTTTGGATAACTAATCTTGCAGACATATCACTATACCATATTTGAGAATATGTTTAAATTAGCATTCAATATAAAAAATAAATGGTATCTTGTGGAATAGTGAAATTAATATCATTTAGATTCCAAAAATGAGTAGAATCCATACAAAATATAATCAATGCCTAGTTATGATCCTAGTTCAAAAATTATATGTCACATCATATTTTGATAGTGATGATTATGCTCAAACCATAGTTTTCCATGGGGTAATATTTATCTCATTTTAATGGATTAAAATCAATCTAATATGATGATCAGTCTATGATATGATTAGTTAGTTAGGGATCAACATGTTATCTAATTAGGGTAATAACCCTTAAGACTCATAATATGATGAAATTAGGGTTTGTTGACCCTAACCCTAGATTTGATGGATAACAAGTTGAATTCATGTACTTGAATATGCAAACTAATATTGATGAATGATAATGAGATTTCAAGAAAATGATAATGATGATGTTTATTTAGGGTTTTAAAGTCTTTAGTTAATGTACATGGAAATTAGGGTTTCGAGACTGGTCCTTGTTGTCAACCATAAACCAAGTGAACTAAACCCTAGACTTGACCTTGATAAGAATCATATGGATACATAATGACACTTTAGGACTATATGTAATTTCAAATCATGTTGTTTGCTTGGATCGACATATGATTGTTTTCTTGGATCATATATTTGAAGTCGGATTATATGGGGGTCTTAATTGAAGGTATGTGGCTATGTTTTGAATACTCACAAGTATTGACTTCCAAGAATTGTCAATATTTTCTAGAAGATTTAATAACATATACTTCTTGTATTTTTATTTAATTCTAGTTCATTATAATGCCAATAAATATGTAGAAGTAACTATTCTATTTTTAACCTAGGGTTTGATCTATCAAGGGTTTGTTTACACAAGTCCAATGATCGATACAGAAATGAATACACCCGAGCTAGTATGAGAAGCTTGTCCTAGATTATCTAAAAGAATATACAAGATAATATGTGAAACTATTGCTTGTTGAATATATATATATATATATGTATATATATATGTATATGTATATATATATATATATATATATATATATATATATTTACAAGCACACTTTTGTGTGTACCCACATACACATCAATGTATTAATCTTTGCTTTGTTTGATGATGTTTTAGGTAGCTGGCTTATATGATAGGTTGATGATATGAAGAATTGGAGATTCAGATGAATACATTGAACATCATAAAGTTAATTACACAAGGTAGATCATTTATACAGTTTTCAAGGTATCTTCTTACATGTTTTATATGTCTTCATGTAGTCTTCCTTAACTTGGAGAACCATGTACACTCCTTTGAGAATAAATTAGCATATTTTCTATCATTCAAAGAATATAAATGAGGTTATTTCTTATTATTAGTTATTTATTTAGTTTTGATATTTTGTAGGTATATTTAATTGTTAGTTATTTCATGGTATCTTCTTCAATATTGTATCTCAATCTACCCCAGTGACCATGAGTCGAGATAAAGCAAACAACTCTCTGATTCATGAATATGTAGATCAAAACGCAAGTAAAATATGACACCACGACCATGATACATGGAATAGTTGTGGTAACATTGATACAAATCATAGTTAACTTCCAAGTTTGAAGTAGCTACATCAAGCCATTCACCAAGACTATGGCCAACAAATGGCTCTGGTGTGCAATATTCATTTTTGCCATGCTAGCCAATGTGGTTGTGGGGGAAGACTCCCAAAATGACTAGAATGAAGAAAATAGTTAAGTTCTCCCTCCCTCCAAAATGGTTTTGGTGCCCACCAAGGTTGTGATACCACCTACCCACCAAGGCTGTGGTGCCCATCACGACCGTGCCACTAAAGTATGCCAAGTCCAAATATTATTATAACTTCACCATCTTATAACTTGTTTGTTCCAGTCCAGCATGACCATTAATAACTCCACCCAACACGGCCGTGGTGCCCAAAACGTATGTAGTAGCCATCAACCCTAAATGATTTTTACACTAAATTCTCTATAATTCCCCCACTTGACCCTAGCCCTTGACCCATATATAAGCCTTGAAGGCGGTTGGAAGTCGACTGTTCGCTTCCTTGAGAGTTCATTTTACCTCCATATCACCTAGTACCACACTACACAACCATTTCATCACCTTCCATCATAAAACCTTAGCTTTTAGGTTTTTACCTCTATCCATTCCATTTTTATTCCCCTACACCTAGGAGGATGGAAGTGTACATGCTTGCATCTGTTTGAGAAGAAGATTTCAACTTGTACAATAAGATCCATGACTTATTCTATATCTTTACGCTCCATTTTTTATTTTTCATTGTTATGAGTTGCTAAGCCCCCTAGGTTGACAGTTTGGGGTTAAAGTGTGATCTTTATACCATGTTGGGAAAAAAATATGAAAACTCTATAAATTCACATGTTAATGATTATGTTTCACTTTCTTCACATTTCTAATGTATTACATTGTGGTTTATGTTCAAATCACCTAATTTCTAGGGGAAATGGCCTATATGTTGCTATTTTGGATTTAATCCAATGTCCAACTAGTGGATCCCTAGCTAGCTACCAATGTTTGTACATAACAATCCATTCTCCTACACATGTGTGAGAGATTTAAGTATCTAGTTTATAAGGATTTAGTATAATTAGCATGGAGCTACCTAGAGGCCAGATGGTGGGTGATTTGATGTGCAATGCCCTCATTTCCACTGTCCATTACAACCCTTGACCGTAAATTTCCTTAAGAGCTCCTATTCTAGAAACCTAGACGTGATTATATTTTGTTTTATTTTCACTTAAATCCTCATCCAAATGTTCCTCAAAAGGGTGGATATGAGGTGATAGGTAGTAGTTCCTCTACAAACACCCTATTCCATTTATGAGCGATTAGTAGTTTAGGGTAATTATCTAGAATCAAACTTGTTGTTTGGTTTGAAAATATAAATGTGAGTAGTGATTGCATGTTATGACTGCCCAACCTAATTTATGGTCACATTATCCCAAGTGGATCACACTTCCATTAGTTGCATTAAAACCCTAATTGCTCTCTTGTTAACTAGTATTAGCCCAATTAGTATTTTCTCTTGCTCAATTAGTTTCTTGCCTTGTTTAAAGGTAGTTAGATCCTGTTAGACTAGTTAGTTGTCACTTTGTGATTGTTTGTGCTATTCCTAACTAGTTGGTTGCTAATCTAGTCTCCTAACAATCTTTCTTTCCAAATTTCAATGTAATGTCTTTCTTTCCTGGAATAGCTAGTTGCCCTTTCTAGTTTGTTAAGTAGAATTGCTTTGTTAGTGTAGTGTAAGTGATAAATCTTCTTCGATGTCTTAGTTAAATTCTGTTATCTTGATTATCTTCCTGTCTTTTCAAATTAGACCTAAATTCATTAGGTTAAAGTTATTTTTTCATTTTCTTAATTGCTTTCTTGACCCTTTGGTGTAATCACAAAACAAAAGATAAACCTTTGAACCCTATACTCTATAGTAGAAACCTAGAAAAAACAAATAATGCTCTAGTACCCCTATATCACTAGGGTTTGACCCTTACTTGCCATTCCCTATGCTACTTTCGAGCCCATGCACTTGCAGATTCGTATAAGAGTGTGTACAAACTGGGTTTGTAAATATTTGAAAGACCTTGTAGTGTGTTTAAGGAGAAACTAGTCAAGTCTATTGATTGGGTGTCCTACAAAGACACTAAGCCTTTTGGAACCATTCTATGGGGATAAGTTCTTGTCCTATCTAGTTTGTTTTTCTTTGACATATCCTACTACACTCACCATTGCTATTAGTTATTCTTTATGCTACTTTTTGCATATCGATTTTCTAACTTGTCTTCTTCTATTTGATTGCATCTTGTCTAAGTGACACTCAACCCTTGGAAGACAAGATTATATACCAAGATGCACACGATCCACCTCCACCTCCTTCACCTGTGCAAGAACTACTACATAACTATTTTTTTCTTGAAAACTACAATTTGTCGATTGCAAATATATTTATGAAATGAAAAGGAAGAAGCTATCCGTTGCACTTGGTATTCTTAGGTTTCTCACCATCTTATACAGACAAGAGAACGAGTATGTCGATTCTTACCTTAAGACATGCTCCACCTTTAGGATACTTGTAAAAATAGATGTCTCCATCTAGCTGACCTTGTTCCCATTCTCCCTAAAAGACAAGGCCAAAGATTCGTACGATTTGAAAACAAAATTCATGAGTTAAGGAGAGATGAATAATGTCGTATTGAAGAAATTCTACTTTTTTATAGGGTTGGGATAAATGTGGCATGATATAGTAAATTTTAGGCAAATGGATCATGAGAGATTCCATGATGCTTGAGAAAGATTCTAGAAGATGTTGAGAGAGTGCCCCCACCATGAAATTCCTTTGTGGAAGCTTGCTCAATCCCTTTACTCAATCTCTTTGAAATGAATCAAGCTTCAACCAATTCTTCTTGTGGTGAAACTATCATGGATAAACCACCAAAACATGGCCTTTATTTGAGCACTTTGTAAAAACTCAAGACACCGTAATCCTAGGTTAATTACTAATTGTGATTGTACCATTGGTATGACACCTTTAGATCCTAATGATTCAAGCCCAAAAATAGTGAGGATCCTTGTCCAAATGATGAATCTTATGAACAATCAAGTACACAGTGATCCTGGTTACATGAATGATTCTATTGATTCCTTTAGTGAAGAAGTGAAGGCCCTACACTCTCATAACAATCAAGAACAACAAGGTCAAAGGTATAGTTCAAGATTTGAAGACGAAGTCCTCTATAGGTTGAAAGTCTTTTATGAAGTTCAAAAGAATGTGACAAGATTTTCGTAAAGAGTGGAGAAGCCTTCCTCGATACTTTCCCTCTAAGTGGAATGGAGACTTCATTCCCAACCCATGGTGAACTCTAAATATGCAGGTGAACCAATGGGTGTTTCTCAAAACTCCTATAGTCCACTTTACTACAATTGCAACTCATATATCAATTTCAAGGCCCTCAAAAACCTTGTACACCTCAATCACTACAACCACCATACATATACACCCACACCATAAATACTCATCTCCAACTCATTCCCAACACCAATGGTCACCTCCTCCACAACACCACCAAGCTCCCCCTCTTCACCGTGAGGAAGTTAATGATGTGATGATTTTTTGGAGTAGAATAGTTATTATAAAACTGGACCCACTGCCTAAGGCTCAAGTAAAGTTTCAAGAATGATGAATGCCCCAAAAACCACCACTGGCCTTAGTTTTGGGCTTGTACCTCACTCACACATAAGCAATGATCAATTTCTTGACTCATCACCCATCACAATACTACTTTGGGTTGAGCATGCTTAACGTTGGAGTACTTTGTGATGCCCCCCTAATAAGGAGGTACACCTTGGTTATATGGATAGCCCAATCATTCCTTTTTAGATCATTATATCAAAGTCCTCAAATCCTGGATGCTACAATCTCCCCAAACTTAGACTCTTGATGTCCTTGACAAGGCTCAAATGTATGGCCTCATAATATTTCTCATTTCATTGGAGACTCAAAATGGTCCATGAACACTGATCTCTCAATCACAAATACCATCGCAAGGGTGGCTACATCACCATGGACAACCCTTTCCAACATCCCTATACCACAAGACTCAAGATTAAAATGCCTTACGCCCATGTGGGCCCCACCTACTAGATGTGTTATCGACCTGATACTATTTGTAATGCCCAAGGGTCTAGTAAAGTTTCAGGAATGAGGCCTTAACTATGCCCTTTTTCCTCACTCACTCACAATTTGAGACCAACTTAATGATTGGTCACCCATCCTAGTATTACTGCAAGATGAGCACACCTAACTTTGGAGGTAGTAGTGATGGGATCCTTGATAAGGAGATGGATCTTGTTGATATGATAGTACAATCGTTCCTTTTAAGATCATTTTATCCAAGGATTCAAATCTTGCGACATTACAGTTATTGAGCAACCCAAAACTCAAATATGCTATGATCATGTTAACCAAGGAGATGTTAATGATATAAGGAAGAAGGAAATCAGTGATATTGTGATTGAGATAGATGGATATGATCCCACCAAACCTCATGTTAATTTTGTGATACTGTGTATTTTATCCTATACTCCATTTTTAGGTTCTACAATCCCTAGTGTTCCACTATGATTCCAAGAATTCCTCATGTCATGTATCAAGATAACCATGAAGATCTGAGTAAATCAAGTGTAAGTGAACTCCACTTCAATATGCATTGGTAGAACCCCCCATTGTCAAGAGGAGGCTAGAATGTAATGTTGACATCCTAAAGATCTTCTGGTAGGTGAAAGTGAATATCTCTTTAATGAATTCTATCAAGAAGATTTCATCTTATGCCAAACATGTTAGGTTTTACGGGAGGCAGAGAAGCAGTGGAAACAAAAATTTTCTCCCCAAAACCCAAAACAAAAGGAATCGCGTCAATGTCTACACAATAGGAAAGATGGTTTGAGTTTCATACCTTGTCCCGAGGCTTTCTCGGCGACAGTACCTCGCACCTTGCACGGTCTTCACCTCTGGTCTTGGACAGTGTCTGTGCATCTCCTGGTCACACCGGGACTGAAGACTCCTGGTCTCACTGGGATTTTCGGGATTGATAGTTGTCCTCCGAGTGATAGAGGTCTCCCGCCTCTGCAATCGTCCACACGGACTGCATGGAACTCCGATCTCCTTGTCCCATAAGGAATCGGAAGGATTTGTACCCTCCTGTCGGTGTACTAGTCGCCAACACACTCTCCTGCCACCAGTCGCTTTCTGTAGTTGTCTTTCCCTTGTCGTGCCTCCCTTGTCGGGTAGCACTTGCTCGGGCTCTCTCGGTTACCAAAACCAGAGAGAACGAAAACTTTGCAGAGCAACTGGTTTGCACTGAGTTGTTCTTTGAGAAGCCCCCAATACCCCTATATATAGGAGGGTCATGGGATATGATTCTCTATCCTAGGAAATATGGGACTAAAGCAGGAGTAGAAGGGTCCGAGATTTTCTACAAAAAAACAACCAACTTGCAACCTGACCGATCGTTTCACAACTGAAACGGTCGGTTGGGGATATGAGCCGGTCGGTTGACACCTCAACTGATTGGTTGGGACCCATGAATCGGTCGGTTCACTTCTAAACCGGACGGCTCGTGGTCCTGATTAGTTCCCAATTGACTTTTCTTCTTTTGTTTCTGGTACCGAATACCAATCCTTTTTCCAATCAAATTGGGCAAGTGAAATGAAAAGAAATTTCTCACCAATCCTACTTTCCCAACTTGATCGGTTGCATCATTTGAACCGATCATTTCAACACTTGAAGCAATTGTTTAACCATGACCTTGAGCCAATCGACTCACCACCTGAGCTGATCAGTTCACCAAGATGAGCTGATCCATTCATCACATGAGCCGATCTGTTGGGAGTGCAGATTGTGCAGAATCGGTCAATTGCGGTTTCAATCAATCTGATACTCTAATCAATCAGTCCAATACCTTGAACACTATGATATTGAGATATCAATTAATTGAGTGTTTAATTGAACTACAAAACCCCTTTAGTAATCAATCTAAATATTGTTTGTGGACAAACTCCTTTTCTAGGTTAAATCCTATGTGTGTGACCCTGCAGGTCCATTTCACGTTGGCAGTGAAAGTCCATAACACTTATGACTTCATAAGAAAAGAGTGGTGCCTAGTCACACATTAGTGCTACCCAAGTGAAATAGAAAGTTGGAGAAAAACTTTCAATCCTACAATCTGTGAATGGTGTTACAGTGAATGTATAATTCCTTTGTCACTGATATCCTGAATGAACTCGAGGCATGGAACAATCATCCTGTCAATGTTAATTCATTTCCTTAATATCAGAGCAGACTGGGTGAGATGTGTGTGACATCAATATCACATATTGATTCACACGTGCATGCACATGCCTTTCTCAATCCTACTAATCTAGTGGCCATGGACATCAAACTCCCTTAAGAGGGACAAATCCCATATCTATCACTCACCCCTCAAAAGCCCCATGTGTCAAAGCCACCCAATCAAATACTTTATAACAACACATGTTTCAGGACTGTGTTTGATGATGTCAAAGTGTACCCAATGACATGTGTTGAGTGTAGTGATTTTAGGTCTAAGAATCACACTCACCACCATCACTGTGAGAGCTGACTGTGACTACCAAGTCATGGTTCCATGTGTGACTGTCACGGTGGGTTTGTCCGGTACCTTGTTCTCTAACAAGTACCTATGTGCTTGGTTTGATATCAATATATCATGACTAATGAGATTCTGTCATCAACCAACACACAATCTGGTCTTCAGTGTTATTGATGTCTATGGTTATTTCCACAATAACAACCGACTAGGGACTAAACAAGAATGTATACTCTTAACATCCATATGATCTCATCGTTTAGGTCCTGAACCTAAAAGCATACGTCATTGAGTAAAACAATTCTTTAGACATCTATCATGTTACACCATCATCTCAGAAACAGTTTAAACATATAGATCGGAAATTACCTTTATTATTATTCACATAAGTTACAAAGTATCCCATTACAATCATCATATGACTTGCGCTATGGGCATACATACCAACAGACTCCCACTTCCACTTAGAGACAGTCACCAAGGAACCTTAGTCCTTGTGACCTAGCATGAACATCATGCTTCTGCTGAGAAAGGGCCTTAGTCAGTGGATCAACTATGTTGTCTTCAGTTGGTACTTTGAAAATCTTCAAATCTCCTCAATGTACGTTCTCTTGTATGAGACGGAAGCGCCGCAGTATGTTCTTGGACCGCTGATGTGATCTGGGTTCCTTAGCTTGTGCAATAGCTCCATTATTGTCACAATAAAGCTCAATTGCATCACAACTACTGGGAAATACACCAAGTTTAGAAATGAACTTCCTGATCCACACAACCTCCTTTATTGCATGTGAAGCAGCAATATACTCAACTTCTTTAGTAGAATTGGCAACTGTTTCTTGCTAGGAACTCTTCCAGCTCACAACTCCATTATTAAGGAAAAATACAAATCCTGACTGTGATCTGTAATCATCTTTATCGATTTGGAAGCTTGCATCGATGTAACCCTTTACAACCAACTCTTCCTCGCTGTCGTAAACAAGAAATTGATCCTTAGTCCTTTGCAAGTACTTGAGGATGTTCTTTACGACTGTCTAGTGAGCATCCCTGGGATCTGACTGGTACCTGCTCGTCATGCTTGGAGCATACGAGACATCTAGGTATGTACACAACATAGCATACATGATGGATCCGATGGCTGATGCATATGGGATCCCATTCATACGCTCCCTCTCTTCACAAGATTGGGGACATTGAGCTCTAGAGACGGTGACTCCATGTAGAATGGGGATGTTGCCTCTCTTTGAGTTCTCCACGCTGAACCACTTCATCACTTTATCAATGTACGTGCTCTGACTTAGTCCGAGAAGCCTTCTAGATCTATCTCTATAGATCTGAATTCCTAGAATGTAGGATGCTTCTCCTAAGTCCTTCATTGAGAAAGTATTCCCAAGCCAAGTCTTTACCTTCTCTAAAGCTAAGACATCATTCCCCATCAAAAGTATGTCATACACATACAATATGAGGAATGTGGTTGAGCTCCCACTAACCTTCTTGTACACACAAGACTGCCTCATCAAATCGAAGATTCCAACTCTGAGATGCTTGCTTCAATCCATAGATTGACCTTTGCAACTTACAGACTTTATTGACATTCTTTGGATCTACAAATCCTTTAGGCTGTTTCATGTACACATCCTCATTTATATTCTCGTTAAGGAATTAACATCCATCTACCAAATCTCATAGTCATAATAAGATGCAATAGCAAGCATGATCCTGATGGACTTAATCATGGCAACTGGAGAAAAGGTTTCGTCATAGTCAAGACCTTGAACTTGTCGAAATCCCTTTGCAACCAATCTTCCTTTATAAGTTTGCACATTGCCATCCATGTCGGTCTTTTTCTTAAAGACCCACTTGCACCCTATGGGGTTTACCCCTTCGGGTGGTTCCACCAAAGTCCATACTTTGTTGGAGTACATGGATTCCATCTCGGATCTCATGGCTTCAAGCCATTTCTTAGAATCTGGTCCGTCCATAGCCTATACGTAGGTAGTTGGATCATCATCTATGATCAACTCACCACCTTCCTGAGTCACAAGGTATCCAAACATCTCAGGTTCAAGGCGGGTCCTACTAGATCTACGAGGTCCTTGTATTACTTGAGGAGACTGAGATTCCACAACACCTTGTGAATCTCCATTTTCCTCTTATACATCTACCAGTTCTATGTTTTCTTGTTGGGCTTGAACCTCTTCAAGCTCTATTTTCCTCCCACTACTTCCTTTGGAAATAAATTCCTTCTCTAGGAACACAGCTGTCCTGGCAACAATCACTTTGTTGTCAGTAGGGTGGTATAGAAAATATCCCCTCGTTTCCTTGGGGTATCCAACAAAATAACATTTATCGGATTTGGGTCCAAGCTTATCAGGAAACATTTTCCTAACATAAGCCTCACAACCCCAAATCTTCAGAAAAGACAAATTGGGACGCTTCCCAGTCCATATCTCATATGGTGTCTTTTGAACCGACTTAGATGGTACTCGGTTAAGTGTAAACGTGGCGGTTTCAAGAGCATGACCCCAGAAAGAAATCGGAAGATTAACAAAACTCATCATCGATCGCACCATATCTAACAATGTGTGATTCCTTCTTTCAGACACACCATTATGTTGTGGTGTTCCAGGCGGAGTCCATTGTGATACAATACCACGGGCTCACAGAAGGTCCTCAAACTCCTGGCTTAAGTATTCTCCACCTCGATTGGATCAAAGTGCCTTAATACTTTTACCAAGTTGGTTCTGTACTTCATTCATGAAATCCTTGAACCTTTCAAGGGTTTCTGACTTATGCTTCATCAGGTACACATAGCCATACCTACTGAAATCATCAGTGAAGGTAATGAAGTATTGACACCCATTTCTGGCATAAGTACTAAAAGGCCCACATACATCAGTATGTATGAGTCCTAATAGATCACTAGCTCTCTCACCCATACCTGAAAAGGGAGTTTTGGTCATCTTGCCCAACAAACAAGATTCACATGTCTCTATTGATTCATAATCAAAAGAGTCTAGATAACCATCTTTATGGAGTCTAGAAATGTATTTCTCATTTATGTGCCCTAGACGACAATGCCAAAGACACGTTTCATTTGAGTTGTTAAGTTTTTGCCTTTTGGTGTTTATGTTGTATACACTTGTCTCCAAATCTATCAAGTATAGACCATAAGACATTGGGGCACTGCCATAAAAGATCCCCTCTTTAGAAATGGAACATTTTCCATTCTTAATAAGAAATTCAAATCCATCTTTGTCCAAACAAGAGACGGAAATGATATTCCTATTTATGGCAGGTACATAATAGCAGTTCTTTAACTCTATTATTAGCCCACTTGGTAGAGTTAACTCATAGGTTCCTACAGCACTGGAGGAAACTCTTGGCCCTTTGGCAACACGTAGTTCAACCTCGCCTTTCCCCAAAGGCCTACTTCTCTTAAGATCCTTCACATTTGAACAAATGTAAGATCCACATCCGGTATCAAGTACCCATGACGAAGAAGTAGTAAAGTTTATCTCTATCACGTATACACCAGAAGTAGAGATCTCTATCTCTGACTTCTTCTTCCATCGTTCTTCCATCCTCTCCATGTAGAAGAAATTGGTTTGGAAAGAGAACCCTTCTCTCCCTTACCTATCATTCCATTGATCTCTATCAATGAACTTTCTTTCTTCTTCACCAACGTTTAAGCATACATAGAGTGGATTCAAAGTCTTCTGGTATATCTGGATTGTGTAGAACATTTCTCGCAGTCCTCAACCAATTATGGAATTCATTCTCAATTAATTTGCCCATTTTAAAAGATAATTCCTTTGCCATTCTACAAGAGAAAATTGCATTTTGTCAAAACTTCTTTTGATTTGATTTGAATAAAATTTGACGATAGTTAATTAGGCCTTTAATTAATTACTGCTCCCACTATTTTGAATCAAATTGATAGCCCTCACCATCAATTCGGAAGATTGCAGCGCACAATCTTCTAGTAGGTCAAGATCCTGAAATCCTCTGAGCCAGGGACCAGCTTGGGCTGTCACCCACAACTCAGATCTTCCAGCTAGGCAACTCTTGCCAATTGCATCATATGCAACTCTTGGAAGATGTCATATGCAACTCCTTGCCATGATCATCTCCATGCCTCAAGGTGCTAGATCCTATCTAGGTCACCTTGTTAAGTTTGACCCAAAGCCAACACGATGAACATGCACCCTGCTTGGGCAGACCCACACATTCATCCTTCACGGTTCCACGAGATAGACGGTGCACCACGCTTGGGCGTGCCCACACTTGGTCGATCAACCTTTTCACGTGTGTCACATTTGGAAGGCATCTAAAACTTAATATTTAATGAGGGATTTGGTTTTTATATACATATACATATCCAATCACCACAATATATAGTACGTATCATATACATGCTATATCCCATAGAAAACATGCAAAACGATAAAAGCAATGATTATGGCCATCCTATTGTGATTCCTCAAGCCAAGTGGAATCAAAGTCATCTAGGTCTACATCACATGAAACCTGTACAAGATGAATCTGTGCCTGCCTTTCTGGGTTTGATCAGTTCATCTCCATGACTGATCGACTCGCCATCAAGTTGGTCATTCAAGTGCCACTAGCCGATTGATTGGTGCCTCCAGCTGATCGGTTCACCGGTCGTCGTGCATCTCCTCAGGTCACCTCCCTCGCTCCTCGAATCGGTCGTCTGGAACACCAACCGATCGGTTCCCGCCTTGAACCGATCGTCTCAGGTTGTCTGCCGTTCTTTGACATAACAAGAATTAAAATCTATCCTATTTACAATTGAATTTGTGAAACCCCGAGTTACATTCAGGGCGAGCAAAGGTAGGAAAAGAAATCTCAAATTGTTTCGAGTTACATCAGGAATGAGAGAAAGGGAATCAGTGCACATACTGAGATGCAAGAAACCACATACAACCACACACACATATAGGGGTTATAGGCCATAACCATGCTACACATCCACCACAAAACTCGTTTAAGGGCGACACATATCGAGTGCATTAATATTACACATCATATATGTATATTTGGGATTTGTGGATTGGACATGCATAAAGCCAATTTTATTTGCATCGTATGCAATAAATAAAGGCGACAAACCAAAATCGATCATATCGATAATCCGAAAATATAGAGCAGTTGACGTGGCTCTGATACCACTGTTGGGTTTTACGGGAGGCAGAGAAGCAGCGGAAACAAAACTTTTCTCCCCAAAACCTAGAAAAAAAGGAATCGCGTCAACATCAATATAATAGGAAAGATGGTTTGGGATTCATACCTTGTCCCGAGGCTTGCTCGACGACAGTACCTCAAGCCTTGCGCGGTCTTCACCTCCAGTCTTGGATGGTGTTTGTGCAGCTCCTGGTCGCACCAGGACTGAAGACTCCTAGTCTCACCGGGACTGTCAGGATTGATAGTTGTCCTCCGAGTGACAGAAGTCTCCCGCCTCTGGAGTCGTCCACACAGACTACCTGGAACTACGATCTCCTTGTCCCACAAGGAATCAGAAGGAGTCGTACCCTCCTATCGGTGTACTAGTCGCCAACATACTCTTCTGCTACCAGTCGCTTTCTGTAGTTGTCTTTCCCTTGCTGTGCCTCCCTTATCGGGTAGCACTTGCTTGGGCTCTCTCGATTACCAAAACCAGAGAGAAAGACAACTTTACAGAGCAACTGGTTTGCAACTGAGTTGCTCTTTGAGAAGCCCCCAATACCCCTATATATAAGAGGGTCATGGGACAGGGTTCTCTATCCCGGGCAATATGGGACTAAAGCAGGAGTAGAAGGGTCCGAGATTTTCCACAAAAAAACAACCAATTCGCAACCTGAACCAATCGTTTCACAACTGAAATGGTCGGTTGGGGATCTGAGCCGGTCGGTTGACACCTCAACCGATCGATTGGGACCCATGAACCGGTCGGTTCACTTCTGAACCGGTCGACTCGTGGTCCTGATTAGTTCCCGATTGACTTTTCTTCTTTTGTTTCTAATTGGTACCGAATACCAATCCTTGTTCCAATCAAATTGGGAAAGTGAAACAAAAAGAAATTTCTCACCAATCCTACTTTCCCAACTTGCTCGGTTGCATCAGTTGAACCGATCATTTCAACACTTGAAGCAATCATTTCACCCTGACCTTGAGCCAATCGACTCACCACCTGAGCCGATCGGTTCACCCAGCTGAGCCGATCGGTTCATCACATGAGCTTATCAGTTGGAAGTGCAGATTGTACAGAATCAGTCAATCACAGTTTCAATCAATCTGATACTCTAATCAATCAGTCCAACACCTTGAACACTATGATATTGAGCTATCAATTAATTGAGTGTTTAATTGAACTACTAATCTCCTTTAGTAATCAATCTAAACATTGTTTGTGGACAAACTTCTTTTCTAGGTTAAATCCTAGGTGTGTGGCCCTGCAGGTCCATTTCACGTTGGCAGTGAAAGTCCATAACACTTATGACTTCACAAGCAAAGAGTGGTGCCTAGTCACACATCAGTGCTACCCAAATGAAATATAAAGTTGGAGAACAACTTTCAATCCTACAATTCGTGAATGGTGTTACAGTGAATGTATAATTCCTTTGTCACTGATATCTTGAATGAACTCAAGGCATGGAACAGTCATCCTATCAACGTTCATTCATTTCCTTTATCTCAGAGCAGACTGGGTTATATGTGTGTGACATCAATATCACATATTGATTCACACGTGCATGCGCATGCCTTTCTCATCAATTGGCCATGGACATCAAACTCCCTTAGGAGGTACAAATCCCATATCTATCACTCACCCCTTAAAAGCCCCATGTGTCAAAGCCACCCAATCATCACCTTTATAACAACTCATGATTCAAGACTACGTTTGATGATGTCAAAGTGTACCCAACGACATGTGTTGAGTGTAGTCATTTTAGGTCTAAGAATCACACTCACTACCATCACTGTGATAGCTAACTGTGACTACCAAGTCATGGTTCCATGTGTCACTCTCACGGTGGGTCTGTCCAGTACCTTGTTCTCTAACAAGTACTTATGTGCTTGGTTTGATATCACTATATCATGACTAATGAGATTCTGTCATCAACCATCACACAATCTAGTCTTCAATGTTATTGATGTCTATGGTTATTTCCACAACAACAAATGACAAGGGACTAAACAAGAATGTATACTCTTAACATCCGTATGATCTCATCGATTAGGTCCTGAACCTAAAAGCATACGTCATTGAGCAAAAAAATTCTTTAGACATCTATCATGTTACACCATCATCTCAGAAATAGTTTAAACATATAGATCGGAAATTGCCTTTATTATTATTCAAATCAGTTACAAAGTATCCCATTACAATCATCATATGACTTGCTCTATGGTCATACATACCAACAAAATACCTCAAGGTTATGTGTGCTTTCAAGAGAAAATAAATGGGGAGGATGCTTAAGAAAATCAATTTGACAGTACAAGTTTCCTCCAATCTACAACATGCACTCTCTATTAAAAGGAAATATCCATGAGCCCATCTAATACCTATATGTATTAGTGGGAATTTCTTACACCAATACCTCCATTATTTGGGATCTAGTGTGAAATTGATGCTATATATTTCAATGTGGGGATAGAGTTATGCAAGGTGAAACCAGCCAATTGTACTCGCCAATTGGTAGAATGTTCTATCAAAGTGCCTAGAGGAAGGGTAGATGATATTTTAGTGGTGATAGGAAAATAAAAAGGAACAAATATTACTACTGGATTTTATTGTTCTTGACATGGAACCAGAGAACATATTGATTCCCATCATCTTGGGAAGACAATACTTATCCACAGTGGATACTAAAATACATGTCAGTAGTGGCATGATGATAATCTCTATCATGGACATGAAGATAAAGATCAATATGTTCATGACTCCTGGTGCGCCAATCCTCATCCTGAGGTTTACACACCCAAATCATTTGAATTTTGATTAGGTGCATGCCACAAAGGATTGAAAACACAACATGGTGTTTCGATATTTATAAAGACATAATAGGATCACTCACATAAACTAACACACTTCATCCACAAGAGCATAGGGTCATGTTATAGTATATGAAAGTGGAAAGTTAGAAGTCAATCCCGAGGGAGAGATAGGCACTAGAGATAAGTTAGTTTTGTCTAGGTTTCTACTATGGATTCTAGGGTTGAAAGGTTTGAAGGTTGACTTTGTTTGATTTCACTAAGGGTTGAATAAAAAATTAAAGAAGAACAAGAGTCAAAACCTAAGTTACCCTAGACAATTAGTTCTAATCACCAAGCAATGACAAGCTAAGCAAAAAGGGAAGCAAATTGCATTAAGACAAGCAAGAAGAGATGTACACTACACTAGACTAGCAATTAAGAATAAAGGATGACTAAAGACCTAAACTATAAAGAACAAGGAAATGAACTAATTAAGCAAGTAAAGACTAGCTAAGACAAAAGGTAAATTAGGGTTTTATCACAATTAAGGGATGTATGGGCTATTTGGGGATTTACTTATCAATTAGGTTGGGGTGATAACATGTAAACATTATTATTTTATTTATAGTACCAACCCAAACAAAAAGCTATATGCTAATGAATCACCCTAAATTACTAACTGAACATGTATAGGATAGGGTGTTTATAGGGGAAGTAGTCCCTATCACTTCCTACCTACTCTTTCAAGGCTCATTTGGATTAGGGTTTAGGTGGAATTCAATTAGGATCTTGGTCAATCCTAGGTTTCTAAGATAGAAACTCTTAGGGTATTTAGGGGATGTGGGTAGTAATGGTAGGTGGAAATGAGGCTTTAGACCTCACAACACCTACATTGTATCGTTGAGAAGCCACCAAGCTAATTACACTAATTGCTTCTATACCAAACACTTAGATATCTCACTTAGGTGTATAATAATTGATTAGTATGTAGGAATGTAAATAGCTAACCATGGATCCAGTAATTGGACCTAGGAGAAATTCCCAAAAAGAACAACATATAAGAATTTTCCTAGAATCCAAGGTGAATTCAAGAACAAAACAGAAAGAAATTTATGGGAAATTAGATGGTAAAAGAACATAGTAATTAGAAAATGAAATTACAATGTTTCCATATCACTATCCCCCTAATATGGTATCAAAGTAACATTTTGACTCCAAACAACTCACCTAAGGGGCCTAGCTACCCATAAAAAAGAAAATACAAAAATGGAGAAGAAAGAGGTAGAAGTAGACACACAACGACTGCTCTCTCACCCTAGTAATACTAGGGTTTCTTCCTTCGGAGATGGTTGGCTAGGGGGAGGGGGATTTGACCGCCGTAGAGCGGTGTCCCATTCCCCCTCAACCTCTTCTCACCCGTCTTCAGTAAGGTCTCTTCTTCGGGAGGCGCACAAGCGTGTTGTCTTTGGAGAGAGCAGTCTTCTTCCTTCCTATCGTGGAGTCCGGCTGCGCCGAGTTTCCTACCTCTTTTCTCTTTTACTTGCTTTCTATTTAGACTAGGTTGGTCTCTTATTTTATCTCTCTCACTGTTAATCTGCGCTTCTGTCTCTTCTCGTAGTAGATTTCTCTTTCTCGGTCAATTTTGTTGTGGTGTTGTATGGCAGCAAGTGTGGGGACAATATCCTTTTGGAACACCGATCTGGCACAGATATTCTACCACATAAACATACTCAGGTTGAAGGTATTCCTCATAGAAAGCAGCATTAGCCAGCGAAGGAGAAGAGGGATCTATACATCATTGTTCTTATCAAATTCCGATATGAGTTTTTGTGGTGGTTTGTATGTATTCTTGATCTTTGTGTGGTCCTTTAGTTTATTTTTCTCCTCATGTAGATGTTGTATGGCTCCTCCATAATGAAATTTGACTGTTTAACTTAAAAAAAAGGTAGAAGTAGACATAGAGCTCGATGTAGATGAAGAAATCTTCATCAAAAGCAGCTGCAAGGACGTGCTCCTCCCTCCTTCAAGGTGGAATGCATGGAATGGTAGTGGATATTGGTCAAAACCCTAGAAAAGTAGGATTATAGTGCTGAAAATGGTGAAAAAGAGGTGAAATGATGTAGGGAAGTAACAAAATGGCTAAGGTATAGAATGGGAGAGCTAATAAGGGGTATAAGGTAGTTAGCCTCAAGCTCCAGTAGGTGGTAGGGAGGCACTAGGTCAAGAGTGGGGGGTTGAATGGGTAATGTAATGTAAAATTTGGGTAGGTTTTCTCGTAGCACAGCTGTGCTGGATTGCTCGACCTTGGTAGGTAGTGTGTAGAATGACCATGGTGGGTGGAAATTTGGAGGTGAAAATGGAAAGATGATAGCTTGATTTGGGATTTTGGAAGGTTGGTGGCATGTCCGTGGTGTCTATGTCGCTACATGGTTGTGGTGGATCACACAACCATGGTGAATGAGGAAATTGCTGGCCGTTCTGTCCAAAATGGGTGTGGTAGGGTTTGGCACCACAATTGTCCTGAGCTTTTTTTTCAATTCTTGAATTGGACACTCTCTTTGATTTTTAACTTGGCCAGCATGATTGTTCCTTGGTACCTGAATCGTGTTAGGGTCTTCAGTTGCACTTTGCACTTGAACTTTGGATTTCAATGGACTTCTTTGTTTCACTTGAGACTTCTCCATTAGGGTAGGATGGGGAATCTCTTAAACCTTCCTTGGACCCTCTCCAATTGTGGAGGAACCCTAGCATCACTCTCCTTCTCTCATGTCCATCCAAGCATGCTCCATGTACCTAAAAAACATGAAAAGAATGTCCACAAGTACCTATCATAGAAATATGCATATTGAGGGAAATAACATGTAATCTAATAGCTTTAGATGTGATTGAAGTGCAATAAAGCACAAGATGAAGCTACAAAATAGGAATGCATCACCACCCCAAATTTAAAATGTACTTGTCCTCACGTATGCTCCAACTCAATCTCTCTTCAGTTATATAATAAATAAGAAATGAAAAATGCATTGCAACAAATTTTTATTGACTAAATGGGCTCAATGATGACTAAGTACAAGTATTCCACCTATATCCTCTCCTATTTCACAAACCAATCATTATTATAGAAACGAGCATACACACTTTACATATAGATCATAGAATACACAATTAATCTATATGGGTGTCATATAACTCTAGGTAAACTATTTCATGGTAGTGACAAATAAAATGACTAGGGATGTTGTTTTGCCTTCACACATTCAATCTCATGTAACAATCCACACTATATGACCAATGTGGTTGTGAAAAGGGGTAAAATGAGCTAGGTTTGATGTTTCCTAGATCAATGGGCATGCAAACAGAAGAAAGGATTGTGGTAAGGGGTTGGAGTGCTAATACTCAGGATCACTTATCTTTTTCTTATTTAGATGTATTCCATAGGAGTAACTTTTGGTTTAATTGTACATATTCTTTTCCTTTTTTTTTCTTTTCCCTTGGTGTTGATAGGGCACAAGGTGGTAAGAGTTAAGCACGAAAACATAGATATGAACACCCCAAACTTTTAAAGGTGGCGAAGGATGAATATGTGCTCTTTGGAATCCTTTCATGAGGTGGATATATAAGAAGTGTGAAAGAAAATTGAGTCAAAGAGGGGTCACTAGTGTGGGTTTCAACAATAGATCTCCTGCATGAAGGCTGCTCCAACAATTTCATCAAACCATGACATACCGCATGAATGAGCAATATGGAAACCACATTTTTGATGATATTATACAAAACATAATCATTTGCAGCTTGATTAAATCACAATTCAACTAATCAATTCCCAAGAACGAGAGAGGTGATTCACATGTAAAAAGTCAAGAAATGAGATCATTTAACAATAGATCATGTTAATGTAGCATGCATTTATCAGACATCAAAATTTTCAATTCAACAAGTGAAGATTAGGTCAAAATATGCTTTCAGATAAGAAATTCTAAATCTAGGAAAAATTGGCCAAAATACTGCCAAATTTCCTTCAATCGCATCTGAGACTTCCTTGTGAAATAAAAAGAGAGAAACAAGAAAATCCTAGACACAAGCATGCAAAATTTATGAAAATCTACACGATATGTAATGCATGAAAAGAATAGATTTTTTTTAAAAACATCATGCAAGAAAATGAACTACATGGTATGCATGTAGTGAAAGAAAATAGAAATCTAGCCTAGATAGTGAAGTTATGAAAATAAAAGCAAATGGCAAGATGAAATGAAAAATTAATGAAAAGAAGGTCATACCACCCTACCACCGCAAACGTTTGTGTCATGCTATCCTCAACAAGACACTATAGTCTATGAGTTATATGGTAGACAATCATTATTTCTGTGGTGGCTCAGGTGGTGCTGCTCCTAGTGGTGGGGGGTAATGGTAGTCAATGCCCCAATAGTCTACATATGGAGGTAGGCCAGTCTCCTAATATCCATACAGTGCTCCCCACTAGTCTTCTCTCCATTAGGGATTCCTCTACACCTACTCGTGTTAAAAGAAAGACATGTGGTTTTTTAGATGGTACAATTGTTGATGATCCAACCACAATGCATCTGGTGTCCTCTAAAAACTCAACTATGTCCTTAGGTTGCCCTCCAGTTGTGCCTGTATAGAAGTCACGTCATAGGCATTCACGATGGGTTGATGCAACACTGTCGACTTTGTTTCTCATCTCAACACCCTATGGGCCTCTCTCTCCTCCATTTATCTCCTCTTCTTTATTTCCTGTGACTCTTTCAATCCTTGAAGAAACTCTATGGTTTGTTATTGACATACATCACTAGGGTTCTCCTCTTCTCACCTCATCAAAATATCCAAGATTTCTAGAGATGGACCACACCCCTCTAGGAGATGTGTAGCATGGTAAGGTAGCTCTAGTGATACTCCTACATAAGGAGCGTTGGCCTAGTAAATGATGTTCTAGTCAAACACTGAAATCATAGACGAAAATTCACATAGTGCATGTTCACAAGTTTCCCTCCATATGCCATGGTATATCTAGATTCATCATGACAATATAAGGTAATGGAATCACAATTGCTGCCATAATAATAGAGTTCTTTCTCTTAGATGAGACTAGCTGCATGTGATCAATAATCAGTGCCCCCAAATTTACATGCTTTCTTTGTATGATCCATCCCAACACAAAAAGATCTTTCTTAGTATAGATACCCCAGGTTCTCATAACGGGCAAAGATTGTGTTTGCTGAGACCTTCTGAATATATCTAAAAATGGGGTTATGAATCAAGTTTGTCTTTGATTTAACCACTACAAAGATTCTATGCTGATGTGGCAATTATCGCACTAACAAATTCACTTCTGGTTAAAATCCCCGAGCTTTTACCAAAACCTCATGCAACAATACCACCCACAAGTGGATGGGTCTTATCATAGTATAGTTAAGGATCGAATCCCAAGAGACAATGTTTTTAAGAATCTTTGTTAATCGAATCTAGCTCAAGACTAATATTTAAAATGACTGATTTGGTTGAGGTTAATTAAACTAAATGCAAGAAAGTAAAAAAGAAAAATTAAAGTTTGTTCTAGATTAATGATATGGAATCGCTGGGATGGTATCGGATTTCACCACCACTGCACATGCAAACACATCCAAACACATAACATCCAGGCAGGCATCTAACTATCCAAATGGAATTGTTGCGAACCATCCCGGAGGGATGTTTAGGCCCGCGTAAGCATCCCCTTAGGCATCAGATTTCTCTTCGCCATTCGGATCATGCACTTACGGTTCCAAAGATACAACATCCAACTAAGGATAAGACCCTCCCGGAGGGATGCTTAGACCATAGAAGCGTCACCATAGGCTAGATGGCTCGTCCCCTCACATATCATACACTTACGACCTCAAGGAACCCCATTCTATTTCTAGTCTAGGAGTCAATCATGCGAATCAACATACATGTAGGCGATTAGTCTGCAAGCAAACATCAACGATTAAAAAGAAGATACAACATACAACTAAGGTTTTGGTCCTCACTGAGGGATATTTAGACCACAGAAGAATCACTGTAGGCTAGATGGCTCGTCCCCTCACAGATCATACACTTACGACCGCAAGGATCCCTATCAGATTTCTCGTCAAGAAGTCTACCTCATTAATTGACATTCTATACTACAAAGAGAAGAACAAGATGAAAGCAAGCAGATAATAAACTACAAGCATATCAATTAGCAAAGAAATGAAAGGTTATATACATTGGCTTGAGATGTTAAATGAAAAGACATGGTTGCATGGGCAGCGGGGATAGTCCCCGCACCCCAGTGAAAAGGAACTACTCGTTCATGATGCAAGAAACAAGAAGAATAAGAAAGTGAGAGGAATATGCCATGAGCATGATGTAGAAGGTGGTCGCAGATCAGTGAAGATGATGCGGTCTCCTACGTCGTGTCGGAGCAGATCTGGATGAAGAACGAGGGATGCCAAGACAGGTCGGGTAGTCTTTCTCACTCCTCCTTCCTTCTCTTCTCAGTCTCCTGGGGTTGCAGTAGGAACGATAGGTGAAGTGATAGTAGTAGGGTTAGACCAGCGTACAAGAAGCCTGTCGGCCTCCCGGAATTGATGCCAAAATGAGTACCCTCAGGGTCCTATTTATAGGCTCGGATGGGATGATCACGTTTTTGTTGTGACCTTCTAAACCAAATGGTCTTGGAGATATTTTGCTTCAAACGATTTAATAACAAGTTGACCAAATTGTTTGGTGTTTATTAGACCAAACGGTCTTGCTTTACATCCTCAAAATGGTTTGTTGTATATGTGCTATTTTATCAAACGGTTTGGCTTTGTGCTACTTTTTTCATACGGTCTTCACATTTCATTTTAGCAAACGGTCTTCACATGATCTTGTCCAAACAGTTTCATGTAGGTTGCTTTGGCAAACGGTTTGATTTGCTACCACTTTATCAAACGGTCTTCAATGATCTACTTTATCAAATGGTTTTGGTATTGTGTTGCTTTTCCATTCATTTTGGTATCAAGTTCCCAAATGGTTTGGCATGTACGTGCCTTTTTCATTCGGTTTGCATTGCAAGGTTCCAAATGGTTTGGCATGCAATTGGCTCAAACGGTTTGGTGTGCTTGTTTGCTAAAGTTGCTTTACGTGGCAACCAAACGGTCTCTGGAGGATGCTTTATCAAATGGTCTTGCGTAATCCACTTTTGCAAATGGTCTTCACGTGAAAGCTTTCAACCGGTCTTGATGCATGCATGTTATTCAAACGGTTTCATGCAAGCCTTCATTTGATCTTCATTTGCATTTTGCTCAAATGATCTTCACACGAGTTGCTCTTCCGATTTCCATCAAATGGTTTGGAGTGCTGCCAAACCGTCTTGCGATGCTGGGCTTCAAACAGTGTGCACCTCTGTACGCCAAACGGTCTTTAGCGCTGCTCGATCTTACTGCTGGCTACAAATGGTCTTGCGACCCTTTTAGTTCTATCGGTCTCGTGGTCAGCCTAAATCCAAATGGTCTTCATCGTTTGGTCGTTCAAACGGTCTGAGACCCAGGTTTGATCCAAATGGTTTTAGGGTGTGGTGGTCCATTCGGTCTTGAGACCGAATGGATGCAACCGATTGGTCAAAACCGAATGGTCAAAGACCGATTGTTCAGATTGTTTGGTGAGAATGAATGGTTGAAACTGAATGGCCATCACTAAGGATGAGAGAGGGTAGATTCAAGGGTGGGTCCTGCTCATTTGGAGTGCATGTGGATTGTAGTTGATTGAGATGAAGATCGAATGGTGGGACCATTTGGTCAAAATCAAGGGTGAGTGAAGGGTGGGTCCTAGCTGATTGTTCAACCTCATCAAAACCTGCATCAAATCAACATAAATTCAGTTAAAATCATGATAATTGGACCAATTAAGTAATTCTGCACCTTTTGATATGAAATTGAATGCATTGAGTCGACTTTGACCCAATAAGGTAATTGAATTCCATGATGAAAATGCATTCATCAAAATACCCCGAACTTAAACATTGCTCGTCCTCGAGTAACACAAAATCAGAAATGGTCGCCAAATGAATACTTTCAATTCGTGTGATTGCCTCATCTTCACATCACGATTGTTTTCTTTCTGCTCAATATATCAACCTCTTTAGACCACTAAACACATCTTACCGTATCCTCATTCCTGAGTTTGCTTTCCAATATCACTTTCTCCCCACTTTTTCCAACAATGAGCATGTATACGAGTTTTGTAAGAGTCCAGAGATACCCACAAAATGACAAGTGTGCATCTGATCTGACACTGGTGTTTTTCAGGGCATTGAAGGCTTTTATTATGCCTTTAGGTAGAAAAGGGAGTGAGGGTGGTATGAAAAAAAGAAATAAATCTCTCCTCTATTCAACTCGAGATTTTATTATTTTATTTGCAATTTCATTTATTGCATATTTTGTACGAATCTTTCCTCTATTTGACTCGAGATTGCATTTCTTTTTGTGTGTGATTTGGCATATTTTCTTGGTGGTACGCCCCTATTTATTTGCGAGGGGTGTGGAAGAAGCGGATATAGAGGGAAGCATCGTGCCACCCCGAACTTAAGGTTTAGCACTATTTTTGCTATTTTTTTTCTTTTTTATGGATGGAGGTGTTACAACCCAAATTTTTGGTGAGAAATGTAATTTATCATATTAAAGATATTGGAACAAATAATACAATTTGTTGCAAATAAATGGATTTCGTTTACAATATCCTTGATGTTTATGTTGTGGGCTTTATTGGCTATTGGGCCCATTAACAACGAAATTCAATTAATAAACGAATAATTGAGTTTTGAGGAAAGAAGGGTGTGGAAACATCTAGAAGGCAAAAGAACATAATCCATAGGTGGATTTTGTGTCACATGGGTTCCTTGGATTCCAAAGAGTCCAAAGTTTCAAGGAAAATGCAATAAAAAAAGAAAATATCAATTAAGTATTTCTTTATTAAGAAAGAAATTGAAAATATTGGTAAAATGTGGAAAACAAGTGAAAAGTGGTATAATTGAGTTATCCTTGGTGGGATTTCGTATACCAAGGATTCCTAATGATAAAAGGAATACTAGTGAGGAAAATAAAAGCGAAATAAAGAGAAATCTTCAAAAAGAGATATTTTAATGAGAAATATGTAAGATAAAAAGAAAAAGGATGAAAGATAAGGAAATAGGCTAAAGAAATATTCCTAAGATGGGATTTCGAGCCATTAATGTTCCTTGAGGTTCAAGGAACTCAAAATAATAATTTAATAGCAAAGGAAAGATAAAATAGGTGAAAAAAATATATAATTGAGAGATACCTTGCACTTAAAGAAAATGAACATTTTCATCGAGATAATGAGCCCAATTATGAAAGAGAGGTAGATTAAGTCATGATTGACTGTCCCTCCAAATTTGAGATTAATTGGATATTTGGTTTGGGAGTTATAACTTTTACAAGATTTCCTAAAGTAAATGGGTAATCTTCAAATTGTATTAAATGTCACGATTCCTAATATGGTTCCTTTTATATGGCGCACGTGCTTAGGGCCGTCAGATCTAGATCTGACCATGATGAGCTTGTCTTCCAGATCACGTCTGGTTAGGAAAGCAGGGACATAACCCTGAGTTTCCTTGATCGATTTCCTTATCAATGAGTGTGCAAACTCAGAAATATGCTAGATTTATTCGAGAGTTTCTTGTGGATAGTTCGATCCTAGGTTTCGCCTAGCTTGGGGGTCTCTAGATGAATCCCCTAAAACCTAAGACCCCGCCAGCTGTGTGCCATATCCACAAGCTATATATGGGGGTGGATTCCCTCGGTAAGATGATGAACAGATCTGCGAGATGATGTATGACCATCATGGCAAGTATCTTCTACCAATTTCATCTCTCGAGCCCTCCTGTATCTCAGACCTCCTTGGCTTGCCACTGGGAGAACCTCTGTTATGTCTCAGCAACTTCAGACATAGATGGAGAAATTTGGACTGCCGATGAGTTTAGTTGGGTCGGGCGGAGGTGGAGGACCAACTCCGAGCGAGGAAGGAGCCCTCCCGATGGAAGTCAACATCAGAGTTGACCTTCCATTGCTCTGTGTCGAGCAAGCATGGGAGGAAGACGAGCAAGGGAGAAAAGACTCCCCTACCCCGGAAGCAATAAGAAGGAAGCAAGGATAGAAGGGTAATCAACCAATTGTGCGGAAATAAAAGTAAGTCTCGCTTAGTAGAATGTCACTTTTTTATTGGCTTAAAAGTGTTTATCTTGCATAAATCACAACTAAAGATTGGTAGCCCTGATGAAAATAAGTTATACATGAAAATTGATTAGAAAAATGAGAGAAAGCTAATAAAAATATAATTGGAACTTGATATTTCTTGCAATTTAAAAAGTACACAAAGCTATCACTTTTGGTGTATTAAATTATGGTGAAACCCTAATTTGATATGGAACTCATAATTAATGACTCTTTTGGGTTAATTTGGTTTGGAACCCTAATTCTGAGAAATATTAACCTATTAAGAATAAAAGGGAGAGTTAAATTTGAAAAAGGAAGTTTCATGCTTGTTTTAGGGTTTATGCACATAATTATGTTTAGAAACCCTAATTTGATAAAATGAGGGTTTTCATGGGTTAAATATGAAAATATAATTATAGAAATGTGTTTTCATGATATAATACCCTCAAGTTGGTGATTAGGGTTTTCTAATGGACAAATGAGGAATTAATAGTAAATGGAATACACTTATGAATTAAATCATGATGAAGTATGAATTATCAATTCGAAGGAAACTAAAGGTGGTAAATGAGTCTAATGATCTTAAAATAACTTAAAATAGATAAAGATGATAGTTTTGGTATTGAAGAGAAATAATGGACTTTAACTGTGCCTATGATGTTGAAATTATGGTTTGTGAAATAAGAGGGCATTAAATGTGATAAAAGTATTATGGAGGCAAAAACCCTAATAAAACCCTAAAGTGGCCTAAAAAGCTTAAGGTGGAATCCAAGTCTAGCTTTAGAATGTTTTGGATAAATTATAACACTTGGATGTCATGCATTAAATTACAGGATATTGTTGATTTCTTGTTGCTTGTTCTTTATCATTATTACTTGGACAACAAGCTACTCTGGATCATGCATGTGGTTAATTATGAATAACCGCCTTAGTTTCTCGAGGATTTTCTGGATGGTTAACCGCATTGAATGCAAATTATCAGTTTGGATATTCATACTTGCAACGATAAAGTCACTATGATTATCACATTAATAATTGAAGTATGTATTCTTACACCTACATGCCACCCTGATGGATGATGCCAAATGTCAGGCCCAAATGGGTAGACCAATGGACACCTTGAGTGGTGACCCCAGGCACCAAGCTCGAGAATGAGAAGGTGCCTATGATATTGCATGGCTAGAGGGCACCATGAGTGGTGACCCTAGGCACCAAGCTCAATATTGAGAAGGTGGCCTTAAGTCATTAGCAAAGGAAACCCTAAGGTGGGTATGCCAGGGTTAGGGCAAAAGTGGTGGAGAATGTCATACTGGAAAATGTAAATTGGCTGGTTAATTAACTTGATTGTGATAATTAGATTGTTATCCATATGTGCAAACTTTTGGTTGTCCCCACATACCAATATATTTCGATATACTGACCGACGTTTTGCTTGTCGGAATTTTCGGTACAACCCTGAAATGAACAAATGGTAAAGTGACACATTGTGAAAATAAAACATAAAGTGCAAGGAGGATTAGATATAGTAGATTCAAGCTCTGGATAGATATATTTCCAAAGTTTTTCTAAGGTAAATAAAGTTTTAATTTTATACCAAATTCTAGTTAGTTAGTAGAATTTTATAATTATTATTGATTATTTGTCGAACCTTTGATCGTGATAATTGAATAACGGCTCTGACCTTCGGGTCTCCCTTAATTGGGGGTTACCAGGAGGCTTGATGAGTGCATACTCATCATGGAAATTCAACTGCCTTTTTGGAACAAATTCAACTCCAATTCACCCTTTTACCCAAATATGAATCATAATGTGTAAAACTACTTGGCTGATTCAATAATCAAGGTTTTAACTAAAAAATATTCATTTAATGTAGGTAAACCAAGCAATTCCATCCATACAGTCCCAAGGCCGTTTGGGTCCACACGGTTCCAAGACCGTTTGGTCCCATGCGGTCCGAAGACCGTTTGGTCCCATGCGGTCCCAAGACCGTTCGATGCAAGCGCAAGGATCGATTGAAGAACTAAAGCCGCACGCCCATGCCAAGGCCAGGACCGATCAAAGCAAACCATTTTGTGCCAAAACGGTCTCAAGAACGTTTGGCGCCCAAACGTTCTCCAAACCGTTTGGCGCAAAAACAGTCTCCAAACCGTTGGAGAAGATATTTCCAACAACTTATCCAAACCGTTTGGGATCAGATCTGAACCTATAAATAGACCCCCAGGGTCCCCATTTGGAGGCATCAGATCCGGACGCCGATAGGCTGCCAGAGCACCATCCCGATCAAGTTCCACTCCATCTACTGCTGGTCTTGCATCCAAGGGCCAAGAAGAGAGCTGCGTCCACCCTCTTCACCGAGCTCATGGCAGATCTATCTTTCTCTCCTATCCCTCTTGTATCTCGCATCATGAGCGAGTAGTCCTCTTTCGCTGGGGTGCGGGGACTAGCCCCGCTGCCCATGCAAACCATGTTCTTTTGTTAAGCTTTCCATGGCAATGTATATAACTCTTCATTTTGTCGTTTATCATTAAGCTTGTAGGTTGGTTATGTGCTTGTTTCCATTTTTGTGCTCCCTATGTTGCGAGAACTTCAATGCATGGGTATGAACATCGTTTAGCATGTTAGACTCCTTGACGAGAACTTCTGATGGGATTCCTTGAGGTCGTAAGTGTATGATCCGCGAGGGGACGAGCCATCTAGCCTTCGGTGACGCTTCTGTGCGCCTGACGCCCGTATGGGGGGTTCACATTCTTAGTTGGATTTTGTATCTTCTTGCTATTCGTCGATGTTTACTCGTATTATAATTGCTTATTTGCTTAACGGTTGACGCGGTTGACTCCTTGACGAGAACTTCCGATGGGATTCCTTGAGGTCATAAGTGTATGATCCGTGAGGGGACGAGCCATCTAGCCTTCGATGACGCTTCTGTGCGCCTGACGCCCGTATGGGGGTTTGCAGCCTTAGTTGGATGTTGTATCTTCAGACCCGTAAGACATGTGATCCGGATGGTGACGAGACATATGTTGCCTATGGTGATGCTTACGCGGACCTGACGCCCGTATGGGGGGTTCTGCAGCAACTCTATTTGAAGTGTTGTTTCTTGCCTGGATTGTTTGCAGAAGAGTACGTTTGTGTGTGTAGCGGTGGTCAAACCCGGTACCATCCCATCGATTCCATATCATTGATCCAAACCCATCTTTTAATTCAACTTTCACTTTCCTGCATTTAGTTTAAACAACCCAAATCAAACTATTGTTCTAAATATTAGTTTTTCTTGAGCTAAATTCAACTGACAAGGATTCTTAAAAACGTTGTCCTTTGGGTTCGATCCTCAACTATACTATAATAAGACCCATCCGCTTGCGGGTGGTATTGTTACACTTGGTTTTGGTAAAAGCTCGGGGATATAAACTCCAAGTGAATTTGTTAGTGCATTCAAAGGCCACATCAAATTCTGGCGCCGTTGCCGGGGACAACGGAATCAATGAGTCAAATCTAGTTCTTCTAAGACTAATCTAGGATTTTGTTTTTCTTTTGAAACTATCGCTCATCTACTTGACCGTTATTCTACTTTGTGGATCTCACTTTCGAATCTTTTCCAATTTCAGGTGCTCTTCAACGTTTAGTGCATGCGCCAATCAGATAGTCTCGGACTGACTGCGAGCTTCGATCCTGAAATAGATAGAACCTTCCATCGTCAGATTAGGGAAAATTAGGCAAGGATGGCACAAGAAGAAGAAGTAGCCCAAAGAGTGGCTCAAGCCATCAATGCGCAGAGAGAGAGGCTCATGCAAGAAGCTAGAGCTGCGATTCAACAAGCGATCTTAGCAGCACAGGAAGCAGCGCAAGCAGCTGAACTTCAGAAAAATCTTAGAGAGTTCTCTATCCCAAAGGCTGCAAATGTCTATCATCCGGTGCAGCCTCCTCCCATCGAAGCTGCCAACTTTGAGATTAGAGCACATTGGATAACTTTGCTTCAAAACAACCTCTTCTACGGCAAACAAGCTGAAGATAGCCAAGACCATCTTCTCAGATTCATCGACCTTTGTGCTATGACGAAGCAAAATGGAGTCACTGATGATGCCATTCGACTCCGTCTTTTCAAGTACTCTCTTGCCAATAGGGCCATCAGTTGGTACAATACACTGCAGAGTGAAGTACCTATCACTACCTGGGAGCAGCTCCAAAACGCTTTTCTGGAAAAGTTCTACCCCCCATCTCTTACATATGAAATCAGGGGACGAATCACAAACTTCACTCAAGTCCCAGGAGAAACCCTTGCCGAAGCTTGGGATAGGTACAAGGAGCTCCTACGCAAATGCCCACACCATGGAATTCTAAAGAACCAACTGATAGAGATATTCTACAGGGGTGTGGAGGATGACATAAAGATGTTCCTTGACTCCTCGTCTGGAGGGAACTTCATGCGGCAAAGTTACGACAGAGCATGGAGAGTAGTCACCCTGGGAGCAGAAAATCAAGCCAATTGGGACAGATCTGTTGGTAAAGGAGTCTTAAAGGTAGCCATGGTTGAAGCTATCCCAGAATACAAATCTATAGCTGAAACTTTGAAGGTCTTAGTTGCAAAGCAAGATCACATAGAATCATCCCTTGCTGCGATTGGAAGAGGACATTCTCTGACTAGGCAACCAGAACAAGTCAAGTCCACTTCTTTGTTTTGTGAAGCATGTAAAGGCACTGATCATTCCACATTGTCATGCAATGTTCTCTACAATGTTGTTCTAAGTAATGCATGTGGACAAGGAGATAATTGCCAGATGGAAAATCTTAATGCTATTAACACCATCCCTGGGCAGAACTATTACAATCCAAATAAAAATAGGAATCACCCAGGCTTCTAATACGGAAACCCTTCAAGATCTATGAACTCACATCAATTCGGTCCGAACATTCAATCGAGGGTCCCATCTGGGAATTAATTTAACCAACAACAGAACTTTGGGAATCAAGGAAACTTCAAAGGAAACTTTCAGAACAGGAATTACAATAATTATCTATACAACTCTCATTATCAAAACCTGAACCAACAACAAGGTCAAACAGGTCCCATCCCTTCTGATGATAAGCTATCAACCATTGAAAAGTTGCTGCAAACGCAACAAACGATGATAGCCAATCAACAAGCCCAACAGAAAGCTATTGAAACTCAACTTGCTCAACTTGCTACTAGCATGAAGCCACCGGATGGAGTCTTTGCTGGTCAACCTGAGAATAATCTGAAACATCTTGAGCAGCTGAAGGTTGTCACCACAAGATCAGGGAAAGGTTATTCAATTCCCCCAACGAACACCACTGTGGTTATCCTTGACAAGAGTGAATCTGTGATAGTCCAAAACTTGCAACACTAGAATTGCAACCAGAGGAAAACGATACTGATAAGGGAAGTTTTGAAAAGGTTGCTGATAAAGAAGCTGAGACACGAGAGACAGACATTCCTGTATATAAGCCTCATATACCCTTCCCATCCCGCCTAAGGCAAACTAAGCTCAATACAAGATTCATCAAGTTCAAAGAGACTATGAAGAAACTCCATGTTGATATACCCTTCTTAGACGCTCTTAATGAGATACCAACCTGGACTAAGTATCTAAAGTCACTTCTCACCAAGAAGTATATAACTGAAGAATATGAAACTATAAAGCTGGCTACGACCACGTCAGATATCATACTTAGCAAGATGCTAAAGAAACAGAAAGACCCAGGATCCTTTGGAATCTCATGTCACATTGGTGACTCATCATGCAAAAAGGGTCTGGCAGACCTTGGTGCAAGTATTTCTATTATGCCATTCAGTCTATGCAAGAGATTAGGGTTCACAAAATTGCTTCCAACTACTATGACCATTCAACTCGCGGACAATTCGATAAAAAGACCGTTAGGAATTCTCGAAGACATCCCGATCAAGGTAGGTAAGGACGCATATGTTCCATGTGATTTTGTCATCATGGACATAAAAGAAGACACCAGATACCCTCTTATCTTCAGCCGTCCGTTCCTCACAACTGCAAGAGCCCTTATTGATGTCGAAGTGGGAGCCTTACTGCTAAAGTTAGGCAAAGAGACTCTCAAATTTAAAGTTTTTGAAAGTACGAGAAGACCAAGTATACAGGAGGAAGTCTATCTGATAGATTGTGTTGAGCAAATGTCACAACTAACTCAAGAATATCACGAGTCATGCGATCCCTTAGAAACTTCTCTATCCGACCTTTTTAATGAAGAACCTATTGACCAACAAGCTAAGGATTGCATCGAATCTCCCAACTCTACTAAAGAAAATGCTGAAGCTACTTATGAAGAATTAAAGACTACCGGAACTTCAGAAGGAATCAGTGAAAGACCAGAACCTCCTGAAATGAAGCCCCTACCTGAAGGGCTAAAGTATATGTTTTTAAACGATCTCAAAGCTTGCCCAGTGATCATAAACTCTGATCTAACAACCAAACAAGAAGAGAAACTTTTGGAGGTATTAAGGGAGAGGAAGAAATCCATAGGCTATAAGATGAGTGACCTCACAGGGGTCAGTCAAGCCTTGTGCATGCACAGGATCCCCATGATGGAAGACCATAAGCCAACCATCGAGCATCAATGAAAATTGAACCCGAATATGAAGGAAGTGGTCCACCGCGAGATCATCAAACTTCTTACAGCTGGAATAATATACCCGGTATCGGACTCACCATGGGTGAGCCCAGTTCATGTGGTACCCAAGAAAGGAGGGACTACCGTTATAAGAAACGAAAACAATGACCTCATCCCCACTCGAACAGTCACTGGGTGGCGGATGTGTATTGATTATAGATAATTAAACAAGGCCACTCGAAAGGATCATTTTCCTATGCCCTTCCTCGATCAAGTTTTAGAAAGATTGGCCCATCAAGAATATTTCTGTTACCTGGACGGTTACTTTGGATTCTATCAGATTCCCATACATCCAGATGATCAAGAAAAAACGACTTTCACCTGTCCCTTCGGGACATATGCTTTTAAAAGGATGCCATTTGGCCTGTGTAATGCCCCCGCAACTTTTCAACGTTGCATGACTGCCATTTTTGTGGGGCTTTCTGAAACTGTTATGGAGGTCTTCATGGATGATTTTTCTGTATATGGGGACTCCTTTGAATCCTGTCTTAAGCATCTCTCCATGGTCCTCAAACGTTGTGAAGAAGCACATCGGGTGCTAAATTGGGAGATATGCCACTTTATGGTAAACGAAGGCATTGTCTTGGGCCACAAGGTTAGCAACAGAGGAATTGGAGTTGATAAAGCCAGGATAGATGTCATATATAAATTGGCTATATCCACAAATGTGAAGGATGTTCGCGCTTTCCTTGGTCACGCTGGATTCTATAGAAGGTTTATACGAGATTTTTCCAAGATAAAAAAACCGATGACCAATCTACTTTTAAAATATGTTGATTTTAATTTCAATGAAGAATGTGTCAAAAGTTTTGATACGCAGAAGAAAGCCCTTACAACTACCCCCATCGTTAGAGCTCCTGATTGGGACCACCCCTTTGAAATTATGTGTGATGCCATTGATTACGCGGTGGGTGCCGTCTTAGGGCAATACAAGGAGAAAAAACATTATGTGATCTATTATGCGTCAAAAACCCTCGATGAAGCTCAAAGGAATTATGCTACTACTGAGAAGGAACTTCTGGCAGTCATCTATGCCTTCGATAAATTCAGATCCTACCTTATTGGTTCAAAAGTCATTGTCTACACTGACCATGCTGCTATTCGTTACTTAATGGCAAAGAAAGATGCTAAACCAAGGCTGATACGATGAATCCTTTTACTACAAGAATTTGATTTGGAGATAAGAGATAAAAAAGGGACGGAAAATGTTGTAGCAGATCACCTCAGTCACATCCACACACTGGATGCTGAGGAGACTCCAATCAATGATTCCCTACCTGATGATCAGCTTATGAGGGTCTTAGAAGTTATACCATGGTATTCTGATATTGTAAATTACCTTGCTGCTGGAATCATCCATCCCCAATGCACCGGGAATGCACTAAAGAAATTCATGCATGATGTGAAGCACTATCACTGGGATGAACCATATCTTTTTAAACTTTGTGCTGATGGTCGGTGCATCGCCGAAGAAGAAGCTCAATCTGTCCTGGAACAATGCCACTCAGGACCCGTGGGTGGGCATATGAGCTCCAAAAAGACTGCTTTAAAGGTTTTGCAATGTGGATTTTTCTGGCCGACCATATCCAAGGATTCTTACGAATTTGTCTTATCCTGTGACAAATGTCAAAGATCTAGAAATATAACCAAGAGGGACGAGATGCCACTGAATTTATGGCAGGAAGTTGAGATATTCAATGTCTGGGGGGTGGACTATATGGGTCCATTCCCATCTTCCAATGGATTCTTGTATATCTTAGTGGCAGTGGACTACATTTCAAAATGGGTCGAAGCTATCCCAACCGTCACTAGTGATTCAAAATCGGTCATCAAATTATTCAAAGATATCATCTTCCCACGGTTTGGAGTACCGTGAACCGTGATTTCTGACGGAGGCTCCCATTTCATTAAAAGAAGCTTTGAAGCTTTATTAAGAAAATATGGTGTCTCAACAAAATAGATTCACCATACCATCCAAAAACAAGTGGACAAGTAGAGGTATCCAACCATCAACTTAAGTCTATTCTCGAAAAAACCGTCGGACGTAATCGAAAAGACTGGTCGACAAAAATCAACGACGCCTTATGGGCCTATCGGACCGCTTATAAAACTCCCCTCAGTACTACACCTTTTAGATTGATATATGGAAAAGCTTGCCACCTGCCAGTCGAACTAGAACATAAGGCATGGTGGGGAATTAAACAATTGAACCTCGATATGAAAGAAGCAGGGAAAGGTAGGATTCTGCAACTCAACGAGTTGGATGAACTCAGAATGACAGCTTATGAGAATGCACGAATCTATAAAGAACGTACAAAAATCTGGCACGATGGACACCTAAAAAGAAAGGACATACAAGTGGGAGACCAGGTACTGGTTTTTAACTCAAGATTAAGGATATTCCTAGGGAAACTCCGCTCACGCTGGTCTGGACCATACATCGTCAAAAGCATCTCTCCTCATGGCACATTCTCTTTATGGAGTGAAGAGTCAGGAGAATTCATAACCAATGGGCACCTCCTGAAGAGATACTTCTCCACAATAGACATGGGAACCAAATCAGTGCTTGAACTCACCGATCCAAAGGACCCAACATGAGGCTGAAGGACTCTGTCGAGCCATCAACATAAAACCAAGGCACTTGTCGGGAGGCAACCCGATCAATAAATCTGTTTTACTTTTCCTTTCCAAATTTTGTTTTTACCTTATAGTTAAATTTTCCTTAAATAAAAATTTGCCTTATGAGATAATTTTCTTTCAGAACACAAAATCGGAGTGGCACTGATCAGAACGAAATCATTCTCGGCAGTCATACCTGGTGTTACCTTTCCCCTCCATCTTGGATTTAGGGTTTGCTCGAGGACGAGCAAATCTCTAAGTTCGGGGTGGAGGGTGGGTGGTACGTACTCCACTTCCACATACACACCCTCTTTTCATACTCAATCTGTCTCTATCATTAAATTTTCAAAATTTTTGAATAGATATTTGATGAATTTTTGACACTTGTTGATAATATGTAACTGACTTTTTTTCTATACATCTTCAATAATAACATCCTCCTTATTCGAAGCAAATCCTCAAGAGGTCTGACTTTTGAAACTTGCCTTTTGCCTGAAACCATCCTGTGAAGCTTATGATTCCTAACATCATAATACTTTTTACAAAATGATAAGTATCTGTCAAATTGATAGGGATCAAACACGTCGTGCTTCCTAACTGACTAGTGGAACAATGGCTCAGAATCCCCACTGGATCCACATCAAGTCATTATTTGAGCAGAGTATGACAAAGAGAATAACCCAGTTTCGAATTGTAAATCAAGTTGCATTCTGATCTGAACTCTCTTCTACACTTCTTCTATCATCTTCGTACCCCTCCATCCATCAATACCACCAAAATAGCCAAATTTGTGCCAAACCCTAAGTTCGGGGTGGCACACCACTTCCCCCTTATCCACTTCTTCCATACCCCTTCTAATAAATAGGGGTGTACCACCAAAAATGCAATCTCGAGTCGAATAGAGGAGAGATCTGCAATAAAAGATGCCAAAGTGCACACAAAAAGAAATGCAATCTCGAGTCGAATAGAGGAGAGATCTGCAATAAAAGATGCCATAGTGCACACAAAAAAATATGCAATAAATGAAATTGCAAAACAAATAAAAATCTCAAGTCAAATAGAGGAGAGATTTACTTCTTCCTTCCATACCACCTTTCACTCCTTTTTTTACCTAAGGGCACAATACATGCCCTACCATCCTGAACTACACCAGTGTCAGATTGGATGCATACTTGTCGATTATGCGGGTATCTCTGAACTCTTACAAAACTCTTCGACATGCTTGATTTTGGAAAAAGTGGGGAGGAAGCGTTGTTGGGAAACGAACTCAGGAACGAAGCTATGGAAAGACGTGTTTAGTGGTCCCAGGAAGTTAAGGTACTCATTCATACTGAGCAGAAAGAAAACATTTGTGATGTGAAGATGAAGAAATCACACAGATCGATAGTATTTCATTAGGCAACAGTTTCAAACTTTACGTTACTCGAGGACGAGCAACGATTTAAGTTCGGGGTGTTTTGATAAGTGCATTCTCATCATGGAAATTCAACTGCCTTTTTGGAACAAATTCAACTCCAATTCACCCTTTTACCCAAATATGAATCCTAATGTGTAAAACTACTTGGCTGATTCAATAATCAAGGTTTTAACTAAAAATTATTCATTTAATGCAGGTAAACCAAGCAATTCCATCCATATGGTCCCAAGACCATTTGGGTCCACACAGTTTCAAGACCATTTGGGTTCATGCGGTCCCAAGACCGTTTGCGGGAATACATGAAAGAACGAATGACAAGGTCGTTTTCCAAAGAAAACCGAGCGAGCTATAAATGGCATGTCCATGCGGTCTCAAGACCATTTGGGTCCATGTGGTCTCAAGACCGTTTGGGTCCATGAGGTCTCAAGACCGTCTGAGTCCATGCGGTCTCAAGACCGTTTGGGTCCATGCGGTCTCAAGACCGTCTGGGTCCATGTGGTCTCAAGACTGTCTGAGTCCATGCGGTCTCAAGACCGTTTGGGTCCATGCGGTCTCAAGATCATTTGGGTCCATGCGGTCTCAAGACCGTTTGGGTCCATGCGGTCCCAAGACCGTTTGGTTTCCAAGACCGTTTGACGCAAGCGCGAAGACCGATTGAAGAACTGTAACCACACATTCACACCGTGACCGAGACCAACCTCAAGATTGATAGACACAACCGTTTGGTGCACAAACGGTCTCCAAACCGTTTGGCGACCAAACGGTCTCCAGACCGTTTGGAGAAGATATTTCCATCAACTTACCCAAACCGTTTGGGATCAGATCTGAACCTATAAATAGACCCCCATGGTCCTCATTTGGAGGCATCGGATCCGGATGCCGATAGGCTACCAGAGCACCACCCCGATCAAGTTCCACTCCATCTACTACTGGTGTTGCATCCAAGGAGGCCAAGAAGAGAAAGAAGATGGAGCAAGGAGCGCATCTTCTTCACCGGGCTGCATCCACCCTCTGCACCGAGCTCATGGCGGATCTATCTTTCTCTCCTATCCCTCTTGTATGTCACATCATGAGCGAGTAGTCCTCTTTCGCTGGGGTGCGGGGACTAGCCCCGCTGCCCATGCAAACCATGTTCTTTTGTTAAGCTTTCCATGGCAATGTATATAACTCTTCATTTTTTCATTTATCGTTAAGCTTGTAGGTTGGTTATGTGCTTGTTTCCATCTTTTTGCTCCCTATGTTGCGAGAACTTCAATGCATGGGTATGAACCTCTTTTAGCATGTTAGACTCCTTGACGAGAACTTCCGATGGGATTCCTTGAGGTTGTAAGTGTATGATCTGCGAGGGGACGAGCCATCTAGCCTTCAGTGATGCTTCTGTGCACCTGACGCCCGTATGGGGGGTTCACAGCCTTAGTTGGATTTTGTATCTTCTTGATATTCGTTGATATTTACTCGTATTATAATCGCTTATTTGCTTAACGGTTGACGCGGTTGACTCCTTGAAGAGAACTTCCGATGGGATTCCTTGAGGTCGTAAGTGTATGATCCGCGAGGGGACGAGCCATCTAGCCTTCGATGACGCTTCTGTGCGCCTGACGCCCGTATGGGGGGTTTGCAGCCTTAGTTCGATGTTGTATCTTCAGAGCCGTAAGACATGTGATCCAGATGGTGATGAGACATATGTTGCCTATGGTGATGCTTACGCGGACCTGACGCCCGTATGGGGGGTTCTGCAGCAGCTCTATTTGAAGTGTTGTTTCTTTCCTGGATTGTTTGCAGAAGAGTACGTTTGTGTGTGTAGCGGTGGTCAAACCCGGTACCATCCCAGCGATTCCATATCATTGATCCAAACCCATCTTTTAATTCAACTTTTACTTTCCTGCATTTAGTTTAAACAACCTAAATCAAACTATTGTTCTAAATATTACTTTTTCTTGAGCTAGATTCAACTGACGAGGATTCTTAAAAACGTTGTCCTTTGGGTTCGATCCTCAACTATACTACAGTAAGACCCGTCCACTTGCGGGTGGTATTTTTGCACTTAGTTTTGGTAAAAGCTCGGGGATATAAACTCCGAGTGAATTTGTTAGTGCATTCAAAGGCCACATAAAGGCAGGGTTGTTACAATTGGTATCAGAGCATAGGTTCCTCATCTAATCATTAATAATTATTAAAATTTTCAAAATTCCATAGAACCAATGGAGTTATTAGAGCAGTGTCCAAAAGATTGAGGTGTCTAGAAAAGGATCACTTCCGGGGGGTGGCAATATTTTCCTTCGCACCTCTAGTCGGAATACGAGGACTCCCAAATTGTTTGACTGCCTGGCCGATGTCTTAGGATATGATTCAAAATAAGATACCTTTAGGACTCTCTCATCTTGTTCATCCCTTCTCAACTCAAATTCTATTAAGGACCTTAAGGAATAGGGTTTTCTCTCTTCTCCTCACCCTCTTAAGGTATGGGAAATGTTATTGAGGTCTAAGGAATCCTCCATCAAATTAATGAAAAGCATGTAAATAAGATGTCATGGACATATGCTTAATAAATTAAGCGCAAACTAAAGAATAGATACATGCTTAGATCGTATGACACAAGTTGTCATTGCCCTCAAGAAAGACCTGAGGCTAGACCTTCTTGTCAGGAGGATAAGTGAAGAGAGTTAGTCTTTGAGGAAGAGATCTCCATTAAAAGTAGAGACCCTAGCACATCCTTTGAGGTGATGTTAACCCTAACCCTAAGTGAGGGTTAGAGAGAGAGATAAAATGATAAGTTAGATGTCATGGTAGACCAGGTGTTTGGATAGACATGCCTTATATGTCATGTGATCCATGAGAGGTTAGATGACCTGGTACCTTTGGTGACCCAACCCTGGAAAGGGTCGTGCATGTTAGAGTGAAGGATAGCTCCTTCATCGATGAGGTTAGAAAAGAACCTATAGAAACTTTATGGGTTGTTGCAAGTAGGATATAGCCTACACCTATAGTACATTAGTAGTATGAGAAGTAAGTTAAAACCCTAGTCAAGTGACACGATTTTACTGTGCGTAGAATGCAAGTGCACGCATCAATGTAGTATATGCCCTTGTCAGGCCCGAGTCGAACTAAGGGACACTAAATTATCGGTAGACTACTACTAACTGGTTGCGATTAGCTAAACCGATTAAAAGAAGTTGACAGTTGTTGTAAAAATAAAAGAAAATAAAATAAAACAAAACAATCAATTAAGGGGTTAGTTTAATCAATTCAAGTGGAGATATTTAGGATTGCGGTTTCACCGCGAGTTTTCATTGTACGAATTTCCATATAATAATTCAGGTTCATCTCTCGATCTGGGTAGTAGCCTGTAGTCAGAATTGCCCACTGTCGTGGTATAATTCACTACCTACGTCTAGGTCAATTTCACCGTCATAGTAACCTATATCCTAAAATAGGTGCATTACAATCGACCTCTAGGTTCCACCATTAACCTTACATCACCTTGTTCAAGGGATTTGTTAGTTAATGTGAATTTCGTCTCTTTTCAGCCTTTGATTCTTCTTTCAAAGTAATTAAAGGCATTATATTATCATTATGGTGATCAAGCATAACAATATAATTGAGAAAAAGAAATCATACCACGAATTTAAGAGATAAATTATGAATTAATATGATAAAAATGTCATACATTTGTGTTGAGATATGACATTTGTATATCAAGAATTAGTTTAGGTCAAATCTCAACTAGTTAATTTTGAGCTACTAAATTTTAGGAATCCAAGCTAAATCATCATTCTTTTTCTTATATGGGCATGAAAATGAATAATGTCCAAGACGCATGCAATAGTGACAACTAATAGAGATCAACTTCATTTCTCTTTCTAGGAATTGTGTTCCTAGGTACAAACATAATTTTAGTCTTGGATGCTTTATCTCTTTTGGGTTTATTTTTTCTTGGATCATATCCTAATCCTCTTCTTCCATTATAACTAGAAGAAATTTTCAGAATATTTTCAAGCATGTCATTTCCTCTTAACTCATGTATGTTTCTTTGTAACAAAGCAATATCATCCATTTTTTTGTTTATATCTTTCTTTGCTTGATCTAAATCAGATACTAGAGAGTTTCTTTCTTTGATAACCTCATCATAATCTAAGTGTGAACATAGAACAGGTTGTTTCTGAATATCATTCACTTGAGTTTGCAAGTTTAACTTTTCTAAGGAAAGAAGATTGCAATTAGCTTCTACCGATTTTAACTTAAGATCATAATCTTCATTTTCCTTTTTGAGATCTTCATTTTCAGATACAAGAGCAAGAAGTTTAACATTTAAATCATCATTTACTTTATTTGATTTCTTAAGTTTCTTCTTGCACTCAATATATTTCTCATGAGTATCTTGAAGACTGGCAATTAGATCTTATTTTGGTAGATCAAAAAGACTTACCTCTTCTTCGTTTTCATTTGTTGTAGCAATGAGGCATTCTACTTCTTCTTTTCCAACATCACTATTATCACTTGAATCATCCCATGCAGCTTTATATGCTCTTTCTTTCTTTTTGTGAGATGATTTCTTCCCTTTCTTGAGTTTTGGACAATCACCTTTCATGTGTCCCTTTTTTCCACATTCAAAGCACCTGGAAGAAGAAACACTAGAAGTTTTATTAGTTTTAAACCTTTTATATTGCTTACCATTTACAATGAGAGTCTCTTCTTCACTATCATCTTCACTTGTGTCATGATTGTCCTTGGTTGATGCTTTGAATGCAATGTCCTTATTTTTCCCTTGTTGACGTTCACGTTCTCTTCTTTCTTCCTCTTCTAAAGTTGCCTCATGAGCTTCTAGATTGCCAATGAGTTGCTCCATTTTTAGTTTGGTGAGATCATTAGCTTCTTCAATGGCTGTCACCTTGGGCTTGTATTTGGGAGGAAGTGATCAGAGTACCTTTGATACCTGATCTTCTTCAAGAACAATTTTTCCTAAGGCATTCAAACCATTAACAATAGAAGAGAATTTTGCAAACATTTCACTAATGGATTCATTCGGATCCATACGAAAGTGTTCAAACTTTTATTTAAGCATACTCATCTTAGAATTCTTAACTTGAACCGTACCTTCATAAGTTATGGACAGTCTATGCCAAATTTCATAGGCTGTGTCACAGTTTATTATTCTATTAAATTCTCCAACTGAAATTGAACAATATAAAATGATTACAACTTTGGCATTCATTTGAGCCATCTTTACCGTATTTGCATCCCATTCTGCATATTGTGTTTGAGGAAGCTCGTATGGGGTTGATACCATCCTCCATAAGTCCCAACTGATGCCTTGGAAGTAGAACTGCATCCTTCTCTTCCAATATGTGTAGTTTGTTCCATCAAACACTGGAGGCCTAGCAACAAGTGTCCCTTCAAGGTTAAGGTTGTTAAGCACCCCGTCACCCATTCTTCAAGACCTTGTTAGGGTTCCTTGATGCCTACTCTGATACCAATTGAAAAACCACTAGAGGGGGTGAATAGGGTTTTAAAGATAATTTAACAATTATTTTAACTCAAACAATCAACCACAAGAATATTGGACAAGGGGACAAGGATTTAGAGTGGTTCCTACCTTAGCAAATACTAAGGTAGTCAGTCCACTACCCGGTTACTTACCCAATCGGGATTTGGAAAGAATTTAATTTTATTACCTCGCAAGGACTTTACATAAAATGACAATTCTCTCCCTAAACCCTTCAAGCAGCCTTCACCTAGAAGTAATTGCACCAACCTTGAAGCAGCCTTCACCTAGAAGTAATTGCACCAACCTTGAAGCAGCCTTCCTCCTGAAGTAGCTTCCCGTTGCAATAGCCTTCTTGAAGTAGCTTCCTGTTGCAATAGCCTTCTTGAAGTAGCTTGATGTCCACCTTCTCCTCCGAGAAGAACCTTCTCCAATCCGCAGCCTCCAACCCTAGGAGTAGCAAGGAGAATACAAAGAATAAAAGGAACAAGAAGGAAAATAGAAATTACAACTTATTCTTTGAAGCACAAGGCTTGATTTGCCTATATCAAGCATGTAGATCTCCTAACCAATGTGTATGGAAGTGTGATTTCAGTGGATAGGAGATACTAGCCTATAGGACACGAAATTAGAGCAAGTAGAGGAATCGCCAATGCAAGTGTTGCTCAATTTCTCAAAACAGATTGCCAATTGTAAGTGTATGATCAAGTGTATCACAAGTGTAGCTTGGGTATGTTTAGGTGTCCTAAGGCATGTCTTATTTATAGGAATGGCCTACAAGTGCTTAAGGACGTTATAGACACTTTCTAGGGGTTTCTAAGTGCTTAACTAACTGTTAGGTAAAAGTTAGTTGCATTAGTAACAGCTAGTTGCTTTATTCTGCAGTTGCTGTCAGAGTCCATCTCGGTCGAGAAATGGTCGACCGAGATACCTACTCGGTCGAAGTTTTGTCGACCGACAGGTTCTCTGGATCAAGTGTTTTGCAATGTTTCTCTCCAACTGCCATCTACCTTGTCAGTTGTGTCTAACGGCTACTTGGGTCTTTCTCGGTCGAGAAGATTGTCGACCGAGAGTGTCTCGGTCGAGGAGTTAGTCGACCGAGACTGACCCTATTTCAATCTTTCAATTTAAAGCACTAAGTGTGTGTATGAGTGTGCATATGTGACACCACTGAAGGGGATGACCTATCTAAGTGTGGTGATTTGGCTAGGGAAGATCTAACGCTTGATTTACGTGAAGTCTAAGTACTTGTACATTATATATTTGTACAAGTTTACAATTGATTACATTTCATGACATTTACAAACATTCAAGCGTATAGATTCCATAGAGCTTTGTCATCCACCTTATTCCTGCAACACTCAAGTAGCACGTTAGATCAACAAGAATGAAATGTTTGTCATCATCGAAACAAAGGGATTTATCATAATGTCCAATTTATCCAAAAAATCTCTACTTGGTGAAGGCTCAGGGAAGAAACATGCTCCTTGGTTGCTCGTATCCGGGCTCCGGTCACACAACAAGATGCACGACAGAAGTGGGGGAGAAAGACTCTGAAGGTATGACGTCATATGACAACAACCCCTCCCTTTTATAGCTGAAGCCATCGCTGCTACGTGCCCATCGATACCATCGACGCAGGTCGATGGTATCGACACCTGTAGCACAATCTGGTCTTCTGCTAGTATTGACGGTTTTCGATAGCCTGATGTGGGGGCCCGAATCGATGACACGTCGATACTATCGACGGGTGTCGATGGTATCGACCCATCCTATAGATCGACTCTCTTGATGCGACGATCGTCATTGATTTCCTCTCGCGGATCGGTGACATGTCACGTCGATACCATCGGCGCAAGTCGATAGTATCGACTCTGCTTAGGGAAAACACCCTTGTGTGGCCCGACCACTTTCTGTATGCAACTGGGTTGATACCATCTACAGGCCCGTCGATTGTATCGACTTGACTGAGACAAATTTGTCTGAATATCTCTAGAGATCTCACGAGTATCAACAACAATGTCGATACTATCGACTCCGTTTTGGTGAGAAACATGATGGTAGGTCGATAACATCGACGAGGCCATCGATAGTATCAACTCAGAGTGATTTTTGTAGCCGCCTAACTGTGCTCATCTCGATACCATCGACACAAGGGTCGATGGTATCGACCCTGCCTCTGTCCTGCACATTGAACAAACGATCAAGGTATCATTTTTACACTAAAACAAAATCAAATCAAACCAACTTGCAAATGTGAAAGAAACTAAACGAAACTACCAATGGCTGGGTTGCTTCCCAACAAGCACGCTTATTTAACGTATTAGGCTAGACGGAATCAAGCTCGTCATGCATTCGAAAGCACAATGAGTTTGACCTCATTCACTTTCCTCGTGTAATCCTCACCATATACAACTTTGATCGATGTCCATTAACCAAGTATGTTGTCTCACCATCACGCACCATGATTGCACCATGTGGCCTGACCTCATCTACAGTGAAATGTCCACTCCGTCGATATTTCAATTTCCCGGGATGCATCTTCAACCTGGAATTGAACAAGAGCACACGATCTCCTTTCTTGAAGACACGCAACTGAATATGTCGATCGTGAATCAGCTTTGTGCGCTCCTTGTAAATCCGCGAACTTTCATATGCATTCATCCTCAGCTCATCAAGTTCATTCAGCTCTAACAAACATTTCTTCCTGCTTCATCATAGTTCAAATTCAGCTTCCTCAGTGCCCAGTGCGCCTTATGCTCCAATTCCACCGGCAAATGGCAGGCCCGACCATATGCCAACCTAAAAGGCGTAGTGCCTATTGGTGTCTTATATGTCGTCCTGTACGCCCACAAAGCGTTCGGTAGAAAGATACTCCAATTCTTCCTCGTCGAAGCAATAGTGCGCTGCAAGATCTTCTTAATCTCCCGATTGGAGACTTCCACTTGCCCCTGTGTCTGCGGGTGGTACGGGGTACCAATGTTGTGCTTTACCCCGTACTTTCTCAACAATTCCGCGAACTTTTGATTTCACAAATGTGTATCTCCATCACTAATAATCATTCTGGGTACACCAAACCTGCAGAAAATGTATTCCTTGACAAACCTATACACTAAAGCGGCATCATTAGTCCTAGTGGGTATTGCCTCTACCCATTTCGATACATAATCAACAACTAATAGAATGTACAAGTTATAATTGGAGGACACAAAGGGTCCCATAAAATCAATACCCCACAAATCAAACACCTCGACCTCTTGAAATACATTGAGGGGCATCTCTTGTCTTTTTGAAATGTTACCTGCCCGTTGCAGGAATTGCATAGCCGCACATAGTCATAGGCATCCCTGAAAAAAGTAGGCCAGTAGAGACCACTCTCAAGTACCTTGGCCACCGTTCTAGAACTTGCATGGTGGCCACCCGTCGGTAGAGTAAGACAATGACAAAGGACACTTTCATATTCCACCTCCGGTACACACCTACTCAACACACCATCCCTGCACTGCTTTAACAGAATAGGGTCATCCCAGAAATAATAACGCAAAGAATGGAAAATTTTCTTTTTCTCTTGGTATGTCCAATCATCTAGGATAATTTTGTAGGCTAGATAATTAACATTATAAGAAAACCAAGGATCTTTAGATTTCACAGATAGAAGTTGTTCATCAGGAAAAATCTCGGTAATGGGTATATGCACGTCCTTCTCGTCTACCCTTTCCAACCTAGACAGATGGTCCACAACCACATTTTCTATTCCCACCTTATCTTTGATTTCAATATCAAATTCTTGTAACAGTAAGATCCACCTAATCAGTCTAGGTTTGGCATCTTTATTTTCCATCAATACTTTATGGGGGTGTGGTCCGTCCATACCATGACTTTAGATCCAACAAGATATTACCGGAATTTTTCAAAAGCAAAAACGACGACGAGAAGCTCTTTTTCAGTTGTCATGTAATTCGGTTGTGCGTCGTTTAGAGTTTTGGATGCATAGAAAATCATGGCGGGTTTATTGTCCACACGTTGTCCCAAAACAACCCCCACTGCGAAATCTGATGCATCACACATCAATTCAAAAGGTTTTATCCAATCCGATGATTGCACAACTGAAGCAGAAATTAATTTTTCTTTGAGCACATTAAACACATTCAAACACTTTTCATTAAAATCAAAGACAACATCTTTCTCAAGAAACACAAATAATGGTTTGGCGATTTTTGAGAAATCATTTATAAAATGATGATAAAACCCAGCGTGAACTAGAAAACTCCTTACCCCTTTTATCGAATTTGGTGGGGGAAATTTAAAAATAACTTCAATCTTCACTGGATCTACCTCCAACCCCTTGCAAGACACTTTATGTCCAAGAACAATCCCTTCGCTAACCATCATATGTCATTTCTCCCAATTGAGAACCAAATGCGTTTCCTCACATCATTGCAAAACTTTGTCCAAACTATATAAACATTCATCAAAAGATGCACCATATACAGAGAAATCATCCATAAAGACTTCCAAACAACGTTCAACCATATCGGATAAAATGGAAAGCATGCAACGCTGGAAGGTTACTGGTGCGTTACACAAACCAAATGGCACACAGTGGTATGCAAATGTTTCATAAGGACAAGTGAAGGTGGACTTCTCTTGGTCCTTAGGATCAATGGAAATCAGATTGTAGCCCGAATAACCATCGAGAAAACAAAAATGAGATCGACCTGCCAATCGCTCTAAAATCTGATCAATGAATGGGAGAGGAAAATGATCCTTAAGCATAGCAACATTCAATCTACGGTAGTCTATGCATACACACCACCCAGTTACCAAGCGGGTTGTGACTGGTTCATTTAACAAATTATGTGTAACAGTAATACCCCCCTTTTTAGGGACTACTTGTGTAAGACTCACCCACATCGAGTTAGATATCGCATAGATGATACTTGTAGAAAGGATCTTGATCACCTCTTTCTTGATGACCTCCATCATGCTAGGATTTACTTGACGCTGTGGCTGAATTACCAGTTTGGCTCCCTCCTCGAGAGGGATCTTGTGCTGGCACAATGTAGGGGAAATCCCCTTGATGTCCGCGACCGACCACCCGAATGCACCTCGGTGGTTCTTCAGCATGATCAATAGTTGATCCTCCTCCTCGACACTCCGATATGTTGAAATGATCACTGGAAGCTTCTCACCCTCAACTAGAAATTCATATTTCAAATGGGGTGGCAGTGGCTTCAATTCTAAATCTGGCGGGATGATCAAGGATGACTGAAGCGGTGGTGGGAGTTCCCCAAGGTCATCATAGTACCTAGCATAAAAGCATGGAAGCACCTGAAGCATCTTGGCACACTCTTGTAGTGACTTTCTTCTCATCCAATCATGTGTTATATTAACCAGGCAGGCTTCAAGAGGTAACTCTGGATATGCATTGAAAATAGAACTTGCTATGGCTTCATCTTCAGTAGAAGGAGGGATGTCCTCCTCTTCATCATTGGGAAAACCCATAGACTTGCTAAGAGACACAACCTTGGTCTGCTCCATGATGTATACAACCAGTGTCCCCTTCTCCACCTTAGTCATTACATGAGCCATATCTAAAAATGGCTTCCCTAGACAGAGAGAGATATTCTGATCAAAGTGCTTCACCATGCGGCATTGCTCCTTAGCTTTTGATTGTGTTGTGTTGGAAGGCATGACCATCTCAAATCGATCATCAGCTATACCCAAGGTCAAACGACCTCTCCCCATCTCATGTATCATGTCAACAGTGGCTTGGAAGGGTCATCCAAGGAGTAACACATTACCCTGCTCATCTTGCATTTCCATTACAACAAAGTCTACTGGAAATACAAGTCGATAAACTTTCACCAACACATCTTCACAAATACCATACAACTTCACCACTAAATTATCTTCCAATTGTATTCTCTATTGCTCGACCTTGATTCTTTCAATCCCAATTTCTTGAACGTAGAAAGAGGCATCAGGTTTATACTTGCCCCTAAATCACATAGTGCTTCTCCAAATTTCACTTTACCAATATAGCATGAAATATTGAAGCAACCCGGATCTTGCCTTTTAGGTGGCAATGTGCCCATGATGAAAGCACTCACCTGCTCCTTGAGAACCACAACCTCAGTATCAGGGATCTTCCTCTTCTTCGTAATGATGTCTTTCAAAAACTTGTCACAAGAGGAAATTTTCTCTATTGCCTCTAATAATGGAATGTTGACAGAGAGCTTTCTAAAGCTTTACAGAAACTTCTTGAACTGGGCATCCATTTTCTTAGCTTTCACGCTATTTGGATACGGGACTAGGACAACCTGTGACCTATGATGTGGCGGCACATATGACGTCCTCTTCTGTGTCTCCTCCTCAGCAATGACTGGTTCTGTTGCAAAATCCTCTACCACATCCTCCATTGGTAATGTGGTTGGAATCGAGACCTCCTCTGCGGCCTCACCTATGGTTTCTGACTGGGGTGTGCTTGGTGCATCGACCCTGGGGTTTAAAATCTTCTTTCCACTCCGTAGCAAGATTGCCTTAGCCTGTTGGTTTCCTCCTAGAATTTTTGTGTTACCTGGAAAGCCTTTCTGCGCTGGCTTCTTCAGGTTTGCTATTTTAGATGCCATCTGTGCCAAAGATGTCTCTATCGTCCTCATCTGAGCCCCATGAATCTGCAATGTCTGCCCAAACTGATTCATGAATTCTTCTTGTTGCTTGATCTACTGGCCAAAAGTGTTCATTAGTTCTTGATTCTGCTTTATCACTTGATTGGGCAACTCATTTCTCTTATCCTAGGGTGACGGTTGGGGTTTTGCGTCGGGGTCCTGCAAGAAACTATTGTGGTCCTTCTAGGAAAAATCTTGTCTTTCCTCCATGAATAATTGTTGTTTCTGTACCCTTGCTGCTGGCGCATGAACTTTACTTGAGCCTCATCATATGATTCTGCGTCTTCTTTTGCAAGTAGTTTCTTTGATAGAAGGTCCATCTTCTCATTTAGTTCTTTGATGGCCTTTGACTCTCCCACAGCCCGAACATGCTCTACGCCATCTCTGTTGCCCCAAGATTGCTTCTTGGCCATGTTTGTTAGAATTTCCCAACACCTCATTCATGTGTTGTTTAAGAAGAAACCTGAACCTGCAGAGTCTAAGTTACTTCTATCATGCTCGGAAAGAGCAAAATAGAAGATTTTCACCTTCTTCTCTTTATTCATCCCATGATGTGGGCACCTCCTTAGCATGATCTGAAAACGTTCCCAGGTCTCAGAGTAAGTCTCTCCTGCCTTCTGGCTGAAATTATGGATTTTTGCTGATCATATCATTTGTCTTCTCGGGCGGAAAGAATCTTTCAAAGAACACTTCCACCATGTGGTTCCATGATTCCACATACTCATCATCATGATTATGGAGCAATTATCATGCATTTCCCGCCAGAGAGCTCAGAAACAGCTTCAGGTAAAGTGTCTCCTATGGGAACCTGTCAATTTTGATCATATCGCAGTTCTCCACAAATTGACTTATGTGAGTCACCAGATCTTTGTTTTTAAGCCCATGAAATGCATTTGATTTAACCAAATTTATCAGTGTTGGGTCAATCTTGTAGGTCGGAATATTGTTTGCCTGCTTCTTGATTGGCCCCTTTGACGCAGATGAGGAAGAAGCCTTTATCTTCTCCCATATCGTTTGTTCTTCTGCCATTGCTTCTGGTTCAATATCGGAGTCTATTTCTTCAGAAGGGTCTTGATTGTAATCCTCCTCGTCATCTAGTCCCAGTAGTGGAACCTCTGGTGATTGCTGCGTGTAGTCTGTGCTACGTGTCCTCACCATGTACTAGTACCTGCAAAACAATAATTTCAATTCAGTACCATGCTAGACGATTACACAATTAGAAAAATAAACTATGAATTTTAGAATTGATTACAAATTAATAAAAATAAAAGATGGCCTAGAATGGCCACTTGCAGCACTCGTAGTGCCGAAAATTGCCGTGTCCCCGAAAAAGGCACCAAAAACTAGATACAATTTTAACGTGCGTAGAATGCAAGTGCACGCATCAATGTATTATAGGCACTTGTCAGGCCCGAGTCAAACTCAGGGACACTAAATTATCGGTAGACTACTACTAACTTGTTTTGATCAGCTAAAGCGATTAAAATAAGTTGACAGTTGTTGTAAAAATAAAATAAAATAAAATAAAACAAAGCCATCGATTAATGGTTTAGTTTAATCAATTCAAGTGGAGATCTTTAGGATTGCGGTTTTATCGTGGGTTTTCATTGTACGAATTTCCATATAATAATTCAAGTTCATCTCTCAATCTGGGTAGTGGCCTGTAGTCAGAATTTCCCACTATCGTGGTACAATTCACTACCTACGTTTAGGTCGGTTCCACCGTCGTAGTAACCTATACCCTAAACTAGGTGCATTAGAATCGACCTCTGGGTTCCCCCATTAACCTTACATCACCTTGTTCAAGTGATTTGTTAATTAATGTGAATTTCATCTCTTTTCAGCCGTTAATTCTTCTTTCAAAGTAATTAAAGGCATTATATTATCATTATGGTGATCAAGCATAACGATATAATTGAGAAAATGAAATCATACCACAGATTTAAGAGATAAGTTATGAATGAATATGATAAAAATGTCATACAATGCTTCCCCGAGCTACTCTCGGTCCTAAAGATAAAGGGATTAGCCTCGCATGTTCATCTTAGAGCAAAACATGGGTGAAGAAAAGGGAAAACATGGAGAAAAATGTGAATAAGTAATGAAACTCATGAACGGAGAAGATCCAAGCGTTCCTCGGCGTAGAATGCATGGGCTATAGCCTTTCGGTAGTGGAGAACGTCTTCTTCGGCTTCAAGAATGGTTGGGGCGTACTTCTGGCTCTGTTCTTCTCTCCACTCCTTCTCAGGACGTGTGCAGCGGCTAATGACATGATACCATCCTTTTGGCCGCCTTCATTAGGTATAATCACCAAATTAGGTTGCAAAAATATCACAGTCATCGGATTTAGATCGATCTAAAACAAACTTTAATTTGATGGTGTCGATACCATCGACACGACTCGATGGTATCGACTCTGCACGATATCAGCAAGTCTTCTTTTCTTTTCGTCGTTGTGCCTGGTGCTGACTCAATACCATCAATGAGGGTCGATGGTATCAACACCCTGAGGTGTCTGTTTTATCCCTTTTCTGTCATTGAAGCTCCACATGTCAATAGTATTGACAATGAAGTCGATACTATCGAATGTCTTCTCGCCAGGAACCTGATGGTAGGTCGCTACCATCGACTTCCCGAATGCACCTCGGTGGTTCTTCCGCATGATCAATAGTTGATCCTCCTCCTCGACACTCCGATATGTTGAAATGATCACTGGAAGCTTCTCACCCTCAACTAGAAATTCATATTTCAAATGGGGTGGCAGTGGCTTCAATTCTAAATCTGGCGGGATGATCAAGGATGACTGAAGCGGTGGTGGGAGTTCCCCAAGGTCATCATAGTACCTAGCATAAAAGCATGGAAGCACCTGAAGCATCTTGGCACACTCTTGTAGTGACTTTCTTCTCATCCAATCATGTGTTATATTAACCAGGCAGGCTTCAAGAGGTAACTCTGGATATGCATTGAAAATAGAACTTGCTATGGCTTCATCTTCAGTAGAAGGAGGGATGTCCTCCTCTTCATCATTGGGAAAACCCATAGACTTGCTAAGAGACACAACCTTGGTCTGCTCCATGATGTATACAACCAGTGTCCCCTTCTCCACCTTAGTCATTACATGAGCCATATCTAAAAATGGCTTCCCTAGACAGAGAGAGATATTCTGATCAAAGTGCTTCACCATGCGGCATTGCTCCTTAGCTTTTGATTGTGTTGTGTTGGAAGGCATGACCATCTCAAATCGATCATCAGCTATACCCAAGGTCAAACGACCTCTCCCCATCTCATGTATCATGTCAACAGTGGCTTGGAAGGGTCATCCAAGGAGTAACACATTACCCTGCTCATCTTGCATTTCCATTACAACAAAGTCTACTGGAAATACAAGTCGATCAACTTTCACCAACACATCTTCACAAATACCATACAACTTCACCACTAAATTATCTTCCAATTGTATTCTCTATTGCTCGACCTTGATTCTTTCAATCCCAATTTCTTGAACGTAGAAAGAGGCATCAGGTTTATACTTGCCCCTAAATCACATAGTGCTTCTCCAAATTTCACTTTACCAATATAGCATGAAATATTGAAGCAACCCGGATCTTGCCTTTTAGGTGGCAATGTGCCCATGATGAAAGCACTCACCTGCTCCTTGAGAACCACAACCTCAGTATCAGGGATCTTCCTCTTCTTCGTAATGATGTCTTTCAAAAACTTGTCACAAGAGGAAATTTTCTCTATTGCCTCTAATAATGGAATGTTGACAGAGAGCTTTCTAAAGCTTTACAGAAACTTCTTGAACTGGGCATCCATTTTCTTAGCTTTCACGCTATTTGGATACGAGACTAGGACAACCTGTGCCCTATGATGTGGCGACACATATGACGTCCTCTTCTGTGTCTCCTCCTCAGCAATGACTGGTTCTGTTGCAAAATCCTCTACCACATCCTCCATTGGTAATGTGGTTGGAATCGAGACCTCCTCTGCGGCCTCACCTATGGTTTCTGACTGGGGTGTGCTTGGTGCATCGACCCTGGGGTTTAAAATCTTCTTTCCACTCCGTAGCAAGATTGCCTTAGCCTGTTGGTTTCCTCCTAGAATTTTTGTGTTACCTGGAAAGCCTTTCTGCGCTGGCTTCTTCAGGTTTGCTATTTTAGATGCCATCTGTGCCAAAGATGTCTCTATCGTCCTCATCTGAGCCCCATGAATCTGCAATGTCTGCCCAAACTGATTCATGAATTCTTCTTGTTGCTTGATCTACTGGCCAAAAGTGTTCATTAGTTCTTGATTCTGCTTTATCACTTGATTGGGCAACTCATTTCTCTTATCCTAGGGTGACGGTTGGGGTTTTGCGTCGGGGTCCTGCAAGAAACTATTGTGGTCCTTCTAGGAAAAATCTTGTCTTTCCTCCATGAATAATTGTTGTTTCTGTACCCTTGCTGCTGGCGCATGAACTTTACTTGAGCCTCATCATATGATTCTGCGTCTTCTTTTGCAAGTAGTTTCTTTGATAGAAGGTCCATCTTCTCATTTAGTTCTTTGATGGCCTTTGACTCTCCCACAGCCCGAACATGCTCTACGCCATCTCTATTGCCCCAAGATTGCTTCTTGGCCATGTTTTTTAGAATTTCCCAACACCTCATTCATGTGTTGTTTAAGAAGAAACCTGAACCTGCAGAGTCTAAGTTACTTCTATCATGCTCAGAAAGAGCAAAATAGAAGATTTTCACCTTCTTCTCTTTATTCATCCCATGATGTGGGCACCTCCTTAGCATGATCTGAAAACGTTCCCAGGTCTCAGAGTAAGTCTCTCCTGCCTTCTGGCTGAAATTATGGATTTTTGCTGATCATATCATTTGTCTTCTCGGGCGGAAAGAATCTTTCAAAGAACACTTCCACCATGTGGTTCCATGATTCCACATACTCATCATCATGATTATGGAGCAATTATCATGCATTTCCCGCCAGAGAGCTCGGAAACAGCTTCAGGTAAAGTGTCTCCTATGGGAACCTGTCAATTTTGATCATATCGCAGTTCTCCACAAATTGACTTATGTGAGTCATCAGATCTTTGTTTTTAAGCCCATGAAATGCATTTGATTTAACCAAATTTATCAGTGTTGGGTCAATCTTGTAGGTCGGAATATTGTTTGCCTGCTTCTTGATTGGCCCCTTTGACGCAGATGAGGAAGAAGCCTTTATCTTCTCCCATATCGTTTGTTCTTCTGCCATTGCTTCTGGTTCAATATCGGAGTCTATTTCTTCAGAAGGGTCTTGATTGTAATCCTCCTCATCATCTAGTCCCAGTAGTGGAACCTCTGGTGATTGCTGCGTGTAGTCTGTGCTACGTGTCCTCACCATGTACTAGTACCTGCAAAACAATAATTTCAATTCAGTACCATGCTAGACGATTACACAATTAGAAAAATAAACTATGAATTTTAGAATTGATTACAAATTAATAAAAATAAAAGATGGCCTAGAATGGCCGCTTGCAGCACTCGTAGTGCCGAAAATTGCCGTGTCCCCGAAAAAGGCACCAAAAACTAGATACGATTTTAACGTGCGTAGAATGCAAGTGCACGCATCAATGTATTATAGGCACTTGTGAGGCCCGAGTCAAACTCAGGGACACTAAATTATCGGTAGACTACTACTAACTAGTTTTGATCAGCTAAAGCGATTAAAATAAGTTGACAGTTGTTGTAAAAATAAAATAAAATAAAATAAAACAAAGCCATCGATTAATGGTTTAGTTTAATCAATTCAAGTGGAGATCTTTAGGATTGCGGTTTTATCGTGGGTTTTCATTGTACGAATTTCCATATAATAATTCAGGTTCATCTCTCAATCTGGGTAGTGGCCTGTAGTCAGAATTTCCCACTATCGTGGTACAATTCACTACCTACGTCTAGGTCGGTTCCACCGTCGTAGTAACCTATACCCTAAACTAGGTGCATTAGAATCGACCTCTGGGTTCCCCCATTAACCTTACATCACCTTGTTCAAGTGATTTGTTAATTAATGTGAATTTCATCTCTTTTCAGCTGTTAATTCTTCTTTCAAAGTAATTAAAGGCATTATATTATCATTATGGTGATCAAGCATAACGATATAATTGAGAAAATGAAATCATACCACAGATTTAAGAGATAAGTTATGAATGAATATGATAAAAATGTCATACAATGCTTCCCCGAGCTACTCTCGGTCCTAAAGATAAAGGGATTAGCCTCGCATGTTCATCTTAGAGCAAAACATGGGTGAAGAAAAGGGAAAACATGGAGAAAAATGTGAATAAGTAATGAAACTCATGAACGGAGAAGATCCAAGCGTTCCTCGGCGTAGAATGCATGGGCTATAGCCTTTCGGTAGTGGAGAACGTCTTCTTCGGCTTCAAGAATGGTTGGGGCGTACTTCTGGCTCTGTTCTTCTCTCCACTCCTTCTCAGGACGTGTGCAGCGGCTAATGACGTGATACCATCCTTTTGGCCGCCTTCATTAGGTATAATCACCAAATTAGGTTGCAAAAATATCACAGTCATCGGATTTAGATCGATCTAAAACAAACTTTAATTTGATGGTGTCGATACCATCGACACGACTCGATGGTATCGACTCTGCACGATATCAGCAAGTCTTCTTTTCTTTTCGTCGTTGTGCCTGGTGCTGACTCGATACCATCAATGAGGGTCGATGGTATCAACACCCTGAGGTGTCTGTTTTATCCCTTTTCTGTCATTGAAGCTCCACATGTCAATAGTATTGACAATGAAGTCGATACTATCGAATGTCTTCTCGCCAGGAACCTGATGGTAGGTCGCTACCATCGACTTCCCTGTCGATGGTATCAACTTTGTGCTGCTCCTTGCCGCTGGCTGCCTGTGGCTGTGTCGATAGTATCGATATCCGTCGATGATATCAACAGCTGTAGATATGTATTTTTCCTAAAATTGCAAAAAAAAAAGCCACATAATCTGAGATAAAACCTATCATTGTAAGCATTTATGCTTAAAATAATAAAATAAGGGATATTTGACACTGAGAAGGATCATAGACTAAAGTAAATGAATTATGCAATATTAACCACCTAAATGACCAATAAATGCATAAAACACAAGTAAAACAAGTCTATAAATGCTACTCAAAATCATCGTATCAAAGGAGCATGTTGGATAGCTTATGAGATAAGCATAAAGAACTAAGGATAACATCGAGAAAACATAAGTTGAATATAGGCATCACCCACGTAGAGGTATGCCTGTGAGCTTGATCCTTCATGGAGAGAGAATCTCCAGTAGTATGGCTAGATGTGGAGTTAGTTCTAGAGAGAGAAAGCAGGACCCTGACAAGGAGGTTGGAAGCATAGATTCTGAGACATGAGGAATGCCATAGGGTTGAGGATGATGCGACCTAAGTAGATGATAGTGGTTGCCTCATGCCTGATCCATGGAGGATGATAATATCTTAGTGGCCTTTAGAGGAACCAAACCCTAGAGAGAGGATGATAATTCTGGTACGTATGTGCCTATATTATATATGTTTACCTTCTGAGATAAGAAGAAGAGTTCTTTAGACCTAGGAAGGTTTAGTAACAGGTTGTAAGGCCTTATACCTAGTTGGTTGTCCGTGAGGAGGACTCGAATATGAGGTGTTGCTCATATAAAAGGATCATGGGAGTACATGACATACCTTAGACATGCTTGATTCATGGTTAAGAGATTGAGCATGTAGTTGGATACCCAAAGGAGAATCTAGTGTTGGGTTTTAGGGGAGACAAAGAAGGCAGCGGAAACAAAAATTTTCTCCCCCAACCCATACCGAGGAAACACATCAACGTCTATATATTAGGAAAGGATGGTTTGTGGAATCATACCTTGTCCCGAGGCTTGCTCGACGACAATACCTCGCACAATGTGCGGTCTTCAACTCTGGTCTTCGACGGCATCTGTGTAGCTCCTGGTCACACCGGGACTGACGACTCCTACTCGAACCGGACTGTCGGATGACAGTTGTCCTCCTAAGCGGCAGTGTCCTCCCACCTCTGTAGTAGTCCACACGGACCACCTGGAACTCCACACTCCTTGTCCCACAAGGAAGTGGAAGGAGTCGCACCCTCCTGTTGATGTACTAGTCGCCAACACACTCTCATGCCTCCTGTTGCAACCGCAGTTGTCCTTCCCTTGCTGCACCTCCCTTTTACGGGAAGCACTTGCTCAGGCTCTCTCACGGTTACCAAAACCAGAGAGAACGACAACTTGCAGAGCAACTGGTTGCACTGAGCTGTACTGTGAGAAGCCCCTAATACCCCCTATATATAGGAGAGTCATGGGACAGGGTTCTCCATCCCGAGCAATGCGGGACTAAAAGCAGGAGTAGAAGGGTTTGTGATTTTCCACAAAAAGAAACCATCTTGCAACCTGAACCAATTGGTTCACAAGTGAACCGGTCGGTTGGGTGATGTGGCTTTTTGAATGCACTAACAAATTCACTCAGGGTTTATATCCATGAGCTTTTACCAAAACCAAGTGCAACAATACCACCCGCAAGCAGACGGATCTTATCGCAGTATAGTTGAGGATCGAACCCAAAGGACAACGTTTTTAAGAATCTTTGTCAGTTAGATCTAGCTTAAGTAAAACTAATATTTAGAACGATAGGTTGATTTGGGTTTGATTAAACTAATTGCAAGAAAGTAAATGCGGAAAGAAAGATGAGTTTAGATCAATGATATGGAATCGCTGGGATGGTACCGGGTTTGACCACCGCTACACACACAAACATACTCTTTTGCAAACAATCCATGCACGATATAACACTCCAAATAGAGCTGCTGCAGAACCCCCCATACGGGCGTTAGGTCCGCGTAAGCATCACCATAGGTAGCCAATTTCTCATCGCCATCCGGATCACATGTCTTACGGCTCTGAAGATACAGAAATCCACGGAGGTTGTGAACCCCCCATACGGGCGTTAGGCGCACAGAAGCGTCACCGAAGGCTAGATGGCTCGTCCCCTCGCGGATCATACACTTACGACCTCGATGAAATCCCATCCTATTTCTAGTTTGGGGGTCAGCCGCGTTAACCGATAAACAAGCAGGAAGGTGACATGCGAGCAAACATCGACGTTTAGCAAGATGATGCAAAATCCAACTAAGGTTGTGAACCCCCTATACAGGCGTTAGGCGCACAGAAGCGTCACCGAAGGCTAGATGGCTCGTCCCCTCGTGGATCATATACTTACGACCTCAAGGAACCCATCAGAAGTTATCGTCAAGGGTCAAACATGCTAAACGACGTTCCAACCCATGCCTTGAAGTTATCGCAACATAGGAACCCATGCATTGAAGTTATCGCAACATAGGGAGCACAAAGATGAAAACACGCACATAACCAACCTACAAGCTTAACGATAAACGACAAAATGAAGAGTTATATACATTGCCTTGGAAAGTTTAACAAAAGAACATGGTTTGCATGGGCAGCGGGGCTAGTCCCCGCACCCCAGCGAAAGAGGACTACTCGCTCATGATACGAGATACAAGAAGGATAGGAGAGAAAGATAGATCCACCATGAGCTCGGTGCAGAGGGTGGACGCAGCTCGGTGAAGAAGATGCGCTCCTTGCGCCGTCTTCTTCCTCTTCTTGGACTCCTTGGACGCAACACCAGCGGTAGATGGAGTGGAACTTGATCGGTGTGGTGCTCTGGAAGCCTTTCGGCGTCCGGAACCGATGCTTCGAAATGGGGACCCTGGGGGTCTATTTATAGTTTCAGATCTGATCCCAAACGGTTTGGATAAGTTGCTGGAAATATCTTCTCCAAACGGTTTGGAGACCGTTTGGGCGCCAAACGGTCTTGAGACCGTTTGGGCACCAAACGGTCTTGAGACCGTTTGGGCGCCAAACGGTCTTGAGACCGCTTGGGCACCAAACGGTCTTGAGACCGTTTGGGCATCAAATGGTTTGGGGGTCGTTTGAGCGCCAAACGGTCTTGCTTTGATCGGTCCTGGCTTTGGCATGGTCGCGCGGCTTTAGTTCTTCAATCGATCCTTGCGCTTGCATCGAACGGTCTTGGGACCGCGCGGGACCAAACGGTCTTGGGACCGCGCGGGACCAAACGGTCTTGGGACCGTTTGGGACCAAACGACCTTGGGACCGCATGGGACCAAACGGTCTTGGGACCGCATGGGACCAAACGGTCTTGGGACCGCATGGGACCAAACGGTCTTGGGACCGCATGGGACCAAACGGTCTTGGGACCGCATGGGACCAAACGGTCTTGGGACCGCATGGGACCAAACGGTCTTGGGACCGCATGGGACCAAACGGTCTTGAGACCGCGTGGACTTCTTGGGCAACTCGTTTCGTCTTGTTCTTTGTGTATTCCAGCAAACGGTCTTGAGACCGCATGGATCCAAACGGTCTTGAGACCATTTGCATGGAGTTGCCTGCTACACCTGCATAAAATGAAAGATATTTAGTTAAAACCTTGATTATTGAATCACTGAGTAGTTTTGTGCATTATTATTCATATTAGGGTGAAAAGATGTGGAATAGATATTAAATTGTTCCAAAAAGGTAATTGAAAATCATGATGAGTATGCACTCATCAAAACACCCCAAACTTAAATCGTTGCTCGTCCTCGAGTAACATAAAATTTGAAACTGTTGCCTGATGGAATACTTTCGATCCGTGTGATTTCTTCATCTTCACATCACAAATGTTTTCTTTTTGCTCAGTATGAGTGAGTACCTCAACTTCCTGGGACCACGAAACACGTCTTTCCATAGCTTCGTTCCTGAGTTCGTTTCCCAACAACGCTTCCTCCCCGCCTTTTCCAACACCAAGCATGTTGAAGAGTTTTGTAGGAGTTCAGAGATACCCGTAGAATCGACAAGTATGCATTTGATCTGACACTGGTGTAGTTCAAGATGGTAGGGCATGTATTGTGCCCTTAGGTAGAAAAAGGAGTGAAAGGTGGTATGGAAAGAAGAAGTAAATCTCTCCTCTATTCGACTCGAGATTTTTATTTGTTTTGCAATTTCATTTATTGCATATTTTTTGTGTGCGCTATGGCATCTTTTGTTGCAGATCTCTCCTCTATTCGACTCGAGATTGCATTTATTTTGTGTGCACTTTGGCATCTTTTTATTGCAGATCTCTCCTCTATTCGACTCGAGATTGCATTTTTGGTGGTACGCCCCTATTTATTGGAAGGGGTATGGAAGAAGCGGATATGGGGAAAGTGGCGTGCCACCCCGAACTTAGGGTTTGGCACAAGTTTGGCTATTTTGGTGGTATTTATGGATGGAGGGATACGAAGATGATAGAAGAAGTGTAGAAGAGAGTTCAGATCAGGATGCAACTTGATTTACAATTCAAAACTGGGTTATTCTCCTTGTCATACTCTGCTCAAATAATGACTTGATGCGGATCCGGTGGGGTTTCTGAGCCATTGTTCCACTAGTCAGTTAGGAAGCGCGACGTGTTTGATCCCTATCAGTTTGACAGATACTTATCATTATGTAAAAAGAATTATGATGTTAGGAATCATAAGTTTCACAGGATGATTTCATGCAAGTTTCAAAAGTCAGTCCTCTTGAGGATTTGCTTCGAATAAGGAGGATGTTATGATAGAAGATGCATAGCAAAAAGTTAGTTATATTTTTATCAACCAAAGACAAAATTTCATTAGGTATCTGTTCAAAATTTTGAAAATTTTTATGATAGAGACATATTGAATATGAAAAGAGGGTGTGTATGTGGAAGTGGAATACGTACCACCCACCCTCCACCCCGAACTTAGAGATTTGCTCGTCCTCGAGCAAACCCTAAATTCAAGATGGAGGGGAAAGGAAACACCAGGTATGACTGCCGAGAATGAATTCGTTCTGATCAGCACCAATCCGATCTCGTGTCCTGAAAGAAAAACTCTCTCATAAGGCAAATTTTATTTAAGGAAAATTTAACTATAAGGAACAAAATTTGAAAAGGAAAAGTAAAATAGATTTATTGGTCGGGTTGCCTCCCGACAAGCGCCTTTGTTTTATGTCGATGGCTCAACAGAGTTCTTCGGAATTATGGTGGGTCCTTTGGATTGCTGAATTCCAACATTATTTCGGTGCCTTTGTCAGCTGGTGTGAAGTATCTTTTCAAGCGGTGACCATTTGCTATAAATTCGCCAGACCCGTCGCTCCATAAAGAGAAAGCACCATGGGGAGAGATGCTTTTGACGATGTAAGGTCCGCACCAACGTGAGCGGAGTTTTCCTAGGAACAATTTTAATCTGGAGTTGAAAACTAGAACTTGGTCTCCCACTCGTATGTCTTTTTGTTTCAGATGTCCATCATGCCAGAGTTTTGTACGTTCTTTGTAGATTCGTGCATTCTCATAGGCTGTCATTCTGAGTTCATCTAGCTCATGGAGTTGCAAAATTCTGGCTTGACCCGCTTGTTTCATATCGAAGTTTATTTGTTTAATTGCCCACCATGCCTTATGTTCAAGTTCGACTGGAAGGTGGCAACTCTTTCCATATATCAATCGAAAAGGGGTAGTCCTAAGGGGAGTCTTATAAGCAGTGCGATAAGCCCATAAGGCGTCGTTGATTTTTGTCGCCCAATCTTTTCGATTACGTCCAACGGTTTTCTCAAGGATAGCCTTAAGTTGTCGGTTGGAGACCTCTACCTGTCCACTGGTTTGTGGATGATAAGGCGAAGCTATCTTGTGTGAGACGCCATATTTTCGTAGAAGAGCTTCAAGGCTTCTTTCAATGAAGTGGGATCCTCCGTCAGATATCACGGTTCTCGGCACTCCGAACCGTGGGAAGATAATATCTTTGAATAGTTTGATGACTGGTTTTGAATCACAAGTGACGGTTGGTATAGCTTCAACCCATTTGGAGACGTAGTCCACCGCCACAAGGATGTAAGAGAATCCATTAGAAGATGGGAATGGCCCCATATAGTCCACTCCGCAGACGTCAAATATCTCGACTTCTTGCCATAGATTCAGTGGCATTTCGTCTCTCTTGGTTATATTGCCAGCTCTTTGACACTTATCACATGATATGACAAAATCATAACAGTCCTTGGATAAAGTTGGCCAGAAAAATCCACATTGCAAAACTTTTAAGGCAGTCTTTTTAGAGCTCATATGCCCACCCACGGGTCCTGAGTGGAATTGTTTCAAAATAGAATGGGCTTCTTCTTCGGCGACACAACGTCTATACAGACCATCAGCGCAAAGTTTAAAAAGATATGGTTCATCCCAATGGTAATGCTTCACATCGTGCATAAACTTCTTCAGAGTGTTCCCGGTGTACTGGGGATGGATGACTCCCGCAACAAGGTAGTTTACATAGTCAGAATACCATGGTACTGCTTCCGAGACGCTCATGAGTTGATCATCCGGTAGGGAGTCATTTATCGGGATCCCGTCAGCATCCAGAGTGTGGATGCGACTGAGGTGATCAGCAACAACATTTTCCGTCCCCTTTTTATCTCTTATTTCCAGGTCAAATTCTTGTAGAAGAAGTATCCATCTGATCAGCCTTGGCTTAGCATCCTTCTTTGCCATAAGATAACGGATAGCAGCATGGTCTGTGTAAACGATTACCTTCGAACCAGTAAGGTAGGATCTGAATTTATCGAAGGCATAAATGACTGCTAAAAGCTCCTTTTCAGTAGTAGCATAATTCATTTGAGCTTCGTCGAGGGTCTTTGATGCATAATAGATCACATAATGTTTCTTCTCTATGCATTGTCCTAAGACAGCACCCACCGCGTAATCACTGGCATCACACATAATTTCAAAGGGGTGGTCCCAATCGGGAGCTCTAATGATGGGAGTAGTTGTAAGGGCTTTCTTCAGCGTATCAAAACTTTTGACGCATTCTTCATTGAAATTGAAATCAGCATCTTTTAAAAGTAGATTAGTCATCGGCTTTGTTATCTTGGAAAAGTCACGTATAAATCTTCTATAGAATCCAGCGTGCCCAAGGAATGCGCGAACTTCTTTTACATTTGTGGGGACATCCAGTTTAGAGATGACTTCTACCTTGGCTTTATCAACTTCAATTCCTTTGTTGCTAACCTTGTGGCCCAAAACAATGCCTTCCTTTACCATAAAGTGGCATTTCTCCCAATTTAGCACCAGATGTGCTTATTCACAACGTTTGAGGACCATGGAGAGATGCTTAAGACAGGTATCGAAGGAGTCCCCATATACAGAAAAATCGTCCATGAAAACCTCCATAACTGTTTCAGTAAGCCCTGCAAAAATGGCAGTCATGCAACGTTGAAAAGTTGCAGGGGCATTACACAGACCGAAAGGCATCCTTTTAAAAGCATATGTCCCAAAGGGACATGTGAAGGTAGTTTTTTCTTGATCATCTGGATGTATGGGGATCTGATAGAATCCAGAGTAACTATCCAGGTAACAGAAATATTCTTGATGGGCCAATCTTTCTAAAACTTGATCAAGGAAGGGCATAGGAAAATGATCCTTCCGAGTGGCCTTGTTTAATTTTCTATAATCAATACACATCTGCCACCCAGTGACTGTTCGGGTGGGGATGAGCTCATTGTTTTCATTTCTTATAACGGTAGTACCTCCTTTCTTGGGTACAGCATGAACTGGGCTCACCCATGGTGAGTCCGATATCGGGTATATTATTCCAGCTGTAAGGAGTTTGATGATCTCACGACGGACCACTTCCTTCATATTCGGGTTCAACTTTCGTTGATGCTCGATCGTTGGCTTATGGTCTTCCATCATGGGGATTCTGTGCATGCACAACGCTTGGCTGACTCCTGTGAGGTCACTCATTTTGTAGCCTATGGCTTTCTTGCTATCCTTTAATACTTCCAGAAGTTGCTCTTCTTGTTTGGTCGTTAAACCAGAGTTTATAATGACAGGACAAACTTTAAGATCATCTAAAAACATATACTTCAGCCCTTCAGGTAGGGGCTTCATTTCAGGAGGTTCAGGTTTTTCACTGATTTCTTCTGGGGTTTCGGTAGCCTTTAATTCTTCATAGATAGCTTCAGGATTTCCTTTAGCAGAGTCGGGAGGTTCGGTGCGGTCCTTATCTTGTTGGTCAATAGGTTCATCATTAAAAAGATTGTATAGAGAAGTTTCCAAGGGATCGCATGACTCGTGATATTCTTGAGTAAGTTGTGACATCTGCTCAACACAATCTATCATATAGACCTCCTCATGTATACTTGGTCTTCTCATGCTTTCAAAAACTTTGAACTCTAGAGTTTCTTTACCTAACTTGAGCAGTAAGGTTCTGGCTTCAACATCGATAAGGGCTCTAGCAGTGGCGAGGAATGGACGACCGAAGATAATAGGGTATTTGGTGTCTTCTTTTATGTCCATGATGACAAAATCACATGGGACATATGCGTCCTTGCCTACCTTGACCGGGATGTCTTCGAGAATTCCTAACGGTCTTTTTACCGAATTATCCGCAAGTTGAATTGTCATAGCAGTTGGAAGCAATTCTTCAAACCCTAGTCTCTTGCATAGACTGAGCGGCATAATAGAAATACTTGCGCCAAGATCTGCCAATCCTTTCTTGCATGATGAGTCGCCAATGTGACATGAGATTCCGAAGGATCCTGGATCTTTTTGTTTCTTAGGCATCTTGCTTAGTATGATATCTGATGTGGTAGAAGCCAATTTTACAGTTTCATATTCTTCAGTGATGTACTTCTTGGTGAGAAGCGACTTTAGATACTTGGTCCAGGCTGGTATCTCATTAAGAGCATCTAGGAATGGTATATCAACATGGAGCTTTTTCATAGCCTCTTTGAATTTGATGAATCTAGTATCAATCTTGGTTTCCCTCAGACGGGATGGGAAAGGAACACGAGGCTTATATACAGGAATATCCGGTTCAGGTGTCTCTACTTCTTCAACGATAGATTCCTCAGAAATTCCCTTATCAGTATTTCTTTCCTTCGGTTGCGATTCTGGTGTTGTCGAGTTTTGGTCCGTCAAAGGTTCATTCTCCTCAGGGATATCCATAGTTGTCTTTGTTGGGGGATCCAAATAACTTTTCCCTGATCGTGTGGCGATAACCTTCAGCTGCTCCAGATGTTTCATATTGTTCTCAGGTTGTCCGGCGAAGACTCCAGCTTGTGGATTAATACTAGCAGCAAGTTGAGCTAGTTGAGTTTCAATAGCCTTCTGCTGGGCTTGTTGATTGGCTATCATCGTTTGTTGTGTTTGCAATAACTTTTCAATGGTGGATAGCTTGTCATCAGAAGGGATGGATCCTGTTTGACCCTGTTGTTGGTTCAAGCTTTGATACTGAGAGTTATTCTGATAATTATTATAGTTTCTGTTCTGAAAGTTTCCCTTGAAGTTTCCTTGATTCCCAAAGTTCTGTTGCTGGTTAAACTGATACCCAGATGGGCCTCTTGGTTGATTATTCTTAACAAATTGATGCGAGTTCATAGCTCCTGAAGGATTTCCGTACTGGAAGCCTGGGTGATTCCTATTTTGATTCGGATTGTAATAGTTCTGCCCAGGGTTGGTGTTAATAGCATTAAGATTTTCCATCTGGCAATTATCTCCTTGTCCACAGGCATTGCTTAAAACAACATCATAGAGAACATTGCATGATAGTGTGGAATGGTCAGTGCCTTTGCACGCTTCACAAAACAAAGAAGTGGTCTTGACTTGTTCTGGTTGCCTAGTTGGAGAATGTCCTCTTCCAATCGCAGCAAGGGATGATTCTATGTGATCTTGCTTCGCAACCAAGACTTTCAAAGTTTCAGCTATAGATTTGTATTCTGGGATAGCATCAGCCATAGCTACCTTTAAGACTCCTTTACCAACAGATCTGCCCCAGTTGGCTTGATTTTCTTCTCCCAGGGTGACTACTCTCCATGCGCTGTCGTAACTTTGCCGCATGAAGTTCCCTCCAGACGAGGAGTCAAGGAACGTCTTAACATCATCATCCACACCCCTGTAGAATATTTCTATCAGCTGATTCTTAGGAATTCCATGGTGTGGGCATTTGCGTAGGAGCTCCTTGTATCTATCCCAAGCTTCGGAAAGAGTTTCTCCTGGGACTTGAGTGAAATTTGTGATTCGTCCCCTGATCTCATATGTAAGAGATGGGGGGTAGAACTTTTCCAGAAAGGTGTTTTGAAGCTGCTCCCAGGTGGTGATGGGTACATCACTCTGTAGTGAGTTGTACCAACTAATGGCTCTATCAGCCAGAGAGTACTTGAAGAGACGGAGTCGAATAGCATCATCAGAGACTCCATTTTGCTTCGTCATAGCACACAGGTCAATGAATCTGAGAAGATGACCTTGGCTGTCTTCAGCTTGTTTACCGTAGAATGGGTTGTTTTGAAGCAAGGTTATCCAATGTGCTCTAATCTCAAAGTTGGCAGCTTTGATGGGAGGAGGCTGCACCAGATGATAGACATGCGCGGCCTTTGGGATAGAGAACTCTCTAAGATCCTTCTGAAGTTCCGCTGCCTGCGCTGCTGCCTGTGCTGCTAAGATCTCCTGTTGAACCGCAGCTCTAGCTTCTTGCATGAACCTTTCTCTCTGCGCATTGATGGATTGAGCCACCCTACGGGCTACTTCTTCTTCTTGCGCCATTCTAGCTTGATTCTCTCGGATCTGACGATGGAAGGTTCTATCGATTTCGGGATCAAAGCTCGCAGTCAGTCCGAGACTATCCGAACGGTGCATGCACTAATCGTCAAAGAGCACCTGAAATTTGAAAAGGTTTGAAAGTGAGGTCCTTGGTGTAGAATAAAGATCAAAAAGATGAGCGATAGTTTCAAAAAGAAAACAAAATCCTAGATTAGTCTTAAAAGAACTAGATTTGACTGACTGATTCTGTTGTCCCCGGCAACGACGCCAGAATTTGATGTGGCTTTTTGAATGCACTAACAAATTCACTCAGGGTTTATATCCCTGAGCTTTTACCAAAACCAAGTGCAACAATACCACCCGCAAGCAGACGGATCTTATCGCAGTATAGTTGAGGATCAAACCCAAAGGACAACGTTTTTAAGAATCTTTGTCAGTTAGATCTAGCATAAGTAAAACTAATATTTAGAATGATAGGTTGATTTGGGTTTGATTAAACTAATTGCAAGAAAGTAAATGCGGAAAGAAAGATGAGTTTAGATCAATGATATGGAATCGCTGGGATGGTACCGGGTTTGACCATCGCTACACACACAAACATACTCTTTTGCAAACAATCCAGGAACGATATAACACTCCAAATAGAGCTGCTGCAGAACCCCCCATACGGGCATTAGGTCCGTGTAAGCATCACCATAGGCAACCGATTTCTCATCGCCATCCGGATCACATATCTTACGGCTCTGAAGATACAGAAATCCACAGAGGTTGTGAACCCCCCATACGGGCGTTAGGCGCACAGAAGCGTCACCAAAGGCTAGATGGCTCATCCCCTCGCGGATCATACACTTACGACCTCGATGAAATCCCATCCTATTTCTAGTTTGGGAGTCAGCCGCGTTAACCGATAAACAAGCAGGAAGGTGACATGCGAGCAAACATCGATGTTTAGCAAGATGATGCAAAATCCAACTAAGGTTGTGAACCCCCTATACAGGCGTTAGGCGCACAGAAGCGTCACCAAAGGCTAGATGGCTCGTTCCCTCGCGGATCATACACTTACGACCTCAAGGAACCCATCGGAAGTTATCGTCAAGGGTCAAACATGCTAAACGACGTTCCAACCCATGCCTTGAAGTTATCGCAACATAGGAACCCATGCATTGAAGTTATCACACTATAGGGAGCACAAAGATGAAAACACGCACATAACCAACCTACAAGCTTAACGATAAATGACAAAATGAAGAGTTATATACATTGCCTTGGAAAGTTTAACAAAAGAACATGGTTTGCATGGGCAGCGGGGTTAGTCCCCACACCCCAGCGAAAGAGGACTACTCGCTCATGATACGAGATACAAGAAGGATAGGAGAGAAAGATAGATCCGCCATGAGCTCAGTGCAGAGGGTGTACGCAGCTCGGTGAAGAAGATGCGCTCCTTGCGCCGTCTTCTTCCTCTTCTTGGCCTCCTTGGACGCAACACCAGTGGTAGATGGAGTGGAACTTGATCGGTGTGGTGCTCTGGCAGCCTTTCGGCGTCCGAAACCGATGCTTCGAAATGGGGACCCTGGGGGTCTATTTATAGTTTCAGATCTGATCCCAAACGGTTTGGATAAGTTGCTGGAAATATCTTCTCCAAACGGTTTGGAGACCGTTTGGGTGCCAAACGGTCTTGAGACCGTTTGGGCGCCAAACGGTCTTGAGACCGCTTGGGCACCAAATGGTCTTGAGACCGTTTGGGCATCAAACAGTTTGGGGGTCGTTTGAGCGCCAAACGGTCTTGCTTTGATCGGTCCTGGCTTTGGCGTGGTCGCGCGGCTTTAGTTCTTCAATCGATCCTTGCGCTTGCATCGAACGGTCTTGGGACCGCGCAGGACCAAACGGTCTTGGGACCGCACGGGACCAAACGGTCTTGGGACCGTTTGGGACCAAACGGCCTTGGGACCGCATGGGACCAAACGGTCTTGCGACCGTATGGGACCAAACGGTCTTGAGACCGCATGGGACCAAACGGTCTTGAGACCGCATGGGACCAAATGGTCTTGGGACCGCATGGGGCCAAATGGTCTTGGGACCGCATGGGACCAAACGGTCTTGGGACCGCATGGGACCAAATGGTCTTGGGACCGCATGGGACCAAACGGTCTTGAGACCGCATGGGACCAAACGGTCTTGGGACCGCATGGGACCAAACGGTCTTGGGACCGAATGGGACCAAACGGTCTTGAGACCGCGTGGACTTCTTGGGCAACTGATTTCGTCTTGTTCTTTGTGTATTCCAGCAAACGGTCTTGAGACCGCATGGATCCAAACGGTCTTGAGACCGTTTGCATGGAGTTTCCTGCTACACCTGCATAAAATGAAAGATATTTAGTTAAAACCTTGATTATTGAATCACTGAGTAGTTTTGTGCATTATTATTCATATTAGGGTGAAAAGATGTGGAATAGATATTAAATTGTTCCAAAAAGGTAATTGAAAATCATGATGAGTATGCACTCATCATTGGGGACCTGAACCGGTCGGTTGGAGCACCAACCGATCGGTTGGGACCCATGAGCCGATCAGTTCACTTCTGAACCGGTCGGTTCGTGGTCCTGGTCGGTTCCCGATTAACATTCCTTGTTTCTTTCCCAATTGTTATCGAATACCAATATTATTCCCAATCGAATTGGGCAATTTGAAATGAAAGGAAAATTCTCACCAATCCTACTTTCCCAAGTTGCTCGATTACACCAGTTGAACTGATCGGTTCAACACTTGAACCAGTCGTTTCACTCTGTGCATGAGACAGTCGGTTCAACAATTGAACCGACCGGTTCAGCAACCTTAGCCGACCGGTTCATCTCATGAGCCGATCGGTTGGGAGTGCAGGTTGTGCAGAATCAGTCAAATGCAATTTCAATCAATCCGATACTCCAATCAATGCGTCCAACACCTTGAACCATACGATATTGAGCCATCGACTGATTGAGTGTTTAATTGAACTACTAAACTCCATTAGTAATCAATCTAAACATTGCTTGTGGACAAAAATCCTCTTCCAGGTTAAATCCTATGTGTGTGATCCTGCAGGTCCATTTCACGTTGGCAGTGAAAGTTCATAACATTTATGACTTCACAAGCAAAGAGCGGTGCCTAGTCACACATCAGTGCTACCCAAGTGAAAGTAGAAAGTTGGAGAACAACTTCCATCCTACAATCCGTGAATGGTGTTACATCGAATGTATAATTCCTTTGTCACTGATATCTCGAATGAACTCGAGGCATGGAACAGTCATCCTGTCAACGTTCATTCACTTCCTTGATCTCAGAGTAGACTGGAAGAGATATGTATGACATCAGTATCACATACTGATTCACACATGCGTGCACGCCTTTCTCAATCCTATTCATCAAGTGGGCATGGACATCAAACTCCCTCAGGAGGGACAAATCCCATATCTATCACTCACCCCTCAAAAGCCCCATGTGTCAAAGCCACCCAATCATCACCTTTATAACAACCCATGTTTCAGAACTGCGTTTGATGACGTCAAAGTGTGCCCAACGACATGTGTTGAGTGTAGTGATTTCAGGTCTAAGAATCACACTCACCACCATCACTGTGAGTACTGACTGTGACTACCATCTCATGGTTCCATGTGTCAAATTCACGGTGGGTCTGTCCGGTACACTTGTCCTCTAACAAGTACCTTTGTGTTTGGTTTGATATCTCTATATCATGACTATTGAGATTCTGTCATCAACCAACACCACAATCTAGTCTTGTGTGTCATTGTTGTCTATCTACCGTCCATAATGACATTCGACTAGGGACATAACAAGAATGTACAAACTCTTAGCATCCGTATGATCTCATCGTTCAGGTCATGAACCTGAAGGCATACGTCATTGAGTACTGTCATTCTCTAGACATTCAATCTGTTCTATCACTATCTCATATGACTGAACCAGAAAGAATTGGAAGCTTGCCTTTAAGGTTTATCAAATCAATCTTCCTGTATCCCACCAATCATCACATGATTGGCTCTCAGGGCATACATACCAACAGACTCCCACTTGCACTGCGAGCCAATCACCCTAGAATCATATTCATGGTGATCTTCAAACATGTCCCACATGTTACTGTGCTCTAGTGCCAACATAGTGAGTAATGGAAACACCTTGCCAAAGTCTGTACAAATTGCATGTCTCACATCTCTTCGGTGTACGTCATACGTATGAGATGGAGTTGCCGTAATATGCGATCTAGTATTCCATTGCTAACCTTTAGCCACATTGCATGATCAAGGATTCCAGACTTGTCATCAATGAGTGGAATATAAGTTCATCTCATGAACTTTCAGATCCATATAGTATCCACTGCTGTTCACTAACACATAGATACTCGACATTTCCCTTTTAAATGACTTTATTGGAACACTTCCAATTATCAACAACCTTTCACTTTTATACATCTTATGTATATTTTGCGATTAATTTTATGTCTTTTCGGAAGTTCGCATCAATGTAACTCTTTATATCGAACTCTTCCTTACCTCCATAGAACTTGTACTTCACAAGTACTTATCAAGTTCTCATGGTTTTCCATTAACCCTTACTGGAAGTAGACAGACATCCACTCGTCGTGTCCCACATATGAGTTATCAGGATGAGCACATCATATTGCCATGTCCTACATATAAGATGATGAATGCATTTTCTTCTTGCCATGTCATACATGCAAGATAATGGGATGATTACATACACGATAGATCCATATCTATCCTTAGTGTTCCCATTCTTCATAAGAATTGGACACTTGGCCTTGGGATACTAATATCCATGTAATATGGACAAGTTTTCTCCCACTAAATCTGTGCATACTGAACACTTCAGTACAGATTTCCAATGTATGCTTTCTCTTTCCAGGTCAAGAGATTTTCGAGAACTATCTCTATAGATCTCTATTCCTATCATATAGGAAACATCTCTATCTTCCTTAAAGATAATTTCCACTTTTGGATTTCCAATCTAGAACATCTCCATTTCACATCAATATGTGGAATGTGAATAAGCTCCCAGTAAATCACAGATCCCTTCTTTATCTTTGACATATCAGTCAAACCCTTTGACTATATCATCAAAGTAAAGATCCAATTTTGAGTTTCTTGTACTCAATCAATCATATTGATTAGTCCATTGTAACTTATAGACTTCATTTGCATTAGTGGATTCATAAACCTTATAGGTTGTGTCACGTACACATCCTGGTCTTATTCCTCATAGGAATGCGGTTTTAGTATCCATATGCCAAATGTCTTAGTCATTAAGTTGCAATCAACAAGCATCATCCTTCTCAAAATGTTATTCATGTGTCTTAACACTTAAGACTCATTTGCACTTATGGATATGATCCAATGAGTGCTACCATCAAGGTCATACCTTATGGTTCACATGGATGTCATTTAGGATGTAATGGTCATAAACCATAACTCAAGATTTGGTTCCTCATATTCATCTTGACAGTTGACTCATCACATGAACAACTCATTACATAGATAATTGAGATGTATCTGTTAAAGATATAAGAACTCACAACCCTTGTGATTCATAATTTCTTTTATTAGTGTGGGGTATTCATTTATTAAGAAGAATTCAGTTATTTGATAATCATTCTCTAACTCCTTAGAGTATGATTCCTTCTTGATTCAGACATCACCATGCCTTAATCATGAGTTCACTATGATACACTATAATAAACACTCATAAGGATCTCAAACATTTGGTCCAAGTATTTTATTCATTGATCTCATCAAGAATTAATACTTTACCAAATTTGTACTTCATTATGATAATCTTGAACACTTCAAGACATTCATATTGGTATTTCTCTAAACACCATTTGAAGTATTATCATTTATTCCAATAGGTATGTAAATACATCACATGTATTATACCTAATAGGATAATCACTCTCCCACTACATTAGTGAAGATTGATTAATCATGTCTAAGATATTCATGTCCCTTACTGGTTCTCAAACCAAAAGAGTCTAGTTTTATCCATCACATGGAAACTAGAAATGAATTTCTCATGATTAACACTAATTAAATTGTTTGATTTATCTATAACTTTTAGGTATCGTCTTATCTTATGCATATCAAATATCACAAGATAAATAAGGCATTGCCACAAAGATCACATCTTTATAAATTGAAACATCTCTTTATTAATTGCCATCATTGTCATACAATATGCGAAAATAAAGTGTTTCTATCTATTGGCAAGTATGAAATAGCAGTTCATAACTGTATTACATGCCTTATTGCCTGAAAATAAACTAAAGTATTCCTATCTATAAAGGCAACACTTGCCCCAAGTAAGAATGATTTACACTTTACATCTTGATATCATATATCTCAAAAAGTGTTACAAGTTTACTTTCATGACACCTTTAAGTAGAGGCTTCAGTTGCCTCCTTCTTCTTTTGTTCTTCCAGGTAGAGAGGACAATTCCTTTTCCAATGTCCTGGCTTTTGACAATGGTGACAATTTCCTTTCTTGGTCACGCCTCCCTTGGCCTTGAGAGCTGAAGATGGCTTGGACTCCTGGCTATCTTCAGAACCTTTCTTAGCTTTGCCCTTGCCCTTGCGCTTGGACTTGCCTTTCTTGCTCGTGATCACCATCACGGACTTAGGCTTGTCCTTCTTCATCTGTAACTCGACTGTCCTCAACATGCCCAACAACTCTGACAGTGGCCTATCAAAGTTGTTCATGTTGTAGTTCATCACAAACTGACTGTAAGATTCTGGCAACGATTGCAGTATCACGTCAGTAGCCAACTCTTGGCTCAGTGGAAATCCCAGTCTCTACAGGTTCTCCACATACCCAATCATCTTGAGTGTGTGAGGACCAACTGGATCTCCTTCTGTCATGACGCACTTGAACAACGCCCTAGAAACATTGTTCCTCTCTTGCCGCGCCTGATGTTCATACATGTTCCTGAGATGCAGAATCATCTCTATGACACCCATGTTCTCATGTTGCCTCTGCAACTCATGGTTCATTGAACATAGCATCAAGCACTTTGCATCAATGGCATCATCAGAATGCTTCTTGTAAGCATCCCTTTCTGTCTTTGGTGCATTAGGAGCGGGTTCCTCTGGAATTGGGGTATCCAGGACATAGAGCTTACACTCTTGAGTGAGAACAATTCTCAATGTCTGATACCAGTCGTGGAAGTTCGTCCCATTTAGCTTGTCCTTGTCAAGGACCGATCGCAAAGAAAAGTTGTTGTTGTTTTTTGCCATTTGAACTACAAAAGGAAAATACACAATTTTAGTCCAAAACTCATTTTTGACTTATTTGATTGATTTGAAAGTTTGACAATATAATTAGGCCTTTAATTAATTATCGCTCCCACTATTTTACTTCAAATTGATAGCCTCACCATCAATTCGGAAGATTGCAGCGTACAACCTTCTAGTGGGCAAGATCCTAAAATCCTCTAAGCCATGGACCAGCTAGGGTTGTCACCCACAACATAGATCTCTCAGGTAGGCAACTTTTGCCAATTGCATCATATGCAACTCTTGATAAGATGTCATATACAACTTCTTGCAATGATCATCTCCATGCCTCAAGGTACTAGATCCCATCTAGATCACCTTGTTAAGTCCGACCCAAAGAAAACACGATGAATATGCACCCTGCTAGGGCAGACCCACACATTCATCCTTCAGGCTTCCACAAGATAGACGGTGCACCACGCTAGGGCGTGCCCACACTTGGTCGATCAAGTTTTACGTGTGTTGCATTTGGAAGGCATCTAAAACTTAATATTTTAATAGGATTTGGTTTTATATACATATACATATCCAATCGCCACAATACATAGTACGTATCATATACATGCTATATCCCACAGAAAACATGCAAAAATGATAAAAAAATCGATGATTATGGCCATCCTAATGTGATTCCTCGAGCCAAGAGGAATCACGATCATCTAGGTCAACATCACATGCAACTTGTACAAGATGAACATCTGTGCCATGCTATCCGAGTTGATCAACTCATCACATGATTGATCTGTACTCTCCAGCCGGTCGTCTGGGTGCCACCAGCCGATCGGTTGGCTCCACCAACCGATCGGTTAGCCTGGTCGTCGTGCATCTCGTCATGTCTACCACCAGCTCGTCTCGCTCCTCGAACTGGTCATCAACCAATCGATTCACTCCTTGAACCTATCGTCTGAGAAGTCGTCTTGATGTCCGCCGGTCTTTGACATAACAGGAAATAAAATTCTATCCTATTTATTACATTGCTTTAAAAAGGAAACCCCGAGTTACATTCGGGGGGAGCAAAGGTAGGAAAGAATCTCGAATTATTTCGAGTTACATCAAGAATAGGAGAGGGAAGATCGGTGCGCAGACCAAGATGCAAGCAACCACACACAACCAATCACAGATAGGGGTTTATAGGCCATAATCACGCTACATACATCCACCACAAGACTCGTTTAAGGGCGACGCGTGTCGAGTGCATTAATAATACATATCATATATGTAATTAAGGATTTGTGGATTTAGGATTGGACATGCATAAAGCCGATATTATTCGCATCGCATGCAATAAATAAAGACGAGAAACCAAAATCGATCATATCGATATTCCTAAAATATAGAGAAGTTGACGTGGCTCTGATACCACTGTTGGGTTTTAGGGGAGACAGAGAAGGCAGCGAAAACAAAAATTTTCTCCCCAACCCATACCGAGGAAACACGTCAACATCTATATATTAAGAAAGGATGGTTTGTGGAATCATACCTTGTCCCGAGGCTTGCTCGGCGACAATACCTCGTGCAATGCGCGGTCTTCAACTCCGGTCTTCGACGGCGTCTGTGCAGCTCCGGGTCACACCGGGACTGACGACTCCTACTCGAACTGGACTATCGGATGACAGTTGTCCTCCTAAGCGGAAGTGTCCTCCCGCCTCTGTAGTAGTCCACACGGACCACCTGGAACTCCACACTCCTTGTCCCATAAGGAAGTGGAAGGAGTCACACCCTCCTGTTGACGTACTAGTCGCCAACACGCTCTCCTGCCTCCTGTTGCAACCGCAGTTGTCCTTCCCTTGCTGCACCTCCCTTTTGCGGGAAGCACTTGCTCGGGCTCTCTCACGGTTACCAAAACCAGAGAGAACGACAACTTGTAGAGCAACTGGTTGCACTGAGCTGTACTGTGAGAAGCCCCCAATACCCCCTATATATATAGAAGAGTCATGGGACAGTGTTCTCCATCCCGGGCAATGCGGGACTAAAAGAAGGAGTAGAAGGGTTTGGGATTTTCCACAAAAAGTAACCATATCGCAACCTGAACCGGTCGGTTGGAGCACCAACCGATCGGTTGGGACCCATGAGCCGATCGGTTCACTTCTGAACCGGTCGGTTCGTGGTCCTGGTTGGTTCCCGATTGACTTTCCTTGTTTCTTTCCCAATTGGTATCGAATACCAATATTATTCCCAATCGAATTGGGCAATTTGAAACGAAAGGAAAATTCTCACCAATCCTACTTTCCCAAGTTGCTTGATTGCACCAGTTGAACCGATCGGTTCAACACTTGAATCGGTCATTTGACTCTATGCATGAGCCGATCGGTTCAACAATTGAACCGACCGGTTCAGCAACCTCAGCCAATCGGTTCATCTCATGAGACGATCGGTTGGGAGTGCAGGTTGTGCAGAATCAGTCAAATGTGATTTCAATCAATCCGATACTCCAATCAATGCGTCCAACACCTTGAACCATACGATATTGAGCCATCGACTGATTGAGTGTTTAATTGAACTACTAAACTCCTTTAGTAATAAATCTAAACATTGCTTGTGGACAAAACTCCTCTTCCAGGTTAAATCCTATGTGTGTGACCATGCAGGTCCATTTCACGTTGGCAGTGAAAGTTCATAACATTTATGACTTCACAAGCAAAGAGCGGTGTCTAGTCACACATCAGTGCTACCCAAGTGAAAGTAGAAAGTTGGAGAACAACTTTCATCCTACAATCCGTGAATGGTGTTACAAAAAATGTATAATTCCTTTGTCACTGATATCCCGAATGAACTCGAGGCATGGAACAGTCATCCTGTCAACGTTCATTCACTTCCTTGATCTCAGAGTAGACTGGAAGAGATATGTATGACATCAGTATCACATACTGATTCACACATGCATGCACGCCTTTCTCAATCCTACTCATCAAGTGGCCATGGACATCAAACTCCCTCAGGAGGGACAAATCCCATATCTATCACTCACCCCTCAAAAGCCCCATGTGTCAAAGCCACCCAATCATCACCTTTATAACAACCCATGTTTCAGGACTGCATTTGATAATGTCAAAATGTGCCCAACGACATGTGTTGAGTGCAGTGATTTTAGGTCTAAGAATCACACTCACCACCATCACTGTGAGTACTGACTGTGACTACCATCTCATGGTTCCATGTGTCAAACTCACGGTGGGTCTGTCTGGTACACATGTTCTCTAAAAAGTACCTATGTGTTTGGTTTGATATCTCTATATCATGACTAATGAGATTCTGTCATCAACCAACACCACAATCTAGTCTTGTGTGTCATTGTTGTCTAACTACCTTCCACAATGACATTCGAATAGGGACATAACAAGAATGTACAAACTCTTAGCATCTGTATGATCTCATCGTTCAGGTCATGAACCTGAAGGCATACGTCATTGAGTATTGTCATTCTCTTGACATTCAATCTATTCTATAACTATCTCATATGACTGAACCAGAAAGAATTGGAAGCTTGCCTTTAAGGTTTATCAAATCAATCTTAATGTATCCCACCAATCATCACATGATTGGCTCTCAGGGCATACATACCAACATCTAGGGTTCCTAGGTGTAAGAGGGGAAGCAGTGTACCCAATGCTCATGATGAGATTTGAGTCTCTAGCATGGTACTCCTCATGTGTAAAAGTAAAAGAAACCCCTTAAGTTAAGGGTATGTTTGATGAACCCCTCACAACTAAGTTGATCTAATGTTGAGGAAAGAGAATGAGTGTGACCTAGCATGGTTTAGTAGGTGGTCCACTTGTGCCTTAGTAGTTTCTGGGTTAAGCATGCTCATATTGATGTAAACCCTAGACATAAGGACGTTTGTTACCTTGTTGTCAAGAGTTGTAGTTTCCTCCCATCCTCGGAGAGGGACCCTTTGGTAAGGTGTGTACCAGTTTTGTTGGTTTTGAGGTAACCTAACGAAGTCTCATAGGATCTTGAGAAGCTAAGTAAAAAGTACATGGTATGAGAATGAACCTGTAGATCCATAGATAACCATCTCTAAGTGCATGTGGATGTGTTACCATGGAGGTAACTGGTATGGGGCCTGACCAAGGTAGGTAGGTTGCCATGACCCCTATGAAGGGATGAAAGTCATTCATGAATGCAGAGAGAAATGGTGAAGGATTGGGTAAGGTTTTAAGTATAACATGTACTATGTTAGAATCCTAAGTCTATCCAAGGGTAAGTTAGGGATAAGACCTATGGAAGTAGGAGTTGCCTAATTCCCTAGTTGCACATGACCATAGGGTCGAGAGGTAACAACTATCATTGTCTGAGGGCCATGGGTTAGGAGATTGATCACCTTCATGAACTAATGGGACCCAAATGGCAGATGAGTAGGGCACTCTATGGATGAATGAGGGAAGATGGATGACCCCAAAAGTGTTGGCACCCCAAAGACCTAGAGGAGATGACCAAGGATTATGCTTGGACCAAGTATGTTCGAGACCAGTTTCCCATGGAAGTACTTTTGATGTCATGATGTTTGACATAAGTTGCACATTCTAACTTAGATTTGAAGGTATACTGGCAAGGTGGGATGTACCATCTCTATTCTTGGAACAGGAAGAACTATGTATTTGGACTGCATCCAAATGCTTATTTCCTCTTATTATGGGAGTGAGAGATAGGATAGTTCGCGTTCCATATACCAAGGATAAAGATGATTTATGTTGGAATGTTTCTACAAGGTATAAGGATAGAGATGTAACTTACCCTTGTGGAGGGAATGATACATGGATGGTTTACAAACACTAAGAGTATTAAGGAGATCATCTTCTGAGGATGTTTTATCATGAGCTATGTGGAATTTGCAAGTTATGCAAAGTTGAGTTTGATCACCATGAGGATGAGCTTAGAGTTTCTTGTTGAAGACAAACTTAGAGTTTGAGATGAGATGATAAGTAGAATACATGGAGGTGTATGTCTTCAACATTACCTAATACCTAAGGATGTGAAATGGTAATGGATGCTCTAGTTGAGATATATCTGCCTAGTTTAGCAAGAAGTTAGAAGAAGTTGAGGTTGTTAGGCTAACCTTAAGATGAGGAAAAGAGATAAGTTTGGCTATCATCTAGATATATCAATAGTGGTTAATCAAGTAAATGATTGTTTGGTTAGCCAACCTAGTCTGTGATATAATGAAAGGATGGTTTTAGAACCTCAGATGTACTTCTTTGGAAGGGAAAGTGATGAAACCCTGATGAGAGTGGTTTAGGGTTTCCGAGGTATCAAGCTTCAGGAATCATGACATACAGGAGATCATGGTTTTAAGATCACAAAACACCGTGATACTACAAAGATAGTAAGTGATAGTAGTACTTGGGATGCTTAATATGGAGTTGCATGTGACAGGTGGCCATGCAAGCCAAGGGTGAAGGACAAACACCAGTAACCTAGTGCTTTGACATAGAGGATAAAGAGTCCTTGAGAGGGAATGGGAGTTCACCAATATGGATGTTGTGGTAAGTCTTCCCTTGAACAAGAAAGATAAAGATGCAATATGGGTTATGCTAGATTGCCTTACCTAGATAACATGTTAAAGAAAGAGTACTTTCAAGGGACAGATTCGGTTGAACTACTTATAAGAGCGAGATGGTTCAACTATGCCATGATGCAAGTTCAAAAGTTCTTGAGTAGGACCTAAAGGTTCACTTCCATGAGGTAGAAGTGGATACATGAAGAACTTGATGATAGTACAGTTTATCACCCCATACTAATGGTTAGTATGATCCTGACTAGAGGGTCTGATGAGAGCATGTGTGCTCATTCAGGGTGATACATGGAGACAGTTGTTAAGATGTGATGTTAACCACCATAGTCTTTATCGGGATGCAAGAAGTTTTAGTGAGAGTTTGTGTCGGTCACCACTTCATTAAGATGATGTTGGTGAAGGAGGCCTCATGAAGGTCACAAAAGAACCACAGTGTGTGCAGATGAAGTCGATTTGATTGTATAATGGTTGAGAGAGAGAGCTCAGAGATGACATGAGTTGTGAGCTGATGCAAAGCAGACTGACATGCAGTTCACTATAGGAAAATATGTGATGTGAAAATCTGACCCCTCTAGGCTACAACTGAGGAAGCTGAGTTCCCAATATATGGGTCCATTTGAGATGGATTGGTGGAGATGGTTGTGTTTAGTATTTCCTCTCAGGATAACATGATGTGAAATGCGTTCCATGAGTCCGATCTAGAGCAATATGTGAGGTACCAAGCCATGTGTTGAGCCTTGAACCTATTCAACTTTTGAGAGATTGAAATGTCATGAGTCACCTATGAGGGTATGATATACCAAGGTAAGAAAGAACTCAGATGCAAGAATATGAGATGATGAAGGTTCTTGGGAAGCACCATGGAAAGGGTGAAGCCACATGGGAGGCCCGATGGACATAAGAAAGGCTTATCCTTTTTGTTTGCTTGCTTGATGGAATTTTGAGGACAAAATTCTTATAAGAGGGGAAGGATGATACAACCCCAATTTTTGGTGAGAAATGTAATTTCTCATATTAAATATATTGGAAAAAATAATAAAATTTGTTGTGAACAAATGGATTTCGTTTACAATATCCTTGATGTTTGTGTTGTGGGTTTTATTGGCTATTGGGCCCATTAACAAAGAAATTGAATTAATAAATGAATAATTGAGTTTTGAGGAAGGAAAGGTGTGGAAGCCTCTAGAAGGCAAAAGAACTTAATCCAAAGGTGGATTTCATGCCATATGTGTTCCTTGGATTCCAAAGAGTCCAACGTTGCAAGGAAAGTGCAATAAGAAAAGAAAAGATCAATTAAGTATTTCTATATTAAGAAAGAAATTGAAAATAATGGTCAAATGTGGAAAACATGTGAAAAGAGGTATAATTGAGTTATCCTTGTTGGAATTTCGTATCCCAAGGATTCCTAATGATAAAAGGAATACTAATGAAGAAAATAAAAGAGAAATAAAGAGAAATCTTCAAAAAGAGATATTTTAATGAGAAATAAGTAAGATAATAAGAAAAAGGATGAAAGATAAGGAAAGAGGTTAAATAAATATTCCCAAGATAGGATTTCAAGCCATTAAGGTTCCTTGTGGTTCAAGGAACTCAAAATAATAAATTAATAGCAAAGGAAAGAGAAAATAGGTGAAAAATATATATAATTGAGAGATGCCTTGCACTTAAAGAAAATGAATATTTCCTTTGTGATAATGAGCCCAATTTTGGAAGAGAGGTAGATTAAGGCATGATTGACTTTCCCTTCAAATTTGAGATTAATTGTATATTTCGTTTGGGAGTTATAGCTTTTACAAGTAAAGTAAATGGGTAATCTTCAAATTGTATTAAATGTCACGATTCCTAATATGGTTCCTTTTATTTGGCGTGCATGTTTAGGGCCGTCAGATCTAGATCTGACGGTGATGAGCTTGTCTTCCAGCTCGTGTCTGGTTAGGAAAACAGGGACAAAATCTTGAGTTTCCTTGATTGATTTCCTTATCAATCAATTAGTGTGCAAACTCGGAAATATGCTAGATTTATTCGGGAGTTTCTTGTAGACAGTTCGATCCTAGGTTTCACCTAGCTTGCGGGCCTCTAGAAGAATCCCCTAAAACCTAAGACCCCGCCGGCTATGTGCCATAGCCACAAGCTATATAAGGGGGTGGATTCCCTCTGTAAGATGATGAACAGATCTGCGACATGTTTAATGACCATCAAGGCAAGTATCTTCTACCAATTTCATCTCTCGAGTCCTCATGTATCTCAGACCTCCTTGGCTTGCCGCCAGGAGAACCTCTATTATGTCTCATCAAATTCAGCCACAACTGGAGAAATTTGGACCGCCGATGAGTTCGGTTGGGTCGGGCTGAGGTTGAGGACCAACTCCGAGCGAGGAAGGAGCCCTCCTGATGGAAGTCAACATCATAGTTGACCTTCCAGTGCTCTGCGTCGAGCAAGCAGGGGAGGAAGACGAGTAGGGGAGAAAAGACTCCCCTACCCCAGCAGCCATAAGAAGAAAGAAAGGGTAGAAGGGTAATCAACCAATTGCGTGGAAATTAAAGTAAGTCTCGCTTGGTAGACGTGTCACTTTCTTATTGGCTTAAAAGTATTTATCTTTAATAAATCACAACTAAAGATTGGTAGCCCTGATGAAAATAAGTTATACATGAAAATTGATCAGAAAAATGTGAGGAAGCTAAAAAAAATATAATTGGAACCTAATATTTCTTGCAATTTAAAAAGTACACAAAGCTATCACTTTTGGTGTATTAAATTATGGTGAAACCCTAATCTGATATGGAACTCAGAATTAATGACTCTTTTGGGTTAATTTGGTTTGGAATCCTAATTATGAGAAATACTAACCTATTAAGAATAAAAGAGAGAGTTAATTTTGAAAAAGGCAGTTTCATGCTTGTTTTAGGGTTTATGCACATAATTATGTTTAGAAACCCTAATTTGATAAAATAATGGTTTTAATGGGTTAAATCTGAAAATATAATTTTAGAACTATGTTTTCATGATATAATACCCTCAAGTTAGTGATTAGGGTTTTTTAAAGGATAAATGAGGAATTATTAGGAAATGGAATACATTTATGAATTAAATCATGATGAAGTATGAATTATCAATTCAAAAGAAACTAAAGGTGGTAAATAAGTCTAATGATCTTGAAATAACTTAAAAGAGATAAAGATGGTAGTTTTGGTATAGAAGAGAAATAATGGACTTTAACTGTGCCTATGATGTTGAAATTAGGTTTTGTGAAATAAGAGGGCATTAAATGTGATAAAAGTATTATAAAGGCTAAAACCCTAATAAAACCATAAAGTGGCCTAAAAAGCTTAAGGTGGAATCCAAGTCTAGATTTAGATTGTTTTAGATAAATTATAACACTCGGATGTCATGTATTAAATTGTAGGATAATGATAATTGCTTGTTGATTGTTATTTATCATTATTACTTGGACAACAAGTTACTCTGGGTCATGTATGTGGTTAATTATGAATAACTGCCTTAGTTTCCCGAGGATTTTTCAGATGGTTAACCACATTGAATGCAAATTATCATTTTGGATGTTCATACTTGCAAACTATAAAGTCACTATGATTATCACATTAATAATATAAGCATGTATTCTCTCTCCTACATGCCACTCTGATGGATGATGCCAAAGGTCAGGCCCAGATGGGTAGACAAATGGACACCTTGAGTGGTGACCCTAGGAACCAAGCTCGAGAATGAGAAGGTGGCCTATGATATTGCATGGATAGAGGGCACCATGAGTAGTGACCCTAGGCACCAAGCTCGGGATTGAGAAGGTGGCCTTAAGTCATTAGCAAAGGAAACCCTAAGGTGGGTATGCTAGGGTTAGGGCAAAAGCGGTGGAGAATATCATACTGGAAAATGTAATTTGGCTGGTTAATTAACTTGATTGTGATAATTAGATTGTTATCCATATGTGCAAACTTTTGGTTGTCCCCAGATACCAGTATATTTTGATATACTGACTGACGTTTTGCTTGTCAGCATTTTAGGTACAACCCTAAAATGAACAAACAGTAAAGTGACACATTGTGAAAATAAAACATAAAGTGCAAGGAGGATTAGATATATAGATTCAAGCTTTGGATAGATAGATTTCCAAAGTTTTTCAAAGGTATGTAAAGTTTTAATTTTATACCAAATTCCAGTTAGTTAGTTTTCATAATTATTATTGATTATTTGTTGATCCTTTGATCTTGTTAATTGAATAACGGCCCTGACCTTCGGGTCTCCCTTGATTGGTGGTTATTGGGAGGCGGGGTCATTACAGGAGGGGTACGAAGATGATAGAAGAAGTGTAGAAGAGTGTTCAGATCAGGATGCAACTTGATTTACAATTATGTTCATTGGGTCGTTCTCTTTATCCTACTCTGCTCAGATAATGACTTGATGAGAATCCGGTGGGGATTCCATGTTGTTGTTCTACTAGTCAGTTAGGAAGCACAATGTGTTTGATCCCTATCAATTCGACAGACACTTGCCATTTTTGCATAAAGATCATGATGTTAGGATTCATAAGCTTCACAATATGATTTCAATCAAAAGGCTAGTTTTTAGAAGAAGGTCTTTTTGAGGGTCCTCTTTGAAAAAGGAGGGTATAATGATTCAAAATGCATAGATATTTAAAAAGTGTCAAAACTTCATCCAGTATCTGTTCAAATTTCTTTTGAAAACATTAATATTTTGAAAATTTTATTTGAAAATATTGAAAATTTAGGTCAAAAATGAGACGATGAAATATTTAGTTTTATTTATATGGGTGAAGGTGGAAAGCAAGATACGTACCACCCACCCTTCACCCCGAACATAGAAATTTTCTTGTCCTGAGAAAACTTTAAATCTGAGATGGAGGGAAAAGTTCATGCCATTTGGACCACTGGATGTGGTTGCGTTCCAATCAACGCGTTTCCTTCATCTGAAAATCTCAAACAAAAAGACCATTTAGAATTCAAAATAGCATCTTGCGATGCAATTTTATTTGGTGTAAAATTCTCCAAAAAGTAAAAACAAAACAAAATTAAAGAAAAATCCTAATTCGAAATCAAAACTAAAATATGAAATTTTTTATCGGGTTGCCTCCCGACAAGCACCTTTGTTTTACGTCGATGGCTCGACTTGATTCCTTTAACTTCTATGGTGGATATGTTGGATTGGTGAGATCCATCATCATTTCAGAGCATGTATCGTCAGATGTGAAATATCTCTTCAATCGTTGACCATTTTCCACAAAATTCACCCGTCTTTTCACTCCATAAAGAGAAAACACCATGTGTGTAGGTTCTCTTAACAATGCAAGGTCCTAAGCAGTGAGAATAAAGTTTTCTTAGGAATAACCTAAATCTGGAATTGAACAGGAGAACTTGGTCTCCCACATGTATGTCTTTTCTTTTTAGACGGATGTCGTGCCACAACTTTGTGCGTTCTTTATAGATTCTGGCATTCTCATAAGCCATCATTCTGAGTTCTTCCAGCTATTGGAGTTGTAGAATCCTGACTTGGCCTGCTTCTTTCATATCAACATTTAGTTGTTTTATTGACCACCATGCCTTGTGTTCCAGTTTGACTAGAAGGTGGCAAGCCTTTCCATATATTAATCGAAAAGGTGTAATCCCAAGGGGAGTTTTATAAGCAGTTTGGTAGGTCCATAAGGCGTCAATGATTTTTATTGACCAATCTTTTCGATTGCGGCCTATTGTCATTTCCAAAATAGCCTTGAGTTGTCGGTTACAAACCACTACCTGTACAGTCATTTGTGGGTGGTAGGGCGAGGCTACCTTATGATTTACACCATATTTTCTCATCAATGCTTCAAAGCTTCTATCTAGGAAATGAGAACCTCCGTTAGAAATCACAGTTTGCGGTACTCCAAAATGGGGGAAAATAATATCTTTGAATAACTTGATGACGGGTTTGGAATCACTAGTGACAATTGGTATAACTTCAACCCATTTTGAGACGTAGTCCACTGCCACAAGGATGTATGAAAATCCATAAGAAGATGGGAATGGACCCATGTAGTCCACCCCCCAAACATCGAATATCTCTACTTCTTGCCACAGATTCAATGGTATCTCATCTTTCTTTGTTATATTGTCAGATCTTTGACATTTGTTGTATGATAGGACAAAGTCATTGGAATCTTTGGACATGGTTGGCCAAAAGAACCCACATTGTAAAACCTTCAAGGGAGTCTTCTTTGAGCTCATATGTCCTCCAACTGGTCCTGAGTGACATTGTTCCAAGATAAGTTGAGATTCTTTCTTAGCGATACATCATCTGTATAGACCATCAACACATAGTTTGAAAAGGTACTACTCATCCCAGTAGTACTATTTCACATCATGCATAAATTTATTCAGTGAATTTCCAGTGCATTCAGGATTGATAACCCCTGTAGCAAGGTAGTTCACATAATCTGAGTACCACAGTGTGGTTTCTAAGATCTTCATTAGTTGATCATCTGGAAGGGAATCATTAATCAGAATCTTCTTGGTATTTTGAATGTGGTGACTGAGATGGTCTGCTACCACATTCTCTGTACCCTTTTTATCTCTTATTTCAAGAACAAATTCTTGTAAGAGGAGAATCCATCTAATTAGTCTAGGTTTTGCATCTTTCTTTACTAGAAGGTAATGGATAGCGACATGATCCGTGTAGACAATGACCTTCAAACTAATTAGGTAGGCATACACGACTTCCAGAAGTTCTTTTTCGTTAGTGGCATAATTCCTTTGAGCCTCGTCAAGGGTTTTCGATGCATAGTAAATCACGTAATGTTTCTTTTCTATGCATTGGACTAGAACAACACCCACAATATAATCACTTGCAACACACATGATTTCAAAAGGGAGGTCCCAATCGGGAGCTCTGATGATGGGTGTGGTTGTAAGGGCATGCTTTAGTTTGTTGAAACTTCTAACAAATTCTTCGTCAAATTTGAACTCGGCATCATTTAGTAACATATTTGTCATTGGCTTGGTTATCTTTGAGAATTCCTTTATAAACCATCTATAGAAGCCTGCATGACCTAGGAATGATCGAACATCCTTTAAATTGATAGGGATAGAGAGCTTGGAAAACACTTCAATATTGTCCTTATCTACTTCAATTTCTCGATTACTAACCCTATGGATGAGGACAATGCCTTCCTTCACCATAAAGTGACACTTCTCTCAATTCAACACAAGATGTGCTTCTTCACATCATTTGAGAACAAGGGAGAAGTGTTTTAGACATGAATCAAATGAATCTCCGTACACAGAAAATTCATCCATGAAGACTTCCATAATTGTTTCAGTAAGACCAGCAAATATGGCAGTCATGCAACGCTGGAAAGTTGCAGGCGCATTGTAGAGTCCGAACGACATTCTTCTAAATGCATATGTTCCGAATGGGCAGGTGAAAGTCATTTTTTCTTGGTCATCTGGATGTATGGGTATTTGATACAATCCAGAGTAGCCATCGAGGTAACAAAAATATTCTTGATGAGCTATCCGTTCTAATACTTGATCAAGAAAGGGCATTGGAAAATGATCCTTTTGAGTTGCCTTATTTAACTTCCTGTAATCAATGCACATTCTCCACCCTGTGACTGTTCGAGTGGGAATGAGTTCACTGTTTTTATTTCGTATCACAGTGGTTTCACCTTTCTTTGGGACCACATGCACTGGACTCACCCATGGTGAGTCTGATATTGGGTAGATTATTCCAACAGTGAGCAACTTAATTACTTCCCGACAGACTACTTCTTTCATATTAGGATTTAGCTTACTTTGGTGTTTAATAGTCAGCTTGTGGTCTTCCATCATAGGAATTTTATGCATGCATAGTGCTTGGCTGACCCCAGTGAGATCGCTCATCTTGTAGCTGATAGCTTTACTTATTTCCTTCAATTCCTTCAAAAGTTTATCTTCTTGTTCAGTCGTCAGATCTGAGTTTATGATGACGAGACAGACCTTGAGTTCAATTAGAAATAGGCATTTCAATCCTTCCGATAGGGGCTTCATTTCCTTAGCTTGTGGCTTTTCACATTCTTCTATAGTAACATTCACAACTTTAAGTTCTTCAAAAGTAGCTTCAACATCTTCTTCCGCAGAGTCGAGAGATTTGATGCAACCTTTCACTTGTTCATCAATAGGTTCTTCAACTGATGGGTCCATTAGAGAAACTTCTAATGGATCATCTGATTCATGATTCTTTTGAGTAAGAAGTGACATATGCTCTATGCAATCGACAAGACAATTCTTGCATGCTTGGTCTTTGCATACTTTCAAAAATTTTGAATTTGAGAGTTTCTCTCCCGAGTCTAAGAAGCAAGGTTCCTCCTTCAACATCAATAAGGACTCTTGAGGTGGTGAGGAATGGACGTTAAAAAATGAGAGGGTATCTGGCGTCTTCTTTTATGTCCATGATGACAAAGTCACACGAAACATAGGAATCTTTTCCCACCTTGACATGTACATCCTCAATAATTCCCAACAGACATTTGATTGAATCGTCTACGAGTTGCATAGTCATGCCAATTGGGAGAAGTTCAACAAACCCTAGCCTTTTGCAAAGGCTAAGTGGCATGATGGAGATACTAGCACAAAGATCTGCTAATCCCTTTTTACACGATGAATCAACGATATGGCAAGAGATCCCAAAGGATCCTAGATCTTTAAGCTTCTTTGGCATCTTACTCTGGATGATGTCTGAAGTGGTTGTCACAAAATTTACTAACTCATATTCCTCAGTTATATATTTCCTTGTGAGGGGAGACTTTAAGTACTTTGTCCATGCATGTATCTCAACCAGCGCATCTAGAAAAGGTATATCAACTTGAAGATTTTTCATGGCTTCCATGAACTTGTTGAATCGAGTGTCAAGCTTGGTCTGCCTCAAACAAGCTGGGAAAGGAATATGAGGCTTGTACACAAAAATATCAGGCTCTGGTGTTTCTTCTTCCTCTTCTGTAGCAGGTTTCACATAATTTTCTTTCCCTAACTTATCATTGCTTGGTTGCTCCTTTGGAATAGATTCAAGCTCTTTGTCAACTTGATCATTCACATAGTCTTGATTATCTATGACAACCACTAGTGTCTTGGCAGAGGGGTCAGGATATACATTACCAAAATGAGTCATAACAGCCTTCAATTGCTCATGATGTTTAGGGTTGTTCTCCGATTGACCAGCAAGGGATCCAACAGGAGGCTTCACGCTAGCTCCAAGTTGAGCTAGTTGAGATTCATTAGCCTTTTGATTGACTTATTGGCTAGCTATCATAGTCTGCTGGTTAGCTATCATAGCTTGTTGTGAGTGCAACATCCTTTCAATGGTCGATAGCTTGTCATAAGGAGAGTTGGGGCTAGCTTGTTGCCCTTGTTGTTGGTTCTAGTAAGGGACTTGATTGGGGTTCTGAAATTGAGAATTGTTCTGTTAATTGTTGAAGTTCCTGTTCTGAAAATTACCCCTAAAATTTCCTTGATTCCCAAAATTCTATTGTTGGTTATACTGAAATTCTGGTGGGCCTCTTTGTTGAGTAGTCGAACCAAGTTGACGTGAGTTTTCCGCTCCTAAAGTATTTCCATATTGAAAACTAGAGTGATTCTTCTTCTGACTCAGATTGTAATATCCTTGACCAGGGATGGTGTTGACAGCATTAAGATTTTCCATTTGACTATTATCTGCTTGTCTGCATGCGTTGCTTAGAACAACATTGTAGATAACAGTGCATGCCAAAGTGGAATGATCAAGTACTTTTACATGCTTCACAGAACAGTGAGGCAGACTTAATCTATTCTTGTTGTTGAGGGAGTGAACATCCTCTTCCAAATGCAACAAGGGATAAGTCAGTATGGTCTTGATTTGCAACTAAGAGTTTGAGGGTTTCAGCGATAGACTTGAACTCGGGAGTAGCTTCAGCCATAGCTACTTTCAACACTCCTTTACCTACAAATCTACCCCAGTTTGCTTGATTTTCAGCTCCAAGGGTGACGACTCTCCATGCATTGTCATAACATTGATGCATGAAATTTCCTCCAGATGAGGAGTCTAAAATACTCTTGATATTGTCGTCCACACCCCTATAGAAAATTTTGATGAGTTGATTCTTAGGAATTCCATGTTGTGGACACTTGTGTAGAATCTCTTTGTATCTATCCCATGCTTCTACAAGGGTTTCTCTAGGGACTTGAGTGAAACTTGTTATCCGTCTCCTAATTTCATAAGTGAGAGAGGGAGGGTTGAACATTTCCAAAAATACATTTTGAAGTTGTTCCCAGGTGGTGATGGGCCTCTCTCTCTTCTATTTATTTTCTCTTCTTTATTTCTCGTGACTCTCTCAATCCTGTAAGAAACTTTGTGGTTTGTTGCTGACATACATCACTAGGGTTCTCCTCTTCCCACCTCATCAAAATATCCAAGAAATCTAGAGATGGACCACACCCCTCTAGGAGATGTGTTGCATGGTAAGGTAGCTCTAGTGATACTCCTACATAAGGAGGGTTGGCCTAGTAAATGATGTTCTAGTCAAACACTAAAATCATAGACGAGTGAATCATATAATGCATGTTGACAAGTTTCCCTCCATAAGCCATGGTATATCTAGATTCATCATGACAATTTAGGGTAATGGAATCACATTTACTGCCATAATAATAGAGTTCTTTCTCTTGGACGAGACTACCTTCATGTGATCAATAATCAGTGCCCCCGGATTTACATGCTTTCTCTGTATGATCCATTCCAACACAAAAAGATCTTTCTTAGTATAGATACCCTGGTTTTCATACTGGGAAAAGATTGTGTTTGCTGAGACCTTCTGAATATATCTAAAAATGGGGTTATGAATCAAGTTTGTCTTTGATTTACCCACTAAAAAGATGCTATGCTGACGTGGCAATTATCGCACTAACAAATTCACTCGGGGTTAAAATCCCCCAGCTTTTACCAAAACCTCATGAAATAATACCACCCGCATGCGGACGGGTCTTATTGCAGTATAGTTAAGGATCGAATCCCAAGAGACAACATTTTTAAGAATCCTTGTTAATTGAATCTAGTTCAAGGAAGACTAATATTCAAAACGATTGATTTGGTTGAGGTTAAGTAAACTAAATGCAAGTAAAAGAGAAAAATTAAAGTTTGTTCTAGATTAATGATATGGAATCGCTGGGATGGTATCGGGTTTCACCACCACTGCATATGCAAACACATCCAAACACATAACATCCAGGCAAGCATCTAACTATCCAAATGGAACTACTGTGAACCCTCCCGGAGGGATGTTTAGGCCCGCGTAAGCATCCCCTTAGGCATCAGATTTTAGGTTGCCATCCAGATCATACACTTACGGTTCCAAGGATACAACATCCAACTAAGGTTGTGGCCCTCCCTGATGGATGTTTAGACCACCAAAGCATCACCGTAGGCTAGATGGCTCATCCCCTCATGGATCATACACTTACGACCTCAAGGAATCCCATTCTATTTCTAGTCTGGAGTCAATCGTGCTAATCAACATACATGTAGGTGATTAGTCTGCAAGCAAACATCGATGATAAAAAAGAAGATACAACATCCAACTAAGGCTGTGGTCCTCTCTGAGGGATGTTTAGACCACAGAATTGTCACTGTAGGCTAGATGGATGGTCCCCTCACAGATGAGTCTACCTCATTAATCAACATTCTATACTACAAAAAGAAGAATAAGATGAAAGCAAGTAGTTAATCAACTACAAGCATATCAATTAGCAATGAAATGAAAGGTTATATACATTGACATGAGATGTTAAATGAAAAGACATGGTTGCATGGGCAGCGGGGCAAGTCCCCGCACCCCAACGAAAAGGAACTACTCACTCATGATGTGAGAAACAAGAAGAATAAGAAAGAGAGAGGAATCCTCCATGAGCATGATGTAGAAGGCTGTCACAGCTCGGTGAAGATGATGCGGTCTCCTACGTCGTGTCGGAACAGATCTGGATGAAGAACGAGGGACACCAAGACATGCCAGGTAGTCTTTCTCACTCCTCCTTCCTTCTCTTCTCAGTCTCCTGGAGTTGCAGCAGGAACGACAGGTGAAGTGACAGTGGCAGGGTCAGATCAGCATACAGACATTCTATCGGCATCTCAGAACTGATGCCAAAATGAGGACCCTCGGGGTCCTATTTATAGGCTCAGATGGGATGATCACATTTTTGTTGTGATCTTCCAAACCAAATGTCTTGGAGATATTTTGCTTCAAACGGTTTAGTAATAAGTTGACCAAGCGGGTTGGTGTTTATTAGACCAAACGGTCTTGCTTTACATCCTCCAAATCGTTTGATGTAAATGTGCTATTTTATCAAACAGTTTGGCTTTGTGCTACTTTTTCATATGGTCTTCACATTTCATTTTAGCAAACGATCTTCACATGATCTTATCCAAATAGTTTCATGCATGTTGCTTTGGAAACTGGTTTGGTTTGCTGCCACTTTATCAAACGGTCTTCAATGATCTACTTTATCAAATGATTTTGGTATTGTGTTGCTTTTCCATTCGGTTTGGTATCAAGTGCCCAAAGTGTCTGGTGTGTACGTGCCTTTTTCATTCGGTTTGCATTGCAAGGTTCCAAATGGTTTGGCATGCAATTGGCTCAAAAGGTTTAATGTGCCAGTTTGCTGAAATTGTTTTACTTGGCTACCAAATGGTCTCTAGAGGATACTTTATTAAACGGTCTTGCGTAATCCACTTTTGCAAATGGTATTCATGTGCAAGCTTTCAATTGGTCTTTGTGCATGCATGTTATTCAAATGGTTTCACGCAAGCCTTCAATCGGTCTTCATTTGCATGCCACTCAAACAGTCTTCGCGTGAGTTGCTCTTCCGGTCTCCATCAAATGGTTTGGAGCACCACCAAACGGTCTTGCGATGCTGGGATTCAAACGGTCTGCACCTCTATATGCCAATTGGTCTTCGATGCTGCTCGATCTTACTGCTGGCTGCAAACGGTCTCACGACCCTTTTAGTTCTATCGGTCTCGCGACCAACCAAAATTCAAACGATCTTCATTGTTCGGTCGTTCAAATGGTCTGAGACCCAGGATAGATCCAAATAGTTTTAGGGTGTGGTGGTCCATTCGGTCTTGAGACTGAATGGATGACACCGATTGGTCAAGACCAAATGGTCAAGATTGATTGGTCAGATCGTTTGGTGAGACTGAATGGTTGAAACTGGAATGGTCTTGAGACTGAATGGATGACACCGATTGGTCAAGACCAAATGGTCAAGATCGATTGGTCAGATCGTTTGGTGAGATTGAATGGTTGAAACTGAATGGCCATCACTAAGGATGAGAGAGGGTAGATTCAACGGTGGGTCCTGCTCATTTGGATTTGATGTGGATCGTAGTAGATTGAGATGAAGATCGAATGGTGGGATCGTATGGTCAGAACCAAGGGTGAGTGAAGGGTGGGTCCCAGCTAATTGTTCAACCTCATCAAGACATGCATCAAATCAACATAAATTCAGTTAAAATCATGATATTTGGACCAATTAAGTAATTTTGCACATTTTGATATGAAATTGAATGCATTGAGTCGACTTTGACCCAATACGATAATTGAATTCCATGATGAATATGCATTGATCATATGCCCAATAAACCTTTTCCATATAGCTACATAAATCACATTAGTGTCCTTGTCTATACTCCCATCATAAATTAGGGCTTTTATCTTAGAGATGGGAGCAAAAGTGTTTTTGAAAAAGGATTCAGTGATGATGTGAGTCTCATTTCCCAATCAGACACTGAGGTTGTAATGTGAGACTTTCTCTAGTGTGGTCAGTGGCCAACCTACACCCAGGCTAGGTGAGGTCATGGCCTCACTCGCGGTTGGGTGTGTCCTTTGGTTTTCTCATTGATTTTGTGGGTGGCCTCACCCAAAAAGAATAGTTGTTTTTAATAATATACATCATATCATGACCGTTCAACAAATGGAATTGGTAAATATTAAATGGGAAAGAAAAATTATCCTTTTCAATAACTTACACCGTGTCATTATAAAATATTTAAGTGGAAACTGAATTATTTTGAGAGTAAATACTACAAGAATGAGGAATGAAAAGACTTAGATATAATAATAATCAACAAGAGCTCAAAGCGATTTTTAGAGGAAACGTATAGAAGTGAGGAATGGAGAAGATTTGAATTGAGATAATAAATGAGAGATCAAAGGAGGAAGAAAATCAACCATCAATAGACCAAGTGTGAAAAAAAAGGAACGTGTGAGAGAGAGGGGTCAAAGAAGAGAGGATTGTAGATTAGTGTCTTTTTACTAATTTAATTATATGAAACAAGCATTATAAAAGTGATTGATCTTCTTTTTTATTTCAAAAACCTCGTACAACCTCACATGAATAGAAAAAGATTATTTTACACTTTGTATATTCTACCTACCCCTATATAAATGAACCCATAACTTATGTGCAAGTCAAAATCTCATCTCCATATTATATTGCTTAACATAGACCCAAAACATGGAAAGGTATTTTGTCAATGCATCTCGGTGGGCCACTTAAAAGTAAACAAGTAAAGAGTTAAAGATAAGAAAAGTATTCATCTACTTTGTGGTTAAATTTTATACAATTGATGGATATAAGGTGATTCTGTGGTGACATTTGGACTGTGCGACCTCTTTTGTGTTCTTGTTTATCTTTTTGTTATTATAAGTCATATAATTTGTTGGCATATAAATGTTTCTCCTATTTATAAAAATATAAATCAAAATTTTCTTATCATATAATGATAGTGAGATGATTTTTTTCTATTTTTTACATATCAAAAATGTTGGAAATAAAAAATATTCATTTTTTTATGGCCTCACGCACCATACGTTTCTAGATCCGCCACTAAGTGTGGTGGAGAATTGTTGTATGAGCTTAATATATGTCCCAGGGACCATGGTCACTACATCAAACAATCGAATGGGTCCCATGACATCTTGAGAAAAGAGAAGATATACAAGACCTCCATTGTCTCTTAACAAGCACATAGGGTAGAAATCGCTATGTGTTAGAAATTTTGGATGTCGTGGCTTCTTTATGTGACTGTTTCCATTACAACCTATTTCTAGTTTTGCTAGTATTCCTAGAGATTTAAGATAATATTAATGCTTGTCATGTTTTTGTTAGTAATATTTTATGTTGTGCTTTATCTTAACTTTGGTGACCTTAAATTCTTGTTTGGGTAACTTATAGTCATGATTCAGCCTACTATAAAGATCCTGAGATGGAGTTAATATAACATTAACCCATACATGTATGCAAGAAGAGAGTTAATGATATTGAAGGAAATAATTAATAAATAATTTCTCATATCAGAATATTATCAAAATAATATTTTATGATAGTAGATAATTTAATTACAAATAAAAAAAAAGAATGAACTAAATCATAGTTAAAATGAGAGAGTTAGGACTTCTTTAGTAAATATGTACAGAGTACCGCAACCAACAGTGACCGCGACCGCGACCGCCTAAGATAGCCAATCATAAAATGATCATATCTCGAGCTATACTCTACTACAGAATTGGCTTATAAAGTCACTTTTTAAGGTGTCGGTTTTATACAAAAACCAACACATAAACTATACAGTGTCGGTTTATAACACAAACCGACCTCCAATCTACGAAGGTCGACCAGACACATGTACCACTTTTATTAAGTGTCGGTTAATTAATAAACAACCGACACCTAAACTCAACCGCCAAACCCAAAATTCAAGCGAAAAAGTTGGCTCCAAAATTTTACATATGGCGTCGGGTCATAACTAAATAATCGACATTATAGGTTTAGTTGTTGGTTTTTTAAATAACCGACACTTAGTATAGGTGTCGGTTCATAACTAAATAACCGACATTATAGGTTTAGTTATCGGTTTTTTCAAATAACCAACACTTATTGTCAACTTAATAGCTCACGAGCCCGACCGATTCTTCCCTTTCCCTATTTCATTCCCGATTTTCCTAACCTCCGGCGATTTCTTGCTCCCTGCCGCCGCCGCCCCTCCCTGTCGTTCGTGCTCCAGCGCCCGTCGCCGCCACTCCTTCCTCCGTGCTCACCCGTCATCGCCATCGCTGTGAGAAGCAATCGCCGCCTGCCCACCCGTCGGCCGCCCTCTCTGTAGTCGCCTCACTGCTGGCAGCAGCTAGGTCTCCTAGCCTCACCACCTCTCCACCGCTCCTCGCCTCACTGCCGGCAGCTGCTAGGACTTGCTCCGGCTGCTGCTCCTCTTTCCTCAAGGTGCCCGCCCTGCCTTCTTCTTCCTCTACTCCTCTTCTCTCAAGCTGCCTGCCCTACTGCTGGGCGTTTTTTTTAATTTATTTACTTCTCTCAAGGTGCCTGCCTGCTCATACACATATTGATGTACATAAACCTATTCGAATAAATGCTAAAAAGGTGTGATTTTAGGGTTTAGGTACTAATTTTGTGCTTCTACTGAGCTGAATCCTCTATTGTCTATACAATACATGTTCTATGATAAGCCTTAGTTAATTTAATATGCATACTTTGTATGTAAAACATAGTAATCGGGTACTGCTGTATATCCAAGTAAATTACATGTAACTAATCATGACATAGATTTTAGAATGCATACTTTGGTTAAATGTACTGATGTAATTTTTGATCAAGTGATGATATGTAAATGTAGCAATAAGTTAGTAAGGTATCAATGATAAGTCTGTTGTAATGTGATGCAAAATAGTTATTGTATCATGCATATATACTTAATACTTTTTTGTTTTATAGTTGTATAGGGTGTTTTATCTGTGGCAAGTCTATTGTTTAATAGTTTAGCTATAATCATTGTTTAATAGTTTAGCTAATTCTTGGTGACAATCCTAATCACCCTTCTTTTGCTTAATGATGAACTGTAATGCACACATGTGACATGCTTGGAATGTAAATGATGAACTTTTCCCTAAATTGCCCATCATGCTTTTAAAGACATCAATAATCACCCTAACTTGAAGAACTAGGATTTTAGGTATAAGAATGACAACACTTTATTTGTTGGCCTAGAAACCCATCCAAGATTTACTCATTAGGAGTAAATCTTGGATAGTCCTCAGTTTGGGTCTGTTCTTGAACACCTAATCTCACTTAGGATGTAAGTGTATATAATGTGTGTTGGGTTTTCAGGAAAATTTCCACAACATTTCCCTGTTTGTTCTCTAAGTACATATGTACTTGGAGAACAGCCGGGAAATGCTGCTGAAATTTTCTTGAAAACCCAATACACATTATACACTTACTAGTGAGATTAGGTATTCAAGAATGGGATAGGTGGTACACATTTATTATATATAAGAATGACATCACATGTATTTGTTAACCCTAGACCCTAATCTTGTCCTAATATATACTTGTTTTCTCTTTGATCATATAATGGATAGATCATGGATGTCCATTCGCAATCGCCGCACCCCAGAGTTTATTTCTGGTCTTGACCAGTTTATTAGATTTGTTGAGGAACATAGAAAACAACCTGGAGATAGGTTCTACTGTCCATGTAGGCATTGCGGTAACCACTTGAAAGTCAACACTGGTGACGAAATCAAAACTCATGTCATGTGCAACGGGATTATACAAGGCTATACAGAATGGCACTGGCATGGAGAGATTTCAAACCCAAAACAAGTGGATGTCGATAGTAGTGCTTGTGTGGAAGAAGAAATTGCCTACGATGACGTAGATGTGAATGAACCATTTCCAGTAGACATCGTTGATGCGATGCTGGATATTTGTGGGGTAGAGCACACCGATCCACCTCCCATTTTTAGAAACATTGTGCATGATGTTGAGATGCCGTTATACACACGTTGTACTATGTTTACAAAGCTTAGCGCTGTGCTGAGATTGTATAAGTTGAAAGCTAACAATAGATGGAGCGACAAAAGCTTCACATCATTGCTGTCTTTGTTGAAAGAAATGCTTCCCAAAGGAAACGAGCTTCCAATCTCAACATACCAAATAAAGAAATTATTGTGCCCAATGGGAATGGATGCCAAGAAGATACATGCATGCCCGAATGATTGTGTATTATTTCAAAAGGACTATGCAGATTTGAAAGATTGTCCAAAATGTGGTGCGTCACGGTATAAATTGACGACTTCGGGGGAGTCCAAATCTGGTTCTCCTGCCAAGGTGATGTGGTATCTACCTATAATATCACAGTTTCAACGCTTGTTTGCCAATCCGATAGATGCGAGGAATTTGAGGTGGCATGTAGATGTTAAGAAAAATAATGATGGGATCCTACGACATGCGTCTGATTCCCCATAGTGGAAGAAGATTGATCTATTGTACCCTGAATTTGATGAAGAAGTCAGGAATATAAGACTTGGGCTTTGTACAGATGGGATGAATCCGTACGCGAAATTGAGCATCCAACATAGCACTTGGCCAGTCATGCTTGTTATATACAATCTTCCTCCCTGGCTGTGTATGAAAAATAAGTATGTAATGTTGTCGTTGTTGATATCGGGCCCTAAACAACCTGGAAATGACATCGTTGTTTATCTTGAACCTCTGATTGATGACTTAAAGAAACTCTGGGGTGAAGGTGTGATGACCTATGATGCTTCACGAAGAGAGACATTTCGTTTGCATGCTATGTTGTTTTGCACTATTAATGACTTTCCAGCATATGGGAATTTGTCTGGATATAGTGTCAAAGGAGCTAAAGCGTGTCCTATATGTGAAGAGAACACTGATTCAACAAGACTAAAACATGGCGGTAAGAATGTATATCTCGGTCATCAGAGGTTTCTTCCAAAATTCCATCTGTATTGTAGGAAGCGCAAAGCATTCAATGGATTGAATGAGGAACGGAGTGCACCTAAACCTATACCAAGGGAGGTTGTTTATGAAAGAGTAAAAGATATTGTCAATGAATTTGGTAAGAGATCATAATGTACTACACAGAGTGACAATTCTTCATTCAAGAAGAAGTCAATATTTTAGGATCTTCCTTATTGGAGTTCTTTGCCAATCAGACATTGTATCGGTGTAATGCACGTTGAGAAAAATGTCTGTGATAGCATCATTGGTACTTTGTTAAATATACCAGGTAAGACTAAAGAAGGGATAAAATCCAGACTGGACCTATGTGAAATGGGAATAAGGTCAGAATTAACAGAATTATGTGAAATGAGTAATAAAAGAACATACTTACCTCCCGCTAGTTACACGTTGTCTAGAAAGGAGAAGAAAGCTTTTTGTGAATGCTTGGTAAATGTTAAGGTGCCACATGGTTACTCATCCAACATCCGTAGTTTGGTATCAATGAAAGATTTGAAGTTGATAGGTCTTAAATCTCATGATTGTCACACTCTAATGCAACAAATATTGCCCGTGGAAATTCGATCTATATTGCCGAAGCATGTAAAATTTGCAATCACCAGACTTTGTTTCTTTTTCAACAGTCTCTACAGCAAAGTTATTGACCCTGAGACTCTCGATAATTTACAAAGAGAAGTGGTTGTTACCCTATGTCATCTTGAGATGTATTTCCCTCCTTCGTTCTTTGATATCATTGTACATCTTGTTGTCCACTTGACTAGGGAAGTGAAAATCTTGGGACCGGTTTTCTTACATTGGATGTATCCCTTTGAACGATACATGAGTGTTTTTAAAGGTGATGTTCGAAACCGCTATCGGCCTGAAGGGAGTATAATTGAAGGTTATGTGGCGGGAGAGGTTATGGATTTCTACAATGACTTTCTCAGTGGTAATGACACTCCTGATAATGACAAGAATATTGATGAGCTATTTGGCAAAGGAATTTTGGGTTCATGTGTGAAAGTAATCAGCCGTGAGCAGTTGGAACAAGGTCATTTGTATATTTTACACCACATGGACGAAGTGAACGTTTATATCGAGGAACATACCAATTTCATCAAAAGACAATATCCTCGAGCCAATACAATGTGGCTTGCTAGAGAGCATAACAAGAATTTTATTAAGTGGTTTGAAGATAAAGTCTTACATCAACTATCTCAAACACTAGATGATATTACTGAAACTATCAAATGCCTCGCCTTTAAACGAAAGTTGATTGTTATGTCTTATGAAGGGTATGACATTAATGGATTCACATATTAGACTAAGCGCCAAGATGATAAGAGTGTCGTCCAAAATAGTGGGGTCACCCTTCAAGCATCGACTATGTTTTTTGCAAGTGCAAAGGATAAGAGTCCACGTGAAGCTAAAATGTCATATTACGGTGTCATTAAAGACATATTACAATTTGACTACATAGATTTCAGAATTTTGCTCTTCAAATGTATTTGGGTTGATAACACCAAAGGAGTTATAATGGATGAATTGGGTTTCACTTTAGTGAACTTTGAAAAGATTGGCGAGAAGGCTGAACCATTCATATTGGCATCACAGGAGAAACAAGTATTTTATATCGATGATCCTACAAATGATAAATGGTCAGTTGTTCTTCATGGTAAAATATAGTTCGTTGAAGATCCTATAGACAAAGAATGGTACTATGATAAGTATGATGACTCCAGTCCATTCTCAGTTGGGTTGCCAACACCAACAAATATTGAAGCTAATGATGACTTGTATGTTCGCGGAGATCACAATGAAGGATTGTTAATTGACAAAAAATTGCAATATTAGAGGTATATATGTTTTGTTTTATACATTTTTATTTTTTCTGAATATGTGAACTTTACAATGTGAGCTTAATTTATAATGTGAATTACTTTACAATGTGAATGTGAACTTTACAATGTGAGCTTTAGAATTTGAATTACTTTACAATGTGAACTTTACAATTTGAATTACTTTACATTGTAAGCTTTACAATTTGAATGTGAATTTGAACTTTACAATGTGAGCTTTATATTTTGAATTTCTTTACAATGTGAGATTTACAATTTGAATTACTTTACAATGTGAGCTTTACAATTTGAATTACTTTACAATGGGAGCTTTACACTTTGAATTACTACTTTACAATGTGAACTTTACAATTTGAATGTGAATTTGCAGATGGCAGACCATTCTCCTGATGACCATATTGATGACTAATGTGAGGGTGAGGACATCAATGCGCCGCCTCATAATGTATGTTTTAAAAATATATCATATATTTATATCTATATGTCCATTTATAGTTATATCTTGTAAATGTGAATTATTTCGTCAAATTTTAGGTTGATGATGCACATGTACCATCTGAAGCACTTGAGGCACTTGATCAACATCACCAAAAAGTTGACAAGAGAAGGGGCATCACTATGATGAAGAAGTTAATTGTGCAAAAGGGCAATGGACCCAAACTTGTTGTGGATTTTGATAATCCAGGAAATGCATGTGGTGTGAATCACAATTCATTTATTTCATATCTTGGGTATGTTACTCGTAGCCATTGCGATTGTCGCTTAGATTCTTGGCATAACGTTTCTAAAGAGAAGAAAGATTTAATATGGAGGGATTTATGAGTGAGTTATTATTAATTTGCAATTCTATTTTGTAGATTACTAAATTTTTGGATACTAGTTAATAGCAATTCTATTTTGCAGAGTATATTTGAATTGGATGAAAAGTTGCATCGTAAATGCATGATGCAACGCTGTGGGAGAGTCCTAAGGAACTATAGGACAAATCTCACCAGAGAATACATAAAATAAGCCGACTAGAGGAAGAAGACAACCATTGAACAGTGGAACTTCCTGGACAAAGAAGAATGGGACACGTTTGTCGCTTCAAGACAAACTGATAAATTCAAGGTATTAGGCGTAAGTCTCGATCTCATTAATTAATATATGTTGTATTCACTTATTCAAGATTAACATTTAGTGTTACTAACCAAATCATTAATTTGCATACTAAATAGGCCCTCAGTGAGACACAAAGATCAAGGCGTGCACTGAATGTGCATGACCACCAATGTGTCCAAAGGGGTATGCAGGCGTTCGCCAAAGACTACAGGCTGAGGCTACTGCTGCTCAGTCTGCTGCTACTCAGGAGTCCTCTACCATAGGTAGCACACCTCTGCCTCGCCATGATGTCTGGATAGCTGGGAGGCAAAATAAGAAGGGAGAATTAACTAAGGCCGCAACTGCTGAGGCGGTTGCAAAAATGGTAAAATACAACTCTTACAGAAATCATTCGAATATTGATTATTTATGTTGTTTACTTAAGTACAAATTTTTGTTTTGGCGATTAGCGGGAGCTGCACGAGCTGAGGAAACAAGGAAAGTTCATCCCTGAGGGCACAAGGGATGAATTGACAATTGTTCTGGGTAACCCAGAGCATCCTGGACGTGTTAGGGCTGCAGGCGCTGGTGTGGGCATCAATGCTTTTTTTGGGCCATCCCAGCGCAAACATGTCCCAAAAGCAGGACTTTCACAAGAAGAGGTAACATATTTTTTCCTTGTAGATGTTACAGTAAAAGAGAATTCAAAAATTAGAATTTGACGTTTCTTTTATCCATGTATAGGTGGATAAGCTATTTGACAGAAAACTTGAAGAAAAATTCGAAGAAGCAATGAAAAAGTGGCAGGCATCTCAGACTGCCACTTACCAGACAATACCTACTACAGGCTCTACTCCTACTCCTACTGTAGAGGTTGGGAGTAATCCTGTAGAACCACCACCTAGCACATCCACTATAAGTATTTTTATGACATAGTAACTAGTTTTTTAATTCAAGATGATACATATATATGAAATTGTAGTCATTTCAAAAAAAGATGATATGTATATAACATTCTTTACACAAAAATTTGTAGGGTTTGAAGCCATGCCATCTAAAAAGTAAAGAATATGTCATGGCAGAGGCGTCGGCTTACCCATCCCTACCAGGGGAAACATGTCACGGGTCTCCAGTACCAGCTGGTTGGATTTGGGTGAGCCCGATACATATATTCCCCCAGTGGATGGATCTTCCACTGCCATATGCCCACCTAGATTATGAAACGCTTGGTGAGGTAGTAGGTGGAGTGATATTGTGGGAAAAAGTGTATGTCTTCTTTATTGAAAAGGTGTGGTAAATTTACATTATGTTCAATTGTTAGTGTGTGTATATGCTGGCAGTTGATATGAAATTATTATATATATACAGGTTAAAAAGAAGACACCCACAACATCTAGGACTCCACTTCCACCTCTTGCATTACCTAGTTGGGTTCCACAGGACCTACCTGTCCCGTTACATCCTAACTGTAGGGGTATGGCAGTATGGTTAGGGGAACATGATATAAACTCCCCTATAACTGTTTCTTCTGATTCATATTCTACAGGTCAGTCATACGAAACAAAACTATTTATACAAGATATTTTGGAGTTGTTTTGATATGATTGGCTAAATACATCTGTGATAGAGCTATGGATAAGGTGAGATATTATTTATACATCCATATACCTTGTGTATGATCTGGTGATATGGTTTCTTATTTATTAATGCATGCGTAATTAATACATATTTTGCAGCTACTTAGGCAACATATGTGTAGATTTTGGATTCGAACATGTAGGGTTTTTGATTCCATCCTTGATTAGTCTAGTAGCTAAAGACCCTATATCAGTTCAACAACACTGTTGTGAGGCTTTTTCAAATTTTGCTGTAAAAAAGAAGACGGTGATAATGGCTCCATTCAATGTAGAGTAAGTTTACTTTGCTTATTATAATTTGGACTTAAGAAAATTACATTTTATTGTGGATTTTGAGTTATTAATTTTTAACTTTTTTTCCTCTAGGGGTAAGCATTGGGAGTTATTGGTTATTTCCCCCAAGACGTTCATTGTGTATTATCTAGATCCTAAGGGGGATAAATTGAATACAAGATTAGGACACATAATGAAAATGGCAATATTTTGGTGAGAAATATTTCATTTTTCGTATCCGTTAACATATGTTATTACATTACTATTTAATTGCAATGTTCTGTGTTACATTAACATGTAGGGGTTTTGAGGAGTACAAAAAGGCTAGAGGAAAGGTCCCCACGAAAAAGAACCAGCCAATAATTTGGAAGAACGTGAAAGTAAGTTCCCGACTGCAATATATGTATATATTATTTATGTGAACAATGCTTAATTAGTTGTATTTTTTAATATTTTGTATATTTGAATTTATAGCGTGCTACGCAAGACAACGGATGGGCATGTGGATACTATGTCATGCGATATATGCACATGATTATCAAACATGTCGTACTGGATATTGAATGTATTTCTCAGGTATTATATAGTCTCATTAGATAATATGATCGAAATATATCAATCTTATTTATAGCTCATTAATTATATATATACATCATTCTCTTTATAGGTGTTTATAGCTGACCCCATTACAGGAGAGGACTTACCAAATGTTAATGCTCCTTATATGATGGGAGAATTAAATGAAGTAGTAGAAGAATGGGAAACAACCATACAATTAGTGGGGGCTTTAAAATATAATTGGGATCCTGATAGTGAATAATGACTAAACAATGATACTTTGTAAATGAATTTTTGAATTATAATATATGTGTGAATGTTTCTACATGTCTGGATGTTTCTACATGTGTCTGAGTGAAAATGAATGAAAGTGTTGGTTGCTATATGAATGTTTCTACATGTGTGAATGTGAATGAATGGAACTACAGATTGCTATCATGTGTGAATGTTTATAAATGTGTGAAAATAAAATGGAACTGCAGGATACATTGCTAAATTCATGTGCTACTTTTGTATTGTTAATTTTGCAGGTTTGCGGCCTATTTTCGGCTGATATCAATGTATGTCGTAAACCTACAGTTCATAACTGAACTGAACATGTTTCTCATCCTGCGACCAGCCACAGCAGGTCTGCAGACTGACAGAAAAAAAAACCAATAGGCTCGGTTATTTGTAAATAACCGACACATAATGTTATAGTGTCGGTTTTTTACAAATAACAGGTGTCTATTTCGTGTGGCACGAAGATATATGGCATCGGTTATTTGTAAATAACCGACACTGATAGTGCCCAAGATGGCACCCTTTCTGTGGCGCAAAGGGTTTGGGCGTCGGGTTCTTACCTAATAACCGACGCCTACAGTCCCATGATGGCGCGTTTTCAGTGGCGTGCAAAGAGTTTGGGCGTCGGTTCCAATGGTGGACTTTTAGTGTCGCCCACATAGGTGTCACTTAGAAATCGACACTAAAGGCTTTAAATAACCGACACTAAAGGTAGGTTCTGTAGTAGTGATACTTATTTGTTTTTAAAGAAATGAAGTATTTTGAAACCGTGTTCGATCCTCTATCATTCCATATAACTTGATTTGTGAGAAGGTGACCTGGAGGGCGATTTCTAGGGCAAATTTTGGGGAAGAACGTGAAGAACGGCAGAAATCCAAAAGGGTTCCTATAATTCGACTTGGTAAGTAGTTTTAACGGAGGATTCCTCCTTATCTTCACTTCCCCTTGATTGTAGCCCTTGATCTAGATCTTTTATGGTTTGTTTTAGCCTCTGATCTTCATCTTCTACCTACATCAAACCTCGTTTAGGTTTGAAAGGAAGAAGAAAATCAGTGATTTGCTAGGTTGTTGCTATGAATTCAAGATTTTCAGAGATGGACTACATTTTTAAGGTGTTTCACATCTTATGACGAGTGGGAACTTCCTTTAAATAGTAGATCACATAAAAATTAGTTAAATCATTAATAATTTTCAATTGTTCAATATGTGACTACAAACCCTGAATTGTTTGTTTGATCTAAGTTGCTGCAAAATGATATGAAATAGATTCTTCCTCTCTTTGAATGAATATCAGATGATAAAATCATATTAGAAATGTATATAATACATCCTAATGAGAATTCCCTCAGTATTCATAGAGATTATAAGAGTAAATTGAAATATAGGGAATTTGTCTATAACTGAAATTGTTGTATAATTAAATAGATAAATTTTTTTATCTGGATTCTCTTGGTAATGAATGATTATTTATCTAAATGCGTAGTAAATATATGTCATATACTATCTTGGATTTCGTTTAAGGTGAATAGTGTTTTTTGATATCTCAATAAAGAGAGTGAAACCCTAGATGCAAGGAAAGTTGGATATTTGCGGATAGATATTGTGAAATCCATTTGAAGGGATTTTCTTGACATGATAGTCTTTATTTATTCAATTTTATTGTTGATGTATGATGTTTTAGTAAATGGCATGGAAACCCTAGTTTAGTTTATTATAGGGTTTCATATATATATTTGATTATATGTGAACTGCTGAGAGCAGTTTTTATTGAATGATGTTAAGACGTATTCAATCCTTATGCGAGTTATGTGATAAGTGAATGAGGTAAATGAAACCCTAATGATAGGGTGTTCAATGAAACAAGTATTGTGATGTCAATGTTTCTCAATTTGAGATGTGGTGATGCTTAACAGTTCAGTTGTGGTAAATGTTATCAGATGGTTTATGAAATGAACGCTTTATAAAGCTGAACAAAGATATGTTGATGTGATGAATGAATTTTGAATTTAAAGAGTGAATCAGACATGTAGACGCCCCAAACACTATAGAATCCTCATAGGATGAGGCATGCATTGTGAGGATAAAACAGTTTCTCGACTGGAGGTAGTCTAGATTGAGGTAAGCCGGAGCGCACCAGTAGGGTGTGGGGGTCTTAACCAATAGGGCAAACTCCTTACAGTTGTGTGGTATCCAACACCAACCAGGGATGTCGGTGGTACCTGTGTTACATGTTGAGTGATCAGTGGTCAGTAGGTCCACTGATGCATAATAAGCCTGAGGGCTTTGACTCACCGCCTAAGTACCCAGGTTGAGATGTGGAGTATGAGATATCCGGCTGCTCCCATTAGCCGTTGAGAGGCAGACGTGTCGAGGCCCGCTGCAGATGGGGTCTTACTCAAGAGATAGGATTAGGAACCCAAGCATGCTTCTAATCCTTGTACAGTGAGCTCGTAGCTTGGTGCGATTGTTTCACATGTTGTGGTACACCTCATGTGGGTTCAAGGAATAATAAGATGAATGAGAGGTTAAACAAGGGTGCATAGTTATTCAATTATTCATTGTATGTTTTTGAATTATTAGTTCTCTTTATGATCAATCAAGCATGTTCATATATTTATTTACTCTTGTATATATCTAGAGTATCTTGCCATATTTATGTTTGTGAATGATCTGTCTCTTTAAAGCTTACTTCTATTATAATTGATATCAGTTGCTCAATAATATATCTATTATTATATAAGTGCTTTAGATTGTTTCTTTGAAGTACTCATTCACTGAGCGAGTAGGATCACCCCTCTACTCACAAATTTGTATAGGAAACCACATGGACTTGAAGAACATCAATGCATCAAAGTAGATCTACCACATGAGTTAAGTATGAGATTAGTTAAGTTCAGTCGGTCCCTGTCACTCTAGGTCCTTATATAGATGTAAGAGAGTTGTAAATGATGTTTTGTATCTTTGTTTTCTTGATAAGAGATAATGTATCTGATTCTCATGTCATATGTACATGGAAGTGTGAGAAATAGAATGAATGTATGGATGGGTATCATATGTTGAGATCATATTAGAGTAATTAATGTATAATTCTCTTGTAAAGTTTGTTTATGTGATTGAATGTGAGAAAACAAAGAGTTTGAAAAAGTTGGGAGTGAACTTTGTAGTAAGTATAATCCTCAAAATCATGCCCTAATCTCATGATTTGTGGTAATCCTGGGATGTGGGTGTGACAATTTCTCACATTTGGGGCCTCCTCACACTGTTCATGTTGCACCTCCTCATGCTGTGCATCTAGCATCTCTTCATCATCATCATCAAGAAGTAGCCGTCCTCAATCTTGCAATTGTGGTTTGGTTGAAGAATTCTAAGGTCGGGCTACTGAAGTAGAAGGCCAAGCTGATCAAGGTGGTTGTGCTACCCTTAAATAAGTTGATTGTCATGATACCGAAGTAGAAGGATGAGCAATGAAGGTGGTTGTGGTTCCCTTGAAGAAATTGATTTATGGGATGCCACCACTCCTCCACTAGTTGAGTTTTGGACTCCTCCACCACAGGATCTATGGATGTATCCAAGTTGGCCGCCAGCATATGCATGAGAACTAGAGGTGGGAGATGGTGGTGGAAGAGTTAGAGATGTTCCTTGGGCTGAAGATAAGCCATTTTTGGGGATAAAACTATAGGAGATGACCTATTTGGTTCTTTTTCACCACTTCGTTTGTGATTTTCTTCTTCTTGGGTGGATTTGGATGGAGAAATGAGGAAAATGTAGGTTTTTTGCAATTCTAGGTGTGGCGGAGGAATGGAGAGAAATTGGTTGATTTGTCATGAAAATGGGGAAGTAATGATATCTGGAGGTTGGGGAAATGTTATGGGAGTGACTCGTAGTTGATTGAGGGTGAAAGGATGGAGAATTAGAGATCGGGAGGTGTTGTGAATTGCCACACAACCACCTAGAGAGTGTGTGCAGGCATTCTGTCATGGAAATAAATAACCATAATGCTGCAGGAATGGATGGGTCAACTAACTTAAGTTGTTGGATGTGATAACCTTGATTTTCGGATTCTCAATTTTCAAATTATGTAAGATTCATATATGATATTTTGATCTAGATGTATGGGTGGATACCTAATTGTTATAAAAAGGTTTTATCCAAGATCATGAATATATACTGACAAGATTTATACACATTCATTATCATTTGGGTACTTATGAGGCTAAGGGATCCTATTTAATAGTCTCGATGAACTCAAGTAAAAATTTGATGAATAACGAGGTTATGAGGATCATAAAAAGTCCGTTGGAATTTAGTTGATGAAGATTTAATGATCAATTAAATCTTAGTTGAAGTTGATAGACATATATAAGGTTAATTTAAGAATTTAATTACATTATCATATGATGGAGTTTTGGTCTCAAGATTTTGTTGATATTGAAATACCATGGAAAATGGGTATACCTACGAGTTTTTATTTAGCATGTTATTTAGATATTTAGGTATGTTGGTGAGACACGTGCTGGGTTCATGGGGAACTACCTGCGATGAGGTGGCTCTCGTGATTATACTTAGTGCACACGATATCGGCAAGATTGGTTGTAGTGGTCGACATTTTTGGATCTCAGTAACCTCCTACGCCATATATCATCAGGATAGGAAGCGAATCACACAACTTGTTATACATGCCTCTTGATTGGGTATGCCACAATAGGGAGGAGTTCCACGAGGCTACCAGGAGGATCTTGAACGTGCACGCCAAGACCCTTGGCTACCAGCTTGACCTCCTCCTCCTTCTTCTTTTCTCCAACGCTACCGAATCAGAGATCACACTAAATCATGAAGTATTTGACATGGGGCTTTAGATCGTGAGACAGGAGGAGTCGACGGCCTGTGCAGCAGCACTGATGGTGCTTTTCTACCTAAATAGTGATCAATAGATAGACCTGGTCCACCTGGATTCTATAGACCGCGACGTAGTGGTGCTTGGGTAAAAGAGAGGATGAACCTCTAAGACTGGGCAACAACCGATTGCATTGTAGATCTTCTCCACAATGGCAGATTGGGTGGAGGAGAGCCCAACACATACGCAACCGTAGGCAGCGACCAAGCTAATCTTGGCCACGACGACGCTAAGCACTGGCTGGCATAGTGCACGAAATACCGAAGAATTGCAACATCACAGAGAACAGAGGAGTTGGTCGTGGAGGATTCTGGCGAGGGAGAGGAGGACCGCGCAAGCACATCAGCACCTGTGCGGGGCGAGGAAGCCGACACGAAGATAAGAGAAGCTGGCGAGCTTCGGGGGCAAGAAACCAGTGGCACTCGTGCATGACCTGATCTCGGCTACAGAAGAGAGGTCGACGGGGAGAGGAGCACAACTTGTTCGTCGCTGGAGAAGAGCCCGACGGCGACACTCGGTGAATCGGGTTGCGGGTGCCGAGCGTCCTGGCATTTCACGCGAGAGGGAGGAAAGGAAGTTCTGAACCGGTCCAAGTCCTCAAATCTGATGTGAACCGGATATTGGCACCTAACCGGATCTGCTGAACCACGACTGAGTGTGAGTCCAGGAGCCATGAGCCACGGCCTCCCTAGAGCCACGTGGCACATCCTGATTGGCTTAGAAGGTAAATACTTTACGTAATGTGCAAATATTTGAAATAGGTTTAAAAATAGCTCCATCGGCCAATAAATGCCCCAAAAATATCCCCAGATTCAAAAAAATATCCTATACATTTCTAGACCCTTAGATCAGACTTCAATGAACAAATAATGATGATATTTAATGTAGATGATTTAGAGTTCATTAGTTGAAATAAATAGTATCGAGGTGATATTAATTCTCGAAAAATTTTAGTTGAACCCTAATAACACTGGAAACCCACTTGTGAACTCTGTTCTGGGTTTTATTGATCTATGTTAGGCCTTTTCTCATTAATGCCTAAATTACATATTTAATCCTCATTTTAATTCTAGAAAATAGACCAGTTATCAGAAAAATATGGAATTTCATAACAGACCTTAATAATGACATATGTGTCAGATTAAAAATACTAAACACCATCCTAACATCATATTGATCTAGGTTTGACCAAAACCCTAATTTGGACCTAAAATTACCAAGAATATGATGTACATATATTAATGATGAATATTTGTTATTAATCAGGTGATAACCATATATGTAGATGATCTAGGATGTAAATAGGAATCTCTGAACTCATGTACGTGGGTTTTTATTTAAGTATATGACTATGGTTTTCTTGCTTGCAATCATGATATGTATGTATGCTCTCTTCTATTTGCAAATATTGGATGTAGTAGCACTATATAGTACTCGATGTTTTATCACTTGTAAACATAAATGATATGTAGATGCTTTGTAGTTATTTAAGGTTCTCATTATCCCCCTTACGAGGGAATGGATTAATGGTGGCTAGTACACCTCCCTAGAGCACACGGTGTATGGGGAGTTTCCCTAGAGTACTTGGTACATGGGGATGGGCCCAATATTTATGTTTTGATACTAACCTTGATAATTCAATTCATCTAGGAAAATGACTTAAATTGGCATATTTCGCTTAATAAAGAAGTGTTTTCTATGATTTTCTTTCCTTCTGCAAATCTTTTTCAAAATTATGAAAGCCATAAATATATGTATCTTTCTTCCCACGTGCACAACACCTTGTGTGTTGATTCATTTTTTCACGTATGTTTTAGGTTCAGAGCTAGCTTGGGATAAAAGACAAGAAGTGAACAGTTGTCCTGGTTGTAACTGTTGTGTTAAGATCCTGTTAGCATACATGTTCATAGACTAGTAAACTTTTCTTCAAATTATGTAAATGTAAGTTGCAATTTAAATTCATGTTGTAATATAAATATGTTGAATGTTGAGAATGTTTTGTATGTTCATGTATGCGTATTATGCTTCCGCATCGCTTTCTGATATGATTGGATGATGTCTTCATATTCTGACATCTCATTCCCAATAGGGTTTGGAGAAATCAAAATTTGTGGACGTCACAGTTGGTATCAGAGCATGAACAATAGCTACACCTAACAATTGCTCACCATGTTACATACAAACTAATCTAACCTTTCACTTTAAACCCTAGAAACTTAGTAAGTTGTTCTATAGGAATAAGGTTTGACTTATCCTCTAGGTTAGAACCCAGATGTTCTAGAACTAGGTTTAGACACGTGTGTGAGACCCTTTCCATATAGAGCTCATATGTATGGGGTAGCTACACTAGTCTACACCTTGTTCTCACCATTTCACTAGGTGACATGGCACTAGACTATCTACTGTATGTGGGATAGTTGAGTTTGTTGGTTTGGTTTTGTTTTCCAATCGGCTCGCACCTCGACAGTTTTCTCTGACGTCTGCCTTCTCGGAGAAAAAAATATAATATTTTATTACCTATATGTAAATATAAAAATGTGTCCCTCACACTGTAGAGTAGTTAGTGTTCATGCAATTTAAGTGAAAGGGAGTGACATCCGTCTAGAAGAGAGAATAGATCTAGATTAGATGTCTAGAGCCTCATAAGGTTATGTGATAGATAGATAGACAAAAAGAAGGACAAAGGAAATAAGCATGTGAAATCTTATCTGAGTTTGATCTCTGATGGTATAAGTTTCCTTATAAGGGTTTAAGTTGTATACTTGTTGAATCCAATTTTGTAGAATTTATGCAAAATATTGATGATGAAAGTACATTCCCTTTTCCTACTTTAGATAAGCTAAGTTAAGATAGATATGAGTGTGCATGAGACTCAAGCTCTTATACAAGGAGAATATCTAGTGGTAGGATGAGATATGTGGTGAACTCTAGAGAGAGTAAGACCCACAGGGAGAAGGTCATAGGACCTAGCCTCCAATATATGAGATATGTGTTAAAACAAATGTGTCATATACTAGATTACTCTTGAGTGTTGAGTTGAGTCCTTATGCATGATTCAAATATATATGTGAGAATTGGGTAAAAGAAAAGGATGGGTAGATGACCCATATGATAAAGTCAGTCCTTTGGCTGAGTTAGGTCCTAGCTGGAGTGACATATTTTGTGAGTTTCATCATTAGTTGCAAGTGATGTAATATATGAACTCTAGTTGTGAGAGTATGATGCTTTGTGTAAAAGATACTCAAAATACATGTTCTCCCTTCTTCTTCTCTTTCTAATATACGATGATATAAACCTCACTTGAGCTATATAGATGATTTATATATGAGGAGTCTCTCGTATAAGCTTGACCTATTCTATACCCCCCTATATCATACATGTAGTACCCAAGGTTTAAATTATGATAAGTTTGACTTTAAAATATTCTCTTCCCCTTCATATGTAACATGAATGATATGATGTTGAGATCATGGGATAAACTTAGTATATTCTCTTTTTTCCATTCAAATAATACATGCAAGACATAAAAAGTTGAACTCACGAACTTGATATAAAGATTTTTTTTGGATCATAGGGTATGTGATCATAAATATAGTTTGTAACTTTGATCCTTCTCAATGTATGCTTCTAAGTTGAGTATGAATATCACACCATAGGTTGAAACCCTAACGGTCAAACATGTTACATAAGCCCTTCTTAAGTAGAAAAATTATAATACCATGGATGAAGATAAATCTCCTCTAATGACAAAATCATTGTAAGATGTTAATGATGTTAGATTTGAATGATCTGAATACCATGACATATAAACGAATTCCACTTGAAATTTAAAAGTATGAACAAAACCCATATCCCTAGGGGTGATGTAATCCTAAGATATCATAATGCCATGTTATGGCTAAGGCTTTAAGTGATGCTTCCACATATATAGGGTAGGGTGGACACACCCAAGAATCTCTAGACCCTAAGCTGACAACTTAGAGTGCATGCAGCTATGGTGGTCTGGGAACCTAAGCAATGATGATGTATATGAAGTTGAACTCCTAAATAGCCTCTTAAGAATGAGATTAGTTGAATTTCGAGGACAAAATTCCATCTAAGGTGGGGTGAATGTGATAAGCTAGATTTTTGGATTCTCAATTTTTATATGATATTTTGATCTAGATGTATGGGTGGATACCTAATTGTTATAAAAAGGTTTTATCTAAGATCACAAATATATGCTGACGAGATTTATACACATTCATTATCATTTGGGTACTTATGAGGCTAAGGGATCCTATAATAGTCTCGATGAACTCAAGTGAAAATTTGACGAACAACGAGGTTATGAGGATCATAAAAAGTCCATTGGAATTTAGTTGATGAAGATTTAATGATCAATTAAATCTTAGTTGAAGTTGATAGACATATATCAGGTTAATTTAATAATTTATTTACATGATCATATGATGGAGTTTTGGCCTCAAGATTTTGTTGATATTGAAATACCATGGAAAATGGGCATACCTACGAATTTTTATTTAGTATGTTATTTAGATATTTAGGTATGTTAGTGAGACATGTGATGGGTTCATGGGGAACTACCTGCGATAAGGTGGCTCTCATGATTATACTTAGCACATGAAGTATCGGCTAGATTGGTTGTAGTGGTCGACATTTTCGGATCTCAGTAACCTCCTGCGCTAGATATCATCAGGATAGGAAGCGAATCACGCAACTTGTTATACATGCCTCTTGATTGGGTATGCCACAATAGGGAGGAGTTCCACGAGGCTACCAGGAGGATCTTGAACGCACACGCCAAGACCCTTGGCTACCAACTTGACCTCCTCCTCCTTCTTCTTTTCTCCAACGCTACCGAATCAGAGATCACACCAAATCATGAAGTACTTTACATGGGACTTAGATCGGGAGACAGGAGGAGTCGACGGCCTGTGCAACAGCACTGACAGTGCTGTTCTACCACAATATTGATCAATAGATAGACCTGGTCCACCTGGATTCTGTAGACCGCGGCGTAGTGGTGCTTGGGCAAAAGAGAGGACAAACCTCTAAGACTGGGGGACAACTGATTGCATTGTAGATCTTCTCCGCAGCGGCAGATTGGGTGGAGGAGAGCCCAACACGTACGCAGCCGTAGGCAGCGACCAAGCTAATCTTGGACACAAAGACACTAAGCACTGGTTGGCATAGTACACAGAATACCGAAGGACGGTAGCATCACAGAGAATAGAGGAGTTGGTCGTGGAGGGTTCTGGCGAGGGAGAGGAGGACCGCGCACACACGTCAGCACCTGAGTGGGGCGAGGAAGCCGACACGAAGATAAGAGAAGCTGGCGAGCTTCGGGGGCAAGAAACCAGTGGAACTCATGCAGGACCTGATCTCAGCTACAGAAGAGAGGTTGACGGGGAGAGGAGCACAGCTTGTTCGTCGCTGGAGCAGAGCCTGACGGCGGCACTCGGGGAATCGGGTTGCGGGTGCCGAGCGTCCTGGCCTTTCACGCGAGAGGGAGGAAAGGATGTTTTGAACCGGTCCAAGTCCTCAAATCTGATGTGAACTGGATATTGGCACCTAACCAGATCTTCTAAACCACAAATGAATGTGAGTCCAGGAGCCATGAGCCGCAGCCTCCCTAGAGCCATGTGGCACATCCTGATTGGCTTAGAAGGTAAATACTTTACATAATGTGCAAATATTTGAAATAGGTTTAAAAATAGCTCCATTGGCCAATAAATGCCCCAAAAATATCCCCAGATTTAGAAAAATATCCTCTACATTGCTAGACCCTTAGATCATACCTTCGATGAACAAATAATGATGATATTTAATGTAGATGATTTAGAGTTCATTAGTTGAAATAAATTGTATCCACGTGATATTAATTCTCAGAAAAGTTTAGTAGAACTCCAATAACACTGGAAACCCACTTGTGAACTCTGATCTGGGTTTTATTGATATATGTTAGGCCTTTTCTCATTAATGCCTAAATTACATGTTTAATACTCATTTTAATTCTAGAAAATAGACCAGTTATCAGAAAAATATGCAATTTCGTACCAGACCTTAATAATGACATATGTGTCAGATTAAAAATACTAAACACCATCCTAACATCATATTGATCTAGGTTTGACCAAAACCCTAATTTGGACCTAAAATTACCAAGAATATAATGTACATATATTAATGATGAATATTTGTTACTAATCAGGTGATAACCAGATATGTAGATGATCTAGGATGTAAATAGGAATCTCTAAACTCAGGTACGTGGGTTTTTATTTAAGTATATGACTACGATTTTCTTGCTTGCAATCATGATATGTATGTATGCTCTCTTCTATTTGCAAATATTGGATGTAGTAGCACTATATAGTACTCGATGTTTTATCACTTGTAAACATAACTGATATGTAGATGCTTTGTAGTTATTTAAGGTGCTCATTATCCCCCTTACGAGGGAATGGATTAATGTTGGCTAGTACACCTCCCTAGAGCACACGGTGTATGGGGAGTTTCCCTAGAGTACTTGGTACACGAAGATGGACCCAATATTTATGTTTTGGTACTAGTCCACCTTGATAATGCAATTCATCTAGGAAAATGACTTAAATTGGCATATTTCGCTTAATAAAGAAGTGTTTTCTATGATTTTCTTTTCTTCTGCAAATCTTTTTCAAAATTATGAAAGCCATAAATATATGTATCTTTCTGCCCACGTGAACAACACCTTGTGTGTTGATTCGTTGTTTCACATATGTTTTAGGTTCAGTGCTAGCTTGGGATAAAAGACGGGAAGTGAGCAGTTGTCCAGGTTGTACCTATTGTGTTAAGATCCTGTCAGCATACATGTTCATAGACTTGTAATCTTTTCTTCAAAATCATGTAAATGTAAGTTGCAATTTTAATTCATGTTGTAATATAAATATGTTGAATGTTGAGAATGTTATGGTTGTATGTTCATGTATGCGTATTATGCTTCCGCATCGATTTCTGATATGATTGGATGATGTCTTCGGAAATCGACATCTCATTCCCAATAGGGTTTGGAGAAATCAAAATCCGAGGACATCACATTGTACATGTAGGTAGCACATCCGTGCTGCATGACGTGACCATGTTGGTTGTCTTGCTCCACGTCCGTGTTGGGCTACATGACCTATGTTGTCTGTCTATTCACATGGCCGTGCTTTTTTGCATGATTGTTCTGGGTTTGTTGGTATTTCTCAAACTTCTTCAATTCTCCTGTTGATTTTAGTGTACCACCATGATCATTCCATGGCACCATGACCCTGATGGGTAGTATAACAAGTAATTTCAACTTCAGTTACATCAGAACATAAAATCTTATACCCAAATGATATTTTCGTTAATCCTCTTCCACATTTTATCTAATTTCCTTCATTTCATCACTCTTTTCACCTGTACATATAAAAACTAGACAAAAACTATTAAAATCTAATGTGTTTGTTTTCTTAGAAAACTATAAAAATAACCAAAAAATATAAAAAATGATAGTCCCCAAACCAAGGGGGGTTTCCCCCACTAGCATTAAGTTTCATGCCTTCAACCGAGCTTCTTGTAGTTCCTTCAATCATTCAACCATTTGGCATCATTATGTAACCACTGTTCTAATAGATACATCCCTCATTTACATTTCAACAATAGTTCCTTGAACCATTGATCATAAAAGCTATCATTAGGTCTTCCATCCGTATCACCAACTTTCAAGTAATATGTTGGACTCTTCAAGAACCATGCTCAACATCCTCATCTCAGTATCCCTGGGTTGGTGTCTTGAACATATTGATCTTTATCTTCAATCCCATGAAAGATACTATCATTCTGACACCACACATGTATCTCATCATCAACTACAGATAGGAACAGTCTCCCCAAGGTGATGGGAATCTTCCTATCCTCCTCATACATAATAAGAAAAATAAAATAATCCTAGAAAATTGCTTCACTTTCCTTGTCTATCATCACCAAAACATCATCCACTCATCCTCTAGGAACTTTTATGGAGCAGTCTGCTAATTGGAGAGAGGAATGAGATAGTTTCAACTTGCCTAACACCAACTCAACATAGATACTATATGGCATCAATTCACACTAGATCCAATATCAAGTAGGGATTGGACTATGCAATGTCCCCTATGAATCTAGGTATGAGTGGGGGCTCTTAGGTCATTCCTCTTTATAGGAAGTGCGTGTTGAGTGATGGATATCACTTATTCAGTCAACTTGATTTTGTTCAACATCCTCCCCATTGACTTCTTATTGACAATACACATGTCCTTGAGAAACATGGCATAATATGGAATTTTCTTGATACCATCCAACAATGGAATATTCACCTTCACTTTCCGAAACATATCCAGAATATCAGCATTATATTTTGGCCTCCTTTTTACTATCGAGGGCTTATCCAATGCTTTAGGGAATGATGTCTCACTTGCTTTTTGCAACATGTACTTCTTGTGGTATGACATATGGTGGAACATTGGGGATGGTAGAACTTACAAATGTAGTTTGAGGTGGAGCGCACAATAACAAATACTCAACATGAGGTGTTACAATATCATTTTTACCAATCTTGATCACAATATTACCATTTGGTCTCTTCATCCTTGTTTCATCAACATTCCATTTACTTGTGGGCTTCTCAAGAGATCTTCCACTCCCTAGAATTATAATAACACTTCCTTGCTCATGATGGATAGGGGGAGTGATTTGTGGCTACATAAGAGTTGGAGGTGGCACTTGGTATTGGAATCTAGGTGGAGAAGAAGATTGAGGGTGGTAAGTGAAATGGTGGGATGATTGTCATGATGGACGTGGTGGAGGTGTATAAGGCTTAGGATGGTCTTGAAAGTGATATATGGGCTTCACCTACATTGGAAGTGGAGCATAGAGAACTTGTGAGGCACCCACGGATCTGGAGTAGAGATTTACTTCTGCTTGAAGAAAAAGTATTGAAGAGAGATGCTCTACATTTTTCTCAACTTTGTCACATTCTTTTGCACATCATCAATGATATTCGATCTAGAGAGAACTTCATCCTCAAATGTTGAGTTATATCTTGGAATTTGTTGTTCTTGGTATCATAAGAATGAAGTGTCTTCACTTCTTCACCAAGGGACTCAACAAAATTAATCGAGTGACAAGGAACACTTCCCACTCGATTCTTCATAAAGCTCATCATTTCCCTAAGATATTCATTACTTATGGGCTAGAATCACTAGAAGTTATAGATGTCACATCAAAGGGTCAGTCATCATCATTAATCATGCTAGAATTGCATATCCTTGAATTTTCTACCAACTTCTCTTACAAGGAAAAAGTCTCGTCTGTTGGCTTAGCCATAAAAGATCCTTCACAATAAGAAAGACTATAGCTTGGCTCATTGGAGAGAGATCGGAGTATAAAGATTGGAAAATCTGCCACAAAGGGATCTCATGGTGTTGACACTCTCCCAACATGTTTTTAAATCTCTACCAAGCATCATGGAACCACTCATTACCCATTTGATCAAAACTCATAATGGCACACCGCATTTGTGTCAACCTTACATTGGAGTAGAATTTCCTTAAAAAGGCATACTTCATCTCTTCCCAACCCATGATTTCCCTTCTCAAATCATACCAATCTTTGTCTTTGTATTTGAGGGAGAGAACAAGGTCAACCTGATTGAGTCATCACTGGTTGTTGACATCCTAAAGATATAACATACATCAAGAAAAGAATCCATGTGCTTGTAGGAGTTGTCACACTCGGAGACGTAGAAAGTGGGAAGGAGCCCAATAAGTCTTGGAGGGATAGAGAATTTCTCCACTGAAATTTGATCAAACATGTAAGTAATTGGCAATTTGTAGTTGTTAGGCATTAAGTATTCGTGAATTGCCTTTTGAGGTGCATGTTGTGCGCCATCTTGTCTTACATGGGTTTCTTGTCACATGAATATGACACAACAACCAAACCAAAGAGGTCAAGTTAGGAAACTAATATGCACAAATAATTCAAAGAATAAAGAATAGCAATGGTGAGGCAAGTAGGAAAAGATAAAAGAAAAACTAACTAACTAGGTTGAGCACCTTTCTCCCAAAAAATGATGCCAAAAAGCTTAGTTCATCTTTCCTCGCCCCAAAGTTTACACACATAAATCAATTGTTTGATTTGGGGCACGCCTCAAAGGCTTAAACACACAACATGGGATTTTTGATATTTATAAATCCCAAATACGCTCGCTTACATAAACTAACACACTTAACCCACAAGTGCACATGGTTGTGTTACAATATAGGAAAGAGGAAAGTTAAGGGTCGAACCAAGAGAGAAGGGGGCACTAGAGACAAGTCAGTTTTGGCTAGGTTCCTACTATGGAGTCTACAGTTTAAGGGTTTTAAGGTTAATTTTGTTTAATTACATTATGGGTTGCACAAGAAATTAAAGAAGAACAAGAATAAAAACCTAAAACCCTAGACAATTAGTTCTAATGAGAAAAAGTGACAAGCTAAGCAAGAAAGGAAGAAAATTACACTAAGGAAAGAAAAAAGAGATCTACACTAACTGGACTAGCAATTAAGACTAAAGGAAGATTTAATACCTAGACTAGCAAGAACAAAGAAAGAATAAGGAAACAAATTAATTAAGAAAGTAAATAACTAAACAAGTAAAGACTATCTAAACCAAAAGGTAAATTAGGGTTTTAACACAATAAAGGGAAGTAAGGGTTGTTTGGGGGGATGCACTTGTCAATTGGGTTGGGGTGATAACATGTAAATATTACTCCTTCATATATATATTACTAAACTAAACAACAAGCTAGATGCTAACAAATTGCCCTAAATTATGAATTGGTCGTTGATAGGATAGGAGTATCTATAGGGGAATTAATATTTATTGTTGGGTTTTGTGGAGATGACAGACACAATAAAAGCAATAAAATTTTCTCCGTGGATATCATAATTAAGGATCTCGTCGACAATGATTTATTCGGAAGGATGGTGTGTGGGATATACCTTGTCCAGGAGAAAGTATTGATGTGTGTCACACCTAGCATGCACAGACGGTCCACAAATATCATCCAAACACAGGAAACTTAGCATCTGCATCTCTACTTTTTCTACGGATGGACTTGATGTAATGACCCGTTTTCAAATTAGTCATCTGATTAGGGTTTACTTGGATAATTGTTTGCTTAATTAAGTTGATCATTGTTTAAAGCTTGATTAGTGATGGTAGTGAAATTTTCATGTTTTAAATATAATGAGAAGTTTTAATCATACTTTGATCCACATAATTAGGGTTAAGGTTTGGAAACCCTAATCGGCCCAAATTAGGGTTTTGATGACATATGAATACAAAATTTGATAAGTATAGTGTCTCACTAAATGATTTTTTGTATTTTATTTGTATCTCTGATTTAATACAAATTTGGATATGATTTGTACATATATACTTTGAACAACATTGAAAAATATCAGAATTTTTGAAGAATGTTCTGACCTGTTTATCGGTTGATTTTCAAACTCGACCGATCATATTTTTAGATTCAGATAGTAGTGTGGTAATGGAATTTTATCTTTTTATTACTATATTTAATTGATCTCAAATTTTAATTTTACTTGATAAGCTCAATTATAGATACCTTGTTAAATTTGTGTAATTTTTAGATGACATTTGATCTCTATAGAGAGGGTGTCGGTCGAGGTATGTGACTCGACCGACCATGCTGCTGACTGCAATATAGCAGTGTAGTATTTGATTTTTATTTATTTATTGGTAATTCCAAATGATATTAAATTTTTACTTTATCTTAAAATTTCAATTTCGGACATTGTGTTAAAGTTTCATAATATTTGGATGAGGTTTGAGTTCTGAAACATGTGGTTTCGGTCGAGTTTATAACTCAACCGACCAACCAGTCTGAGCAAAATAAAAATACATTTAGGGGCTTGTTTGCAAATGTTATAAACACCTCAATTTATCTATATCTTTAAACTAACACACAAGGAGCTCTCATAACTCGTCCTTCCTTTCAAAGAAACGAAATTCTTGAGAGAGAGGAGAGCTAGGGTTTTGAGTAGAGAAAGTGGAGGAGATGATGACCTAGGGTTTCTCTATCCAAGATATGATGAAATCAAGTAAGTTTAGCTTCTATGCATAGCATTTCATGGTGAATCTTCTCTCACATGTCAAGATTCTGTCCCTCCTCTGATTTGATTCGAAATCACATAAATCTCCCCCTTTTCTCACTCTTTCTCCTCTAATCCCCATTTCTAGGGTTTCCGAGTTGAGAGGAGAAAGAATTGGATTCTTTTATGAGAGTTTGATTGGGTTTCCAGAAATTCAGAGGTTGACCTCCGTTTTTTTAAGGTGCTTGGCACTTGAGGTGAATGTTTTTCTCCCTCGTAAGCGGTGTATTCATGTTGAAAGACTAATTCAATCCGGCTAAAACAATCAGAAACCTTGTTTGTATATGTATGTTATTGGATTTGATTTGGGAAAGATAAATGGGGAATCCAATTTTACTAATTTTGATTATTTCTCATTGATTGAAACTTGATTAGTTTTTGTTATATTGATTGAGAATGCATGGGTATTCTTATGGGTAGATGACTATGGTATTTCATGTGAATTTTTGCCTAAAAATCAGCCCCAATGGCTGATATGCTTGGAATTGAATTGATATGTATAAAGTCATATTTGAATTGCACTAGATTGTAATATAAAAGTGTATTGTTGAATGTTAATTGAATCAAATGACCAAATATCCTAATCAGTATTTGTGTTGAGGAAGTGAATGAAATGAGTCAATTAATCATTGTATACTTATGATTGATGAATGAAATGTGTGAAAATGGAAACTAGGGTTTCCATGTTTTTGAATAACCCTAATGAACCCTTGGGTCATGATTGGATTACTGAATGATATGAATATTATGATATGTTGAACTAAGGACTGAATTCTTGAAAACCCTAAGAGTTTATTATTAATATCATTACGAGTGATAAAGTTAGAACTTGTATATGATGTTGTAAATGTGATGAAATGTTGAAGTTGAAAGTATTAATACTTCAATTGAATATGATGAGTCTTACTATATCATATAAGTCTAATGCATTTGTTTTAGTATAATAAAGAATGATCATTGTTGATTATGGGAATGACATTAGTAGTCAACATCAAGGTACACATATATGAATATAAGAGACAATATGAACAATATGCACTTAATGGTGATTGCAAGATAAAGATGAAACTAATGAAGATAGTATGATGAAGTATTTTATCTTTTATTTTAATTAAATGTTGCTTTACCCAAATTAAATGAAATATGCTAAGAATTGTACTTTGATAAATATTATGTAGAAGAGAAGCATTATATGTAAAGTGAATCAAGAAAGATTGGTCCAGATAATGTAATGAACATGAAATGAAAGAAGTTGAGACTACTGAGTATAAAATGATGGAAAAAGATAGGAATTAGTAGATTATTCTAAGAATGTAATTGTTACCCTAAAATGATGAGTTTGATGATGCTAATGAATGGCAGTCTCAAATGAGTGATTAAGGGATGTACATAACTGTAGTTGAATTCAACTAAATGATGAAACTCAAGTATTTGAATTGACTTATAAGAATGTGTTCTTGTATTGTGATTTATGATAGAATACTTGTATTATGAGAATGAACTATTTTGATGGAATTCAAATGATAATCAACATGTGTTGACTAGCAACCCCATATGAAGAATGTGAAATAAAAGAAGAAGAGAACTAAGTTTGTTATGCATGTATATTTATGAAAATTATTTACATCTATTGAGAATAGATGGAACAATCATATGTTGTATGATAAATCTATTCGAAGTATGATGAATGATACATGATGTCTATATGGTTTTATTATTGCTAGTTCTAATGCCTCTACTAATATTTGTTAAGAACTATGATATACAATGAACTGATGAGGAATATGTTGAAATGGAATTTAATATGCACTCCTTACATTGAGAAACCCTGATAAGGGTAAATGTTGCATAATGAGATTATGTCTAGGGCTGAAAGCCCACTGACGATGATAAAACCCTGATGGGGTAAATGATGGACAATAAAATTATGTCTTGGGCTCAAGGCCAACTATTGATGATTGCTATGAGTTGATGTAGAAGACAGAAATAATCATATTTGTTACAATCTATACACTTATTGTGCTTCTTGCTTTGATCATTGTCCTTATTGATAAACTTAATTTGTTTCATGTTATCATAGTTATGCAAGAATACACAAATATGATATATGATGTTTTGAATTCTTGTAAGATGAGTAAAAGAGATTAATAACAAGTGAAATGATGGAACATCTAGTTAGGTGCCCTGAACACTGTGAGTTTCCCCCAAGGACCACACTGGGAAAACAAAATAGATCTCCTTGTAGTAATCGATGCATTATGAGAAGGATTTTCGGAGTGTGGATCAAGACCTTAAAGGTTAGACCACCATGATTTAGGAGTGAGTCATCTGGAGTGGCTCTGGCCCTAAATCCTTGTTGTGAAAGTCTATGTCCAGATGGAATAGACTCTGTTGAAATGAAATATGTGAAATGTGAAATGAAAAATTTGTGAAATGTTGTGATATGTGATATATTGTTTTGCTGGTTTCTATCTCGTGTACCCGAGATGAGAACTTGAACCTCTTTAGGCAAACCTGAGGTGGCCAAGGTCTATTGTTGATATCTTAGGGTGGCCAGATAAACCCTAATATAGTGACGGCGAGTCATTGACACGTGAATCAGGCGTGGCGACTTCTACTTGGTGAGGTACAAGCCAAGTAGTTTCAGGGAAAATGAATAAAAGATGATAAGTCGTGTAGAACATGATTTGAATGGTTTTCACAATCTTTGTACTGCTACTGGATGATTTTTTATTGTTGATTATGCTTCTTGTTGAGGAAAGTAATCATGTTGATATGGATATTTCTATTTCATATTATGATATGTCATGATGACAAGTTATAAATGATGGGATTTATATCCATTCTGAATATGAGTTGGATTGCTTACTATTTGATAGTATTGTTTGGTCAAAATGTTTTATGTGTACTTCAACTTTAGGACTACAGGATGTGTTCCTGGTATGGCTGGTGGAGTGTCACAAAGATAATGTTATTGTTATGTATTGATTAAAAAATGCTTAGAACTTATCTTATTTCACATGCAGTAGGGCTCTTAATCTGAACTGAGAAGTATCTGCTGATTTGTTCATAGACATGATCTAAAAGATGTTTCAAGGTTATAATTGGTTCAAGTTATTGCCTTATCTATTGGATTAGATTACCATTGCAAGATAGATTTGACTCATTATAGAAATTTTTGCTATACTTTTCAATATCTGCATGTTTCTTTTAAGTTTTATACTTAATCTGATGTTGATGCATGTACCTAGCTTGAGTGGGAGGTATCCACTCACTGAGGCTCTATATGAGTCTCATGAGGTTGTTTCAAATGTTTTTAGGTATAATGCTATCCAGTAGAGAGGTCATGACAAAGAAGATATAAATAGTATAATCTAGATAGATTAGAATATCCTTGTACTCTCTCTTTCACGGGATGGGTTGTAGATTAAGTTTGTTCATTAATGTACATGTATCTGATGTAAACTGAACCACATATGAGAACAAGATTTCATTCTGGATTTAATGGAGTTGAATATGATTGTGATATCTGAATGTGATGTCCTTGATGCGACATTGATTTATGAATTTGTGAAAAAAGAAAAAGAAAAATTTATCTGTGTTTTTCGTATATTGTTTAGTCACCTTTGTCGATAATTCATTGTTTTATTCCATAATCTGGGTTTAGGTTTTGGGATTACCTCTAATGGTTGGTATTTGTGCTGATCAAAAGAGTGGGTCCCAACAGACTTGGTATCAGAGCCTAGGTTAGATGAGTCTACAGGGACGATAGGATCTAGGACTAAATGATAATGTAGATGATGAATATAACCTGAATGATGTGCACATTGACTAAATTCAGTATCCAAATACTCTGCTCAAGTATTTGGGTATTGAGCTAAGCTAGTATGGATCTTCTAATTGTACTTCTTTTGTATTCAATGACCAAGTATCCAGATGAACACAATTGGTTGTATAAATAGATGCATGGTGATAAAATGGTGAAAAAGAAAAGGATTTTATAATTCAATATGGAACCTATGGAAAACATGAAATTTCATATAAGAAAGATGAAAGATTAACGGATTATGAACATAATATCTAATGAGTTTGAGTTTGTGTATGAAATATGAAATTGTGAGAAAAAGCTATGAACTAAGATGCACACTAGAGGATCTTCTTTATAAGGGAACTTGATGAATGTAGATGATAATATGTGAATGAGTCATAATATTAAACCACGAGATACACAATCAAATAAAAAAAATAATGTGAAAGGTGTTGTGAATTGAATCTTGATAAATGATGTATTACTAATATTTGTGAAGTAAGTGTTTGTAATACTCAAGGAGAGATATGATGATGACAAAGGATGAAATATTCATCTAATACAAAAAAAGGATGTCGTATGTAAGAAAGATCAAATGGAATACTTTCTAACTGGATGTTAAGAGAGATGAATGGTTAGATGATATGATATTCTTCCATATCTTTTCTTGGATTTTGGGATGAAATCCTAAAAGGAGAGAAGAATTTGTAATGACCCGTTTTCAAATTAGTCATCTAATTAGGGTTTACTTGGATAATTATGCTTAAATAAGTTGATCATTGTTTAAAGCTTGATTAGTGATGGTAGTTAAATTTTCATGTTATAAATATAATGAGAAGTTTTAATCATACTTTGATCCACATAATTAGGGTTAAGGTTTGGAAACCCTAATCGACCCAAATAGGGTTTTGATGACATATGGATACAAAATTTGATAAGTATAATGTCTCACTAAATGATTTTTAGTATTTTATGTGTAACTATTATTTAATTAAAATTTTGATAAGATTTGTATATATACAATATGAACAACATTGAAATATATCATAATTTTTGAAGAATGTTCTAACCTGTTTATCGGTCAAGTTTCAAACTCGACCGATCATATTTTCAGATTGATATAGTAGTGGGGTAATTGAATTTTATCATTTTAGTATTATATCCAATTGATAAAAAAATTTAACTTTAGTTGAAAAACTCAATTATAGATACCCTGTTAAATTTGCATAATTTTTGGATGACATTTGATCTCTACAAAGAGGGTGTCGGTCGAGTTCTGTGCAGGACAAACTCGACCGACCATGCTTCTGACTGCAATATAGCAGTGCAGTAGTTGATTTTTATTTATTTATTGGTAATTCCAAATGATCTAAAAATTTGATGGTATCTTACATACCCAATGTAGGGCATAGTGTCAATGTTTCATAATTTTTGGATGTGGTTTGAGTTCTTAAACATGTGGTTTCGGTCAAGTTTATAACTCAGCCGACCAACCAGTCTGAGCAAAATAAAAATACATTTAGGGGCTTGTTTGCAAATGTTCTAAGCACCTCAATTCATCTATATTTCTAAACTAACACACAAGGAGCTCTCATAACTCGTCCTTCCTGTCAAAGAAACAAATTTCTTGAGAGAGAGGAGAGCTAGGGTTTTGAGTAGAGAAAGTGGAGGAGATGATGACCTAGGGTTTCTCTATCCAAGATATGATGAAATCAAGTAAGTTTAGCTTCTTTGCATCGCATTTCATGGTGAATCTTCTCTCACATGTCAAGATTCCGTCCCTCCTATGATTTGATTCGAAATCACATCAAATCTCCCCCTTTCTCACTCTTTCTCCTCTAATCCCCATTTCTAGGGTTTCCGAGTTGAGAGGAGAAAGAATTGGATTCTTTTGCGAGAGTTTGATTGGGTTTCCAAAAATTCATAGGTTGAGCTCCATATTTTAAGTTTCTTGGCACCTGACGTGAGTGTTATTCTCCCTCCTAAGCTTTGTATTCATGTTGAAAGCCTAATTCAATCCGGCTAAAACAATCAGAAACCTTGTTTGTATATGTATGTGATTGGATCTGATTTATGAAAGATACATGGGGAATCCAATTTTATTGATTTTGATTATTTCTCATTGATTGAAACTTGATTAGTTCTTGTTATATTGATTGAGGATGCATGGGTATTCTTATGGGTAGATGACAATGGTATTTCATGTGAATTTTTGCCTTACAATCAGCCCAATGGCTGATATGCTTGGAATTGAATTGATATGTATAAAGTCATATTTGAATTGTACTAGATTGTATTATACAAGTGTATTGTTGAATGTTAATGGAATTAAATGACCACATATCCTGATTAGTATTTTTGTTGATGAAGTGAATGAAATGAGTCTATTAATCAATGTATACTTATGATTGATGAATGAAATCTGTGAAAATGGAAACTAGGGTTCCATGTTTTTGAATAACCCTAATGAACACTTGGGTCATGATTGGATTACTGAATGATATGATTATTATGATATGTTGAACTAAGGAATGACTTCTTGAAAACCCTACAAGTTTATTATTAATACGATTACGAGTGATAAAGTTAGAACTTGTGTATGATGTTGTAAATGTGATCAAATGTTGAAGTTGAAAGTATTAATACTTAAATTGAATATGCTGAGTCTTACTATATCATCTAAGTCTAATGAATTTGTTTTAGTATAATAAAGAATGATCATTGTTGATTATAGGAATGACATTAGTAGTCAAGGTACACATATCTAAATATAAGACACTATATGAACAAGATGTACTTAATGGTGATTGCAAGATAAAGATGAAACTAATGAAGATAGTATGATGAAGTATTTTATCTTTTATTTTAATTAAATGTGGATTAACCCAAATTAAATGAAATATGCTAATAATTGTACTTTGATAAATATTATGTATAAGAGAATTATTATATGTAAAGTGAATCAAGAAAGATTGGTCCAGATAATGTAATGAACATGAAATGAAAGAAGTTGAGACTACTAAGTATAAATTGATGGAAAAAGATAGGAATGAGTAGATTATTCTAAGAATGTAACTCTTACCCTAAAATGATGTGTTTGATGATGCTAATGAATGGCAATCTCAAATGAGTGATTAAGAGATGTACATAATAGTAGTTGAATTCAACTAAATAATGAAAGTCAAGTATTTGAATTGACTTATAAGAATGTGTTTTTGTGTTGTGATTGTTTCATAGAATACTTGTATTATGAGAATGAACTATTTTGATGAAATTCAAATGATAATCAACATGTGTTGACTAGAAACCCCTTATGAAGAATGTGAAATAAAAGAAGAAGAGAACTAAGTCTGTTATGCATGTATATGCATGAAAATTATTTACATCTATTGGGAATATATGGAACAAGCATATGTTGTATGATAAATCTATTCTAAGTATGAGGAATGATACATGATGTTTATATGATTTTACTATTACTAGTTCTACTGCCTCTACTGATATTTGTTAAGAAATATGATATACAATGAACTGATGAGGAATATATTGAAATGGAATTTAATATGCACTCCTTACATTGAGAAACCCTGATAAGGGTAAATGTTGCATAATGAGATTATGTCTAGGGATGAAAGCCCACTGATGATGATAAAACCCTGATGGGGTAAATGATGGACAGTAAGATTATATCTTAGGCTCAAGGCCAACTATTGATGATTGCTATGAGTTGATGTAGAAGATAGAAATAATCATATTTGTTGCAATCTATAGACTTATTGTGCTTCTTGGTTTGATCATTGCCCTTGTTGATAAACTTAATTTGTTTCATGTTATCATAGTTACACGAGAATACGCAAATATGATATATGATGTTTTCAATTCTTGCAAGATGAGTAAAAGAGATTAATAACAAGTGAAATGATGGAACATCCAGTTAGGTGCCCTGAACACCGTGAGTTTCGCCGAGGACCACACTGGGGAAACAAAACAGATCTCCTTGTAGTAATCGATGCATTATTAGAAGGATTTCTGGAGTATGGATCAAGACCTTAAAGGTTAGACCACCAGGATTTAGGAGTGAGTCATCTTGAGTGGCTCTGGCCCTAAATCCTTGCTGTGAAAGTCTATGTCCAGATGGAATAGACTGTGTTGAAATGAAATATGTGAAATGTGAAATGAAAAATTTGTGAACTGTTGTGATATGTGACATATTGTTTTGCTGGTTTCTATCTCGTGTACCCGTGATGAGGACGTAAACCTCTTTAGGCAAACCTGAGGTGGACAGGGTCTATTGTTGATATCTTAGGGTGGCCAGCTAAACCCTAAGATAGTGACGGTGAGTCGTTGACACGTGAATCAGGCGTTGCGACTTCTACTTGGTGAGGTACAAGCCTAGCAGTTTCAGGGCAAATGAATAAAAGATGATAAGCTGTGTAGAACATGATTTGAATGGTTTTCACATTCTTTGTACTGCTACTTGATGATTTTTTATTGTTGATTATGCTTCTTGTTGAAGAAAGTAATCATGTTGATATGGATATTTCTATTTCATATTATGATATGTCATGCTGACAAGTTATATATGATGGGATTTATATCCATTCTGAATATGAGTTGGATTGCTTACTATTTGATAGTATTTTTTGGTCAAAATGTTTTATGTGTACTTCAGCTTCAGGACTACAGGATGTGTTCCTGGTCCGGTTGGTGGAGTGTCACAAAGATAATGTTATTGTTATGTATTGATTCAAAAATGCTTAGAACTTATTTTATTTCACATGCAGTGGGGCTCTTAATCTGAATTGAGAAGTATCTGCTGATTTGTTCATAGACATGCTCTAAAAGATGTTTCAAGGTTATAATTGGTTCAAGTGATTGCCTGTTGGATTAGATTACCATTGCAAGATTGATTTGACTCATTATAGAACTTTTTTCTATACTTTTCAATATCTGCATCTTTCTTTTAAGTTTTATACTTAATCTAATGTTGATGCTTGTACCTAGCTTGAGTGGGAGGTATCCACTCACTGGGGCTCTGTATGAGTCTCATATTTAGGTATAATGCTATCCAGCGGAGAGGTCATGACAAAGAAAATATAAATAGTATAATCTAGATAGATTAGAATGTCACTGTACTCTCTCTTTCCCGGGATGGGTTGTAGATTAAGTTTGTTCATCAATGTACATGTATCTGATGTAAACTGAATCGCATATGAGAACAAGATTTGATTCAGGATTTATTGGAGTTGAATATGATTGTGATATCTGAATGTGATGTCCTTCATTTGACATTGATTTATGAATTTGTGAACAAAGAAAAAGGAAAAATGTATCTTTGTTTTTTGTATATTATTTAATCGCCTTTGTTGATAATTCATTGTTTTATTCCATAATCTGGGTTTAGGTTTCAGGATTACCTCTAATGGTTGGTATTTGTGCTGATCAAAAGAGTGGGTCCCGACACTGGAACTCCACGTCATGCTTCGTAAGCTGAAAGGAAGGAGTAGCCTTCTGCTTGATGGTGTGCTAGTGTTGGTTGCTCTCCTTCTCTCTCACTGGGGATGATGATGGCTAGGGTTCATTTATAGGAGCGTAACCACCAATGTCTATCTCTAGCGTGTATGATATGGCCATCATGCTCCTATAAATAGCAGAGAAAGGAAGTATCATTTCTTGAAAACCCTCAGGAAACAAAAGGCTATGCGTTCATTAAAATGAGCCGCTCGTACACAATTAAAAACATTTCCAGGATTAAATTAATTAACCAATTAATCATATTAATTGAATAAACTACTTTGTTATCTGACTTTACACATTCTATTCGAAATAGCCAGTCATCTTAACGATTAAATCTAATCAATTATCTTAGACACTTTAACCAATTAACTCAGGTTATGTTCCTATATTATGTAGATTAGCTAAACGTCTTAGTAATAAATTTGATTCAAAACATTTCCAATCATGTCCACATTTATACTCCTATTCCAATCACATCCTATGAGTGTGACCCAGAAGGCTCCACATTATGTTGGCTGTGATATTGTATTTATGATTTCACAAGCAATGATAGGTATCTAGCAAGACTTCATTTCTACCCATGTAATTGGAGATGTTGGAGAACAACTTAATCTATCATTCGTGACTGGTGTTATAGTGAATGTATAGTTCCTTTGTCTATGATATTCAGATTGAACTTGAGGCATGGAATCATCATGATGTTCAACATTCAATCCATATTCCTTGAATTAGAGAAGACTTTCTGAGATACATGTAAGATCAATATCACATATTGACTCACGCCAGCATGACCATGCATTTCTCAGACTCGCTTATCAAGTGGCCTTGATATCACACTGATGTAGGAGGGACAAATCCCATCTACATCACTCATAGTTATCCCAATGTGTCACAGTGCACCCGAGCACCACCTTTATGACAACCCTTATTCAAGATTATGATGGATGATGTCAAAGCACACCGAACGACATGTTATGAGTGTAGTGAATTTAGGTATAAGAACCACAATCACCACCATCACTATGAGAGACGAATTTAACTACCTATCAAGTTTCCATGTGTCATTCTTAAGGTGGGTCTGTCTAATACATTTTTCATTAACAAGTATCAATGTTTTTTTGTTTGATATCACATATCATGCCTAATGAGATTCTATCATCAACCAAACATCATTCTAGTCTTATGTGTATTAGACTTCCACAATAACATCTGACTAGGGACAAAACAAGAATGCATATACTTTTGAGATCCATATGATCTCGTTATTTAGATCCTCAACGCAAAGAGATACATCATTGAGAAATAACAATATTTATACATTAATTAAGTTACATCATTATCTCATAACTAAATAACAGATTAAATAGGAATATTGCATTTTATTATAAATTAAATCATTTAAAAATATGACATTACAATTATCATATGATTGGTTCTCTAGGCATACATACCAACACGTATCACCTCCTACCCACCCTTGAGATGCTCATTTGGATTGGTGTTTAGGAGGAATTCAATTCAGATCTGGTCAAAATCCTGGGTTTCTAGGATAGAAACTCATAGGTAATCAGGGGTTGAGGGTAGTAATGGGAGGTGGAAATGAGGTTTTAGACCTCACATTACCTACATTCTATCCTTGAGAAGGTGATGAGTGTATTATACCCATTTTTACATATTGTTTTATTCATTTTTTAGGGGTTGTTGTGCTTCTATTTCCTAGTTTTAGCTTCATATTCACTCACATGCAATTATCTTTCCTTATGTGAACATTAATTTATTTATTTATATATATATTTATATTTATATATATATTATAATTATATATATATTATAATTATATATTTTATGTAGACCAGCCAAAATTGTACGAAAATGACCAAATACAAGATCAAGCCCTCAAGATAATATGCCTCAAGGGAACAAAGGCCCGAAAGCTTTCCATTTGTTCACCTTCCAACCACCTACTCAAGTGATCGACTCTTCCATACTCCCGACTCGAGCCGCTCTCTACCCAAAGTTTTTCATATTCTTCTATTCTGACGCGTGCTCCAAACATCCAACCCATTCTGGATCACCCCATGTTGGTCCTCTAGAGAATAAGACGTGAGGTCCAAATTGAGTAACACACACGATTCTCTTATTCAACTTGGTACGGTCCATGCAATTAGATGCCTTCGACCGTAAACATTTAACTTTAGGGTTTCTACAGCAAAGGATTGCATCTATACATGGGAAACCTAATCGTCCATTCTAAAGGGTCTCTGATTGGTGATTATAAGCCACATTTCATAGCGAAACCCTAGCGGGCTGCAAGGAGGTGGCAGCCCCAATGGAGATATTGGACCTCCTGCACCTGGCATCATTGTCCTCACCATTGTTCCTTCTATCTTTATGTTGTTGTCCCTCTCCATGAGTGAGTAGTCATTTCTACTGGGGCATGGGGACTAGCCCCATCCACCTATATTTTATTCCATCCCATATCTAAGGTCTACAATATAGTTTCTTAATAAAATATCATTCTGCTTATTTCCTTATCTTGCAAATTATTGACTTGCTTTGCATATACGTTATAATCATGGATATGCAAGTTGTGGTGAGTGATTAGAACACTAGAATGATCTTATTATCCCCCTAAGGAGTCAATAAGAGATAGTGAGGTGATTGGGCTACAATCTACTACATGTTGAGGATGGTTGGTCATAAGTAAGGGAGTCAACTTGGAATGAACTAGGAACTTGGGTGTCGAGAATGGTCAATTCTAAGGGAGTTTAATCCAAGTGAATACATGTATCCCGTGAGGGTGTAATAGCTTAACCTCGATTTATTAATTTCCATTGAAGAGTTAGATTTTGTTAGGATAATTACATAGGCAGTGGTAACGAAACCCCACACCCTGGTTCTCTTTATTATATGTTATTTCCTTCCTTAATCTTTCTTGTTTTTAGCAGTAATTTAGTTTAATCAATATTTCAACTACTTAGAGATAAATATTACTCTTAATACTTTTGAATATATATAACTATTTAAAGTTCACATCGATGCAGCTGCAGAAGCAACTATCCAAGCTCACATCGATGCAACTATTGTGTCCCAGTGAGAACTACTCACCACATAAGGTAGAGAACAAGCAGAAGGTGAGTTCAAGACCATCCTAGAAGCTAACCAAGCACGTAACTTGCAAAAGAACTACATGATTTCTCCATCCCCAAGGGCATAGGCTTATCTCATCCAATCCAACTATAACTTACCGAATCTTGGACCCTATCCTAGAACTTTGACCTTTTTGACTTAGCTAAAATAGGTTGAGGTTAGACCTCAAAGATGTTTAGTATAACTCTAATGAGCTAATGCATTCATAATTCACCCTATTGTAACCTAATGTTCTCACATTAGACTTAAGACAATAATAGATGCAAAAAATATGTCACATGAGATAATAATGAATTATGTAAAATTCTATGCAAATAGTCACACATAATTCTTTTGGTAATAATATTAAGCTATGGAACATAAATAGATGAGTACTAATGATAATAGTGAAATAGTATTATAACCTAAGTAATAATGTGATATTATTATTATTACTTAGGTTATCATAATAATATCACATTATTACTTAGGTCATCATATTATTTCACTGTTATCATTAGTACTCATCCATTTATGTTCCATGGCTTAATATTATTACCAAAAGAATTATGTGTGACTATTTGCATAGAATTTTACATAATTCATTATTATCTCACGTGACATATTTTTTGTGTCTATTATTGTCTTTAGACTAATGTGAGAACATTAGGTTACAATAGGATAAATTATGAATATCTCTTTGCTCAATAGTTTAGTGTTTTAGCTATTTTTCTCTATTAAGAGAAACAACAAGTACTGTATAAACAGTAATCCTAAAAATACATAAAAAGTCTCACGCATTTTTTGACCGACCAAAAATGTGATATTAATAGACAAAAATATTAATTGTGTCATAACTCACTAAAGGAAACCCCAAAAGTGAAATCTAAGTTATGAATTGTGTTCCTTGAGTCCCAATTGCTTTGGAAGTCAAGTTTCTTATATTCACATAATAATAATTAAATTAATTTAATTTGGAAAAAAGATCTAGGTTTCCACAGTATCTAATAAAATAATAAATGACTCCAAAAGATGATATTAATATTAGATGCATAATCTACACATTAAAAATCGCCTTTGGGTGAATTTTCAATCAATTTGGAAGATGTTTGATCAAAAGATGAAATCAGGAGAGAGAAAGTGTGTAGAACCTTCAAAATAATAAATAAATGAACAAATGACTCCAACATGTAAAATTAATGGCAAATTCATATCCAAGGCACTTAATGTGACTTCTAGGAATTGTTTCATTAATTTTGGAGAATCCTAGAGCCTTTAACG